>CM052332.1:6936328-6961611 GCA_028455615.1 Lasioglossum zephyrum
GAGACTCTGTATACTTATAGATCTCGATCTCCCATTTACGAATATATTCTATTATAGACGCTAACACTCAATAGTTTTTGAGATATTCATAAACAAAGTTCTTACATTACTGCTTAAATCTGCTATTGTAGAGGAGGTATACAACGAATATTTCTTTTAGAGGTATATAACGAATTAATTTCGGCTAATTTATTTATAATTTATTAATCCTTTTGTTCTTCAACTTGTAATAAATGTGCAATCTCATATAGACAAGTCAATGTTACACAGCGAATAAATAATATAAATAAATATGAAAAAAAAATTTCACCAAACGAGAATTAACTTCCACCCTAGCCCACCGGGTGGAAGTCTCGTTGTATACCACTTAAGAGCTTTGTTTATGAATATCTCAAAAACTATTGAGTGTTAGCGTCTATAATAGAATATATTCGTAAATGGGAGATCGAGATCTATAAGTATACAGAGTCTCAACTAAATCGGTGTGACAACGTCCTTGCACTCACCTTGTCAGGGAATTCACGATATCTTAGCGATACCTTAACGAATAAAACAACAAGATGTACTAAAAGCAGACGTAACATGGAAATCGCTATTAGTTCTTGGTACTAACAAATTCTGCAAGGGTTAACAACTTGTACAATTATCTTGAACATATTTTATCGCTGTCTCGTGTCACCAGGTGATGCTATCGGACTCGTTCAGACAAGCGAGCCAGAAGATCGGCGCGACAATCGGCTTCGCGTTCGCTGAAGAGGACCGATCCATCAATCCAGCTGTACCGCCGCCTGTAGAAGTTGCCGAAGTGCACAGTCCCGTCAAGGAATCGGACAGCGCAGAGAAGATTGCTCCTAAAGCCAAGCAAGAAGACGTCGAATTGTAGTCGACTGAAACCGAGTAACCGCGACAACGACAACCAGTGTTGTTAAAGACATTTATCGGCCTTATAACGTAATCCGCACCTTCGATGGACTGGCCCACCGATAAGTCCAGATTAAACGCTACGTACCATAGAAAATGGTATATTGAGATCGCTACTTGAATTTCAAATCCTTTTTCACGGCGATTCTTCTCTTTGGAGTCGCGTATCCGCAAGGACTGGTGGGCTGATTCGAATTTTGCGCTGCTCGCGCGATTAGGCTAAGGCTGCGTGCACACTGGGCACTTGTAGCGAAACATGTTATATTGCGCGACGACAAATGACTAATTAAACTGATAGATTTATAATGGCTCAACTACTAACTTCTTGCGGAATTTAGTAAAATTCGTGTGCTATGCTGTCTACTCCATAAACAACGGAATGAATTTATATTTTCCTTGATTCTCGTTCACACGAAAGAGTGATAAATTGGTACGCGTGGACCGGTGTGCGAGCAGCCTAAAGCTTCCTCAACTCATGTAACTCCGCTGCAAGCGCACCCGATCAAAATATTTCTTCATGCCCGGTACGGAACCAGCTCTGGAGCATTTTTACTTATTGTTCGAAATTCGTTCTGTCGGCTTACCGAACGACAATTGACAGCCATTTGTCGATTACAATAGGGTACAGGTGACTGAGCTTCCTTGTACCCAGACGAACTCGAAGCTCACGCGTCCCCAGGCTTATGCGCGCACAATTTTCACGAGCAATCAATTAGCACTGAATCGGGACCGAGCGAGCATTTTTAACGGAAATCAGATTTATCTCGAAAAGAAGGAAATATTCCCCAGAATGCTCATCTGTTTACGTTTAAAGAATTTGTTCTCAGGGTCTTTCTTCTTTTCAAATTTTATGTTTGCCAGCTGTTCCTAGACTTTTGTGACTCGCTAATGAACATAGTCTACTTATTATCTTTATTTTAAACAGTTATACAAGGACCGCGGTCTAACGTTCGATAACGTTTCGTTGAACTAACCGAGGAACTTTCGATAACTTCTGGAACCGTTTTAGATTATTTCCTAAAAATATGTTGAACCATCGAATAAAGGAGACGTCAAGGAAGAAAGTACCATGCAGGTGCTCTTGCCAAACGATTGCGGGCCAGACACAAGTCCTATGGTTTCTCTGACATAGTGCGACCTATTGTCTACCGACAATAAAACCCACCGAACTTCGTGTTTTGTATATTTTGTAGATCGTGTCGCTGTCCGCGCTGTCTATTTCAATTCCTTTTTTAACTTCTTTTTATATTTCTGCATGGCGAAGCTTCGCGCAGACACGACTATACGAGTGAATGTCTTGCAATGATTAGCTTCCGGTTCGTAAGCTCTGTTTCACAGAGATGAGCGAATATGTTGTTCGTAATCAAAACAAAATAATGTGGCGTTTGAAAAATATGAATTATAATTGGACAATTGATAGAACAACTTTGTGACTCGTTTCTTGTTCGACCAAGATATCGCTCGTCTCTCGCACGAACGTTTCGGTTGCAGTCGCGTGATTCTATTGTTTGACGAACCCTCCAGTTTTATTCGAAAAGCATACGTAACAGATATGTATTTTCATGATATATACTAGTTTATGTAATTGGAGCGTCGTCGTTCAGACAGCATTTCCCAATCAACGGTTAGAAATGGGTAGGAAGGATTGCTCGAAATAGCAGTATAATGTACAGAGTGGTCCAATAACGATTATTACTTGTATAACGCGTACGTTCTACTACATATATGCGAATGATTGGAAGGCTCTCGTGGGCTTCGTCAACTTTCCTAAAAAGAAAGAGAAAATTAGTACGATTCGATGAAAGTGCGAAAAATGCTAGCTTCTCGTTTGGGCCGTCCTGAAACGCTATTGTTCGAGAAGCTCAAATTTTTCCTTCGCTGTAGACATTCATTACCGACTGAAATCGTCATATATGAATAACGTATTCGCCTGATTGGAGAATGCTGTTGCGGATAGAAAGAGACGTATGTTCGTATGGATAGAGCTGGAGCCGTCGACGAGAAGTTTTCCCGCCGCGGAAACAGGAAAGAAACTTGTGCCTTTGTAAGAATGAACTGTGTTAACTATTTAAATGTTATCAGATACGAATAGCGATTCCCTGTACGTGCGCAGTGAAGCAAACATTAAAAGAGAAAAGAAAAAACGATACGTCGCACACTCGTTGCAACTCAAGCAGCACACATACTTCTCTTTTCCTACCATTCGAAAGACCAGAAGGTAAATGGAAGAGGTAAATCGCTTAAATGACTATAAAAATGTCTTTGCAACTTTATCGCGCGTTAGGAATTCACGTGAACGAATGAGCGAAATACTGGTGACTGGTCGATCACCAGAAATTTGTTATTATTACTATAATAATAATAATAATAATATTATAAACTTTATTTACGAATAAACGTTTAAGACATTGGAAACCCGGGAATTACAATTCACCATTTTTCGCGCGAGTAGCTCGTAGAAAAGAGGAACAGAATTTAATGATTATTCTACTTTTTCTACTCCCTTAAACTTTCAATAAAATCAATGGGAGAAATTGTGTTTACGTTAAAGAATTAAGAGCGTTTGAAAAGGTTGGCGGGAAATCGATCGGCGCGAGTTGCGCCTGGGCGATAAGATTTGCGAAGATGATGTCGCCACCGTCACTGCAATTTCTCGCAGTTCTCTGTAACGCTGGTAGTCCCGGGCTCGAAGCGAGGGATCGTTTAACTTTCTCGGCTAGTTCTCGGCCTCGGCAGTGAGCAAAATGGCGTCGTTGTGGATGGTGATGTCTGTCGCGTTTTCCTTACTTCTAACACCTTTTATCATGTTTTTACTTGCAATTATATTTCTGGCTTCTATCGGGAAGTCTCTCGGTGTACGAAGGCTATATATAAGACTGCTGTTGGCGCTTTTCGAGGTAAGAGACAACCGCTACGGAACCGACAATTCACGGGGCTCTTTAATTGTTATACCGTGCAAAAACGTATTTTGAAAATCGTCAATTGAATCGATGACACTCAGCCGGTTGGTCGTTCGCAACGCAGCGCTGCGAAACTGGCAGATGTGTCATCGTCGAATACGTGGATTCTTTTTAGTAGAATACGTCTCGCGATCAAGCTGATCATCCGAGAACACGTGTTTAATATAAAAATAGCCTTTTTTTGTTCATCAAACGTCGCGTTATCCTCTCGATTTCCGACAAGCATTTCGAACGTCGTTCACGCGGTTCGATACAGCGTGAGCCGAAACGTTTTTCGTTCGTGCGTCAACCTTTCCGCCACATTTCAAATCTTTTCCTCGAACAGTTCAGTATCTAGAACGATTCCGACGATTTTGTTTACGCACGTTTAATAATATTTTATCGGCCGCGTTGCGATATGTCGATCGACGGGATTGCACACGATCGCATTCAGACAAGCTTCGCTGTACTTGCACAATATCTAATTAACGATCAACAAGTAGTCGTTATTCAATTCGCGTTCGGAAATGTCGGTGGACTTGTTTTCCTGTGTTTCTTTCGTCGAGTCCGTGTTTCGCTCGATCCACAAAACAAACATGAACTTGGTAGAAATTCGTGTTGCCGGCGCGTTGACAATGTATTCAAATATTGCATTAACTTCACGAGGCTGCATCCCTGATACGAACGTTTCTCTGTTTTTCTTTCGAAGGAAGAAGAATGTCAGGTACTCTTTTTAACGATTAACTGCAACGTCTCCGATATCAGGAACATAAACAAACCCCTTACTTTGTTGTTCGCTATCGCCATCGATTTTTCTTGCGTGTGCGAGTTCGTTTGGCTAGAGTCGAATTCACTCGATTCGTACGGTGTTCAGGTGATTACAAATGTGTCCGAGTGAGTACCGACACAGAAAGGTGAAAATTCGGGATTCAGGTAAATTGCAATTAACTTGTGGAATGAGCAACAGTCCACGTGTGTGTAACACGTGGTTACAGTGACTGACATATTGTCCGATATAGATTTGTCGCGTTGTGTTGAACTTGTGGCAACGTTGTGTCAACGCTTCTAACCAGTGCACACGGAAATATTAGATTGGAATTAATTTAAGGGCACTTTGACGATCGCACGACGCCGTTTGCCGTGTCCACGTCGCAATAATGTAGCGTAGTGTATTGATTACGAACCTACAACAATGAAACGCAAGCCTTCAATTATACCGTATTACTCACGATAGAAAATTCGGTGTCAAAGGTCAACTTTCTGGCCCCCACCGAATGCAGCTATGTAGTTGTGCGACTTTATTTAACAAGATTGTTTGAACGCTAATCACTAGACTGCGGATCTTTATGCAAAGTATTAATATTTCGCATTAATCGTGGGAAACAGGATTAACGTAAAAGTTGATCTCATCCCTTAACGCTAAACCTACCATCGTCGGTCAAAATGGCCGGTTCCAGATTTTTTATTTTACGATCATTGATATAATAAAAATAATTTTATAAGGAATGATTGTATAGATTTCTTTAGTGGAGCACATATTACAATAGGAGCTGCGCAAAGCTTAAATAAAATCATCTTGTCATTTTTATAAGGGAACATGTACCAGTTACTTTTAAGGCTCGGTAGGTTTATTGTTACGGGGATATACTTGTTTCTAGAATTGCGCCTTCTAATTTCTCGATAATGCAAACGATGGGGTTTTTTAGTGGTTAAAAGCGCCAAATAAAAGATCAAAACAAAAAAGGGAAAAAGTGGTGTACCCTTATGTTTACATTGTAGAGGTTATTCGCTCTGTATACTTTATCTCTGTTTATACCTAATGTAATAAATCTCTTCTGAGATTCTCAATAACAAAAAAGAAAGATCGCTCTCAAGAGTCCTGTTTTTATTACGTTTACGATGCGTAATTTACATTATTCGGAAGCATATGTAGCAAAGAAAGTAATTTCGGTATTTTAAGGTAAAATAGAGCCGAATTTTTTTTATTCAAGTAACGAACTTTAATGAATAAGGTATTTTCCCTTTTGTTCGATGAGTTTTTGCCGAAAAGAATAAATGAGAAAATATTTTATTAATTACAGTTCATCGCTTGAATAAAAAAATTCGGTGTTATTTCACCTGAAAATGCCGAAATTACTTTCCTGCCAACTCACTAGCTACATGCTTTCGAATGATGCAAAATACGGTGCCGAATAAAATTAATGACTTTTGAGGGCGATCGCGGCTTAGGTAGATTTTTTATCTAGCGCTTTTGACTACTGATAAACAAATCCCGGATTCTCTTGCAATCCTCGAAGCGAGTCTACCCCATTAACGACTTTGTTACATTGAAAGTACCATAACAACATTCTTGGATTTGTTAAATCTTTCACTGTTTTATATTTCATCGTACCAATTTGTTCATAAATGCATAAAGATCCGCGGTCTACTAATCGCCATCTTTACAGTTGTCGAACTTTCGCGAGAATGATTTCGCGATATTCGACAGTTCGAGGTTTCAATCGCGAACAACTTGACATTCACGAAATGTCTTGGCTCTCTATTAAGAATACTAATGATACTCTATATGAAAGAACGGGGAAACAGGATGCGCGCGTTTTCGCAACAAAAATGGCAGTCGCAATTTCACAACCACGTTCGATATGATGTTTGAAGCTGCTTTCGTCGATTTGTTTTATTGTTGCCTGGCGAAGGACGCCGCCTATACGTAATACAATATAATTTATGCAAAATAACGATGTCATTGTTCCAAGTTCGAACCGCGCTCTGCAATTGAGGTTAAAGTTCCGGGGAAGGCAGTCTCGATTAATCACGTTCTTATTTAGTCATAGATGACTCCTGACAGAATTGAAAGACAATAAAATACACGCGGTTCCGAGTTAATTTTTAATCGTACCAATCGACGATATCAGCTTAATTGCTTTATGGATCAACACTAGATCCCGCAATATTTATGAAGATCGATAACCACGGTTTAAAGTCCGCCACCCGGAAACGCTCCGTACGGATTTCGAAGTAACGATTCTGATTAATCGGTGACTCGATGTCTCATTTTACCATGAATTTACAGTACGATGAAAAAAACCTTTCCAATATTATAAATGTTCTAACAAAAAGAAGAAACTGGGAAATGATAAAAATATCGAACTTGCGATATTGAACCGGAAAGGAAAGTCATTCGTCATTGGATGCTTGCTCTTCACTTAGAATGTTTTCATATTTACCTGTCGCGACAACGCTGTAGCCGAGACAAGTCGAGTCTTCAGCGTTCTGATAGAGCACACATTGTAATTTTCCGTATCTGTTGATCAACTAATTCTCCTAGCGTAAAGAAGGTCATTCACCGAATACGATAACGCGTGGATTATATTACTCGTGTAGTGACAAAGCGTGATCGAGTTGCGAGTCATACTACTCTATTACTAGACAGCGAATTTTATGCATTTTTCACAAAAATGAGTAGGTGTAATTTAAAACATAGATAACATTGGACGAAGTCAAAAGTACCTTTATATCTTTACCAACTTATCGAGCATATTGAGAAAGGAAATAAATGTCTATGTCACTCCGGTTTGTTATTATTAGACTGCGGATTTTCATGCAAAATCAAAATGTTTTGCATTTATCGTGGGAAACAGGAATAAAATAGAATATGATTTCATACATGGCTCTATTTTTTTAGATTCTGCGCAATTTTTATTACAATATGTGCCGGAGTAAAAAAAATCCATCGATCAATTTTCATGTGACCAATTTCGTAGTTTCTATAATTATAAAATGAACAATATGAAACCGATTATTTGACCGGCAGTGGTAGGTTTAGTGTTAACAACTTCGTTACATTAAACACAATATTACGGTATTCTGAAGTGTTTCGAATCTTTTGCTGTGTTTTATATTTCACTCGCCCATTTTCCTAATAAATGATGCGCAGTTTCCGACTCCGGATTATATAGTACACATTCGCATAGCAACGGTATACATATTTCGATGTATGTGTTGACGGTCACCGCGGTGACCGGCGCTCGATGCATGTATAGGTAAAATATATCAATGATTGTCTATGTTGAGCGCATTTTTAAATTACTGTGGTCACTGGGGTGAGGCATTGGTCTAGTCTAGTTACACCGCGCCGATCGCCGGTGATCAACAGCGAATCGCGTTACACAACTTATATGTAAATGAAAAGATGAAAAGAATTAACTAGGCGCTTACAGTGTATTATAATGTAGAAGTTCTTTAGGTAATTGAATGTCGGTTTTTAAACTGCGTAAGCGCTTCATTATCGATCAAGAGAACATTAACTGGAGCGCCTTTGATTTATGATAATCATTCTGAATTAATTTCTTCCTGAACTGTTACAAACTAGAGTGAAATAAAAATTTATTTTCTATCTTAACACGTTTAATAGGTTGAAAATAATATAACAATACATTTACGTTCTTCTAATATTTCTCCTGTTTTAGTCGCATTTTTGTCGTAACTGCATAAAATCCGCAGTTTACTGATAATGCAAGTATGAAGTATGATAATGAAAATGAAGCGACTCGTTCATAAACTTCTGTTCGCCGCGTGCAAGAAAGAACTTCTGGAAGTAACTTGGAGCTAGAAGCTTCTCTCAGCCGGATCCGATTTCAAATTTCGTTTGGAATATAACTCTGGTCTTTGTGGAAACTCTTAGTGTATTGCATCCTCTTGGAATCGGAGACTGTCGATTCCGGAGAAACAACTGCGCAAAGTTTCGAATTGGCAGGACAGAACACGCGATTCGTTTTCGGACGTGCTCGCATTTCCCCAGCAATTTTCAGTTGGTTGCGTCACCGGGCTGCATTGTTGTATACACATATATGGTAAACAAGGCCATGGTGAATAAATGCGCATCTGAGAGTCCACGTGCCGCTCATTTGTCATTTTGCCCGTAATAACCCACCGAGAAAGGATTTCGATTCGACATAGCGTCGAGTGGTCGCACGGCCATTAAGATCTTGAATTGCATCTGGCAAAGAGAACGAAAAATCCATTTTAATTCGTGCGCAAAGAAATATTGATCCCCGGATTCTCAGGTTTCCAAGAATCACTTATCTCGAAGCTCCCGACCGATCTGAAGTTTTTGATATGTCAAAAGTAAATCTTCCGGTTATCTCTTCGTAAAATTTCGAGACAATTGTTTCTTGTGCGATCGTGTATTCTAACGTTAATTCGCTTTAGCGTATCAATGTTTTTCAATTCTCACGCTTGCATTTAACACTTTGTGTTACATTCTTCCTTTACTCGGTGATGTCATTTCACGCTTCGCGAACAGACAGGTACATATATCTGTTCATTTCCCACTGTTCTGTCGCGTTATGTCTCTTTAGAAACTCCAATGTCCAATGATTAGTTTGACAAAAACTCCAGTCATTTCGTCGCTGCAGTATATTAACAAGCGTTTCTTTCTCTCAGACTTGTTAATGAGAAAGCTAATGTGATGTATCTCCCAGTAGGCTACCTTCTCGCATGCGAATTATCGAACAGACCACTTCGCGTAATTGTTAAACGCACGTTTGAAAGTCGACGACCAGGAGAACAGACTAGTATTGACATTTTACTATTTATTTATATCTGTACGATTATCGGTACGAATGGACGGTTTCTTTTGAACACTTTTTGCCGAAGGATAATAGTCGCAGGCAAAAACGGTTCCAGCACACTGTCGGCCGGCGTGGCGTTGAGCAACTACCTAGTCGGACTGTGTTTTTTTCCGGATCACACATTTCGGTCGTGATCGTTCGGGACTCACTGTTGAAATTGCACAAGTCGTGTTCATAAAGCCCGTATCTCGCCGGCAGGCATAATGGTGCAAAGGTTGACGGCATTGTACAGCGAAATGCCTGTAAACGCTGAAAAACTGCCGCGTGCAAAGTTCGTGAACATCATCCTCTGTTCATCATTCTCTCTATTCGTAAAGTTCTTCGGCCCCTTATCGATTGTACTTTCGCCGCCTGTTATCGAACGTCGCGAGACGAAAAGAAGTTAATTCGTTGATCCGGAGGAGACACGTGTCGAGGAAGGCGGCCCTTATCAGAATCCGCAGCTTTCGATACTGTACCAGAACGGTTAACTTCTCGTTCTCGAGTTCGGCTATCTCCAATCTTCCTCATCGGCAAGGCCACTCGACAATCTTCGTTACTGCGGTAACGCCTCGCTCGAGGAGCTTTCGATCATTTTCGACTCCATAAGGCAAAGCCATGTTTAGCCATTAGTTTTTCAGAAAAATACTCGAGTATACAGGAAATGTGTTATATACACAGGATTTTTTATTTTGCTTCGCCGACGATATGACAGCGCCAGGAGTTAGTTCTCAGAAAACGCCTAATCATGTTGTTGCAAAACAAACGCCACACGATTCCATCTATGAAAAGAATATTTATATTTTATTTATTGTACGTTTCAGCCCCGATGACAAGGAATGAACTTTGTCTGTAAATTTCTAATAATGTAACCACGCTCATCTTTCCCATTCTTCTTCAACTTATACGCATACTCCACTTTCATCAAACAGTCCACTATTTTAAAAAAAAACAATGAAATATCTGACGGTAGCTGTGGACACAAGGAAACAGAGAATTTCCATATGTTTTACGATAACAGTTTTTTCAAGTTCATATTCGAAACGGTTTCTTATGTCACTTTAACGCTTCTTTGGATCGTTTATCTTCGGCAATTAAAAACACAAAAATTCGTTATCGGTTGAGTGTCTCGTACGACGTACAATATCTGTCGTATCGTATTTCTACATGTATAATACATCGTCGCGCTGCTAATAAATGGATGACACAATCTTCGGCTAGAAATTCATTTATGTGACCAAACACGATGTAAAAATGTCGAACGTGCTAAGTCCAGGTTGAAGTTTTCATATCTCTTTAATCGCGACGTGTGCTGTACGATATGCCACCGTTAAACAATGATCAATATCTGAAAGAATAATTGCGATTTTGAAAAATACTACTATTGTGATAATTACTAGTCTTGTTAATTATAGCAACGCAATAAAACTGGTTTCTTCGTTTCACGATGTTATCGCGATCAAGATTAGATAAAGATTCGATTAAAATTTATTAGAGCCTTGGCGGTTTATATGTATATGCACATTTTACATTATCGTAAACTGTCTGGTCTGCTCTGTGTTGGTGCATTAGCATTGTTACATGTATAGATGTTCCATATTTAACGGAACATTTAATGGTAATGACAATGGAAATATTTAACAAATGACTATCTTAAAAAGTTTTCATACTGTTGAAAGAAAAATGGCTCGTTCTACATATAATAATTTTGATGCTGATTGTACTATATCTCCATTACGAGAGGCTACTGTGGTCGTAATAGCATCTTATACAACAGTTTTTATTTGTATTTGATTTCTCTATCATAGTTAGGTAATAATGTATTATTGAAAACGGCGAACATATCAATTCAGTTCGCTCATCTTTCGGTTCGAATCTCTTCAAGACGTTCTTGGAAAATCCTCGCGATATTTACAAAACGATACATTTTACTTGCGGAGCTGCTATCTTGATACATCTCTCGCTGATAACGTACGAGAACACAATGAACACAGCATTGTTTATGCATTTTTAATCGGTTTGTAACCTGAAATCATTAATTCGTGATTGAAGACTTCATTTGATTGATAAAACCTCTCACGATACTTACGAGAAATCAATGATATTGAAAACTGAAGCTAGAACACCGCTAGACACGGCCCACTCAAATGTTTAGTCCAGAAAGAACTGGGAGACTGTCCAGAAACTTGGAGCATCTTTCTCGGTCTCTTCGGTATGCACTTCGCGCGACGAGAATAGAAAATCAATAGGAATAATCACTTTATAAGCACCTAAATAGTTCAGCCGGAATAATTACGTCTCTTAACATTTGCATGAACTTCTTTCGCGAGCTGCAACAATTTCATCGCGGAAAATTTCCGGTGAAATTAATACGAACTTTCTTCTTCTTCTTCTAAGAAACGATGAACGACAAAGAAATTGCAATCACTGTAACTGTAAAATGAATCGTAGTGCAAGAGTTTAATCATCTGGTGGTGACATCATGATGACGAGACAGCGGATTCGATGCATTTCTGACAAAAATGAGTGAATGCAATTTAAAACAGTAAAAACATTCGAAGAATTTCAAACTACTGTTACATTATTTTCAACCTATTCCAACATATTAACAAAGAAGATAAATCACTATGTGCAATTCAAAACAGTGAAAACATTCGAACAATTTGAAACTACTGTTACATTATTTTCAACCTATTCAACATATTAACAAAGAAGATAAATCTCTATGTGCACACACACACAATTCAAACAGTAAAAACATTGGAAGAATTTCAAATTACTGTTACATTATTTTCAACCTATTCAACGTATTAACAAAGAAAATAAATCTCTACGTCACTTCAGTTTGTTGCAGTTCAAGTAAAAAGAATTTATTTTCCATAAAGATTCGCTGTCTAATGATGACAATAATTTTCTCGATTAGCATGTCGGCGTTTGATTGTGAGAGCCGCTTCGTTTCCGGTCCGAGCGTGTCGATCATGAATTTGAAATCGAATGGCCCCATTGTTCGCCGTTTACTATGTTCCAAGTTCGAGTACCGTTGCGAAAGCAGCGTCGGAAATTCTTCCGAGTCATGAAAGCCTAATCGACGCGTCGGTTTTTGCTATAGTACGGCAGACAGAACATCGAAAATGTTAAGAAGAGGAACGGCACATGGCACCGGGACGTGGACGACGCGGATGAGGAGCACGAGCCGCTCATCGAGAAGCAGAACGCGCATAATTCAATGGGTCCGAGCCACAAAGGGCAAAACGGTGTCCTCAGCAACAGCAGCGTGATAGCTAGATCAAAGGACCTGATCCTGGTGCCCGAGCCGGAGATGCAGAATCACAGGAATCACATGGAGGAATCAAAAGCGGCTGAATCGGAAACCACAGTCACCGCCGCCGCTGCCACCGGTAAAAACGAGGTGAGTCTCCGTTCCCCTGTAATCATTCCTAGCGAGAAGTTCCGGATTATTCATACAATCGACATTGCAATTAATCATCTTCCAGGGCCTCATTCGCAGAGACTCCTTTGAAACGCTGAAGAGGGAATTTGAACCCGCAATTTGTTTAGACTACATCAAAGCCGGAGTTGAGGCTATTATCGAAGATGAAGTGACGTCTCGTTTTGAAGCAGAGGAGCTTAAGGTAATTTTTCATTAATGTCACTATCGATCTGCATCGCTGACGGTAACATTTAAAAACCAATTTCAACCATTTCGTGTAATAAGAGTTTCTACAGTCTACTGTGTTGCATATGAAATTTCCGATTTTAGAATGCAACTCTTCGAAAACGTTGCAATCGAGAAAGTCTATTACAGTTCAAGAAACTTGAAATTTCTAGATAGAATACATTGGGTAGAAAATTATATTTGTTTAATATCACTGCTGAAAATCGGATATTTCATATGCTAGAACCTAATAACTTTAGGTATAATAAATCAATGGCAGCGATGTACTCAGCTCTCCTTAAATAACGAATTGTCAATTGTTTCAGAACTGGAACCTGCTAACACGTACGAATCGACACTATGAATTTATCTCGTGGAAGTTAACTGTGATATGGATGTTTGGGTTTTTTATGCGATATTGTTTCCTTCTACCTTTGAGGATATTTATTTGCTTCATAGGGGTAAGTTCACTCGAGTTCTCTCTTAGCGTATAACTCGTTAGATCTATAGAAGTCGAAGGAAAGTTGATAGGATATGTGGATAAAACGTCGATGATTATATTTTAGTTTATATGCGAGGATGTATTTCAATTTGTAAGTTCTAGATGCAAACAGAAAGATAGTTACGAATTTGTAAGTGAACTAATAACAAAGCTCCCTAGGTACAGTTCCTTGTAATTACGACATTTTGTATCGGCTACCTGCCAAACGGTTTTATTAAGAAATGGGCATACAGCACGGGTAGCCTGATCGCGTTCAGGCTAATATCACAATCTTTGTCAGCTACAATTACTATCCATAATCCGGAGTACAAACCGAAAACTGGAGGAGTGTGCGTGTCGAATCACACTTCCACGATCGATGTGTGCATCTTGTCCACACAGATGACATTCTCCTTGGTAATATACCATTTTCAGGATATTAATATGTTATTTTTGTTTTCAAAATTCGTTATACCATTCGGCATCGTTCTTCGTTGGGAATTAACACATTAGTACTGTATTATGTGTGTCCATTGTCTTGGGGAATATACACACACACACACACACACACACACACATATATATATATATATATATATATATATATATATATATATATATATATATATATATATATATATAAGTATGTTGCTGCGTTAACATTGGGTTTATTTTAACATATCAAACAGCGGAGGAAATATCTTATTAACCAACAGGACCTTGCATTATTGGATCGTAAGAAACACCAAAAGAAACGAAGGGGGAAAATTGAACTAATCAACACGATCTTGTATTCTCGGGTGATAGTAATCTTCCTTCCCCATCCTCGCAACACAATAAAATTCTGCCTACCGACAAAGTTGAAATGCATTAGTAAATGTTACAGGTAACAGTATCCTGTAACTTTGCTTTGCAGGTAAAACTACTCAGCGACGAATACAGAGGGAATGGTCGTTTCTCAGGTGCAAAGCTTATGGTTTACAGGTGATGTGGCTGACAGTATGTACAGCAGTTGTGGGCTACGTTCCAGAGGGTGTCTTCAAAAGATGGCTGAATTACAAAGTCTCCATAATGTGTTTCGGTGTCTTGTCGAGCGCTCTATCGTCAGTTATTACTTACCACAACCCAGAGAATCGACCTGTGCGGGGCATATGTGTGGCTAATCACACGTCTCCCATAGATGTTTTGGTACTCATGTGCGATAACTGTTACTCGTTGGTATGTTGCTTGCGCATGCGTATGCGTAATATCTAGACTGCTGCGGATCTCTATGCCTTTATAGGAGAATTGAGTAGATGAAATGTAAAATTTAATACATGATTTCTCGTCTATTAAAATCATTAAGGAAAGAAACACCATTCAATTTAATTTCTTGCAATCGATGCGGAGAATTTTTATTTTAAATAAAGATCCGCAGTCTAGTAAAATCGTTTAAGTTATTGGATTTTCAAGAACAAAAAAACACTAACCATACTCGAATTAATTTGGTATTTTTGTTTTATTTTTTGTTTGTGTCCAATTGGAAAACTGTTTGCGTCTTATCATCTTAACATCATCTTTGTGTAAACGTTTCAGAAATGTATTGAGGTCTTGGAAATGTTTCGAATTCAGTGAAACGTGCACCATTTCGTGGATATTTTGAAAAGAATTTGAAACTTTTGCTCACACCTCGATACAATCGTACATCACTAAAATTTATACTCCTTGAGATTTAGTGATTCCCAGTACTTAATCAGTGAATGTTAATTCAGATAGGTCAAAGGCACGGTGGGTTCTTGGGGATTCTGCAAAGGGCACTGGCTCGTGCCTCCCCCCATATATGGTTCGAAAGATCAGAAGTCAAGGATAGGGAAGCAGTAGCAAAAAGGTAACTCGCAGGAAATTATTTGAACCTGAATGAACATTTTACTTTTTGCTGGTTAACGCTGGATTTGGGGGTTTAGGTTTTCTTTAATTTCTGAGCTTGTGTGGCTTTGAAGATTATTATATTGTATACGAATTAATTTGTCCGATCCACAGGTTGAAAAAACATGTATCTGATCCAACGAACCCACCAATTCTTATCTTCCCGGAAGGAACATGTATTAATAACACATCAGTCATGCAGTTTAAGAAAGGCAGTTTTGAAGTTGGCGGTGTAATTTATCCTGTTGCGATAAAGGTATAGTTTGAGTAATGCGAGACAGCTCGTTTAATCATGATGTGATGTGATAACTGGTTTTACTTTTCAGTATGATCCAAGATTTGGCGATGCTTTTTGGAACAGTAGTAGATATTCGATGATACAATATTTGTATATGACCATGTCCAGTTGGGCCATAGTCTGCGACGTCTGGTATCTTCCGCCAATGTACAGAAATGAAGGTGAAAGTGCTATTGACTTCGCGAATAGAGTAAAGTCTGTGATAGCGAGGCAAGGAGGATTGGTTGACTTACAATGGTATGTTAGAATGCAGGAGAAAATGTTTGGAGAAATATTACAGAAAATGATCGAACCACATTATTCTATAGGGACGGTCAACTGAAAAGAATGAAACCTAAGAAAGAATGGAGGGAAAAGCAACAAGAGGAGATTAGTAAACGAATTAAAGTCGAATGAGTCGAGACTCATCTCTAGTCCCATCTTCATCATCGATATAATGTGTGATATTTTGTTTAAACAAGACCATTTCATCCGATGTGCTGTTTTGTATTTTTTGTGGACAACTGTTTGCCAGAGAAAAGATTGTTAGTATACATGATTCAATTCATTTCCTATTACAAATATGGTACGATGCATTTTACAGAATTATGTTTTACCGATGGAATCATCAATAAATTTCCATAGACGTGTTCTAATTTGTCGGTTAAGATTTTTTGGCATCATCATTTTAATGAATTAGATTCTTTTTAATCACATGGTCAGAATAGGATTCGTAAACCCCGTCTATAAATGGTGTATAACATTTTTATTATTGTTGCGGTTCGATTATAATGGCTGCCATTTTGCAGGTACCATATTTGTCAACTTTTTAATAATGAGATTCTATAACACTGTATTGTAAAGTTATTATTTATACATAATGAAACGTGTATTGCGGAATGGTATGCCACAGTGTGAAATATTTTGCGTGTACGAAAGAGTGTGTTTGTGTGTGTGTGTGTGTGTGTGTGTGTGTAGCATCGATATCATCCCATCTCATGTTCTTACATTTTTTTAGATCACCTCATTATCTCATTAATTTGATACGTGAATTCAGTCTATTTGATATTGTGTAGGGAAGCTGCATTTCTTTTTTTTCTTTTTGTTTTTTTTTGTAAGAATGATAGGAAAAGATATATCACTGTCTCTATTGTAGTTTACAAAATAAACTATTTACATTCACATTTCTCAGAAAGAAACGAAATCAGAATACGTCAGGGCTATACCGTTGCACCCATCCCTTGGAAAAAGCGTCACACGTTGCTTGTAATCCGATTCTAAACATATTTTCTATTTTTATAGTTCACAGTAACAAAATCGAGATCAATGAAATCGCAAAACTTCTTGGAAAATTTTTACAAGTAACACTCGCAAACTTCATTCATTAAAATCCATAAAGGACTGTTAATATTTGATCCTTTGGTAATAGAAAATATCATTAAAACTGGGTTTCACGTAGTCGTGACATTCAGGTGTAAGATTATTATAGATAGTTAATGTATATTTGCTTCTTATAATTTTTATCGGACAAGTACGTTTTTATATTTCGTATGAAATTAAATCGAACATTACCGAAAACTGTAATATTTTATATTATACCTATAGGTGACTACACGAATGCGAAAATACATGACAAAAAACAGAACATGTTAAATTAAGTGAAATTGTTAATTGAAAAGAATAGAAATTAGAGAAAATTAGTTCGTGAAGTTGTTTGTTTATGAACTAATGGTGCTACATGCAATGTCACTATATATTTTTGTATAGCAATGGATATACGTAGGATACGACGAACAGAAATGTAGCGAAACTAAAATGGTACCATGTATCTGTCAGCATAATATGATAATTCTATTAAATGCTAAAATAAATTCACATGTACAGGTTCTTTGAACTGTAACTCTGCTTCTGCTAGATACTAATGGATATATTGAATATAAAGATGCGCTAGTCACTGATATACTTACATCACAGAAACATAATGCACAAATTAACGATTAATTATTGTATAATCTTTCTGCCTGATTATACATGGTATTTCATGTTTTAGCGTGTATATTGACTTCGTATGTTTTACAAACTTATGTGTACATATTTATAAAGACCAATTGATAGTATAAGAGAATTTACAAAGAATCATTTCGTTTTTTGGAGAAACTACTAATCCTATATTCGGTAGAGATTATAATGTTTCAATACTTGTACATATACGTTTCCATTTCGCAATTTCATTTATTTATTTATTAGACTCTTTTGTAACATTCATGCAACAAAAAATAAACAATAACAAACGGTAGATGATCTATTCATTGAACAACCTCGATCCATCTACTTCTGTGAATTTATTTATGTTAAGCGATTAATACACAGTATCAAAAATTATTTCGCCAGTGCTTTCTTAGTCTTCTCTTCTTCTTCCTGCAGTTTCTCCCTTTCTTGTTGCTCTCTAAATAATCTAATCAATTCTTCCGTTGCCGAAGGCATCAGCGTCTTGAGTTTGCCAAGCTCATTCTGCAAAATTAAGAGATACACACTGTTGATTCTAATAAAAAGAAACAGTTCGGTACAATTATTCAAAAAGTAATTGGCTATTTACATTAGGGAACTCTGTGGTATTTATCGATGGATCCTTAAATGTAAAAGGTGTCCAAGGTCCTTGTATGGAAGGAAAATCTGTGCGCCATAATTTTAATAGTCTAAGGGAAGTTGCATCGTGATATTGTGTTTTCAGTAAATCCATCCATTGGTAAATTTCTTCGCGAGTGTAATTGGAAACGCTCATCCACTGTGTCTCCCCGTTCACTGTAACGAGTATTTAGTATTTATACATAAGTCCTTTCCTTAGTGCTCGCAAAGAATGTTGAACCTACAATATTCTGCTTTTATCACTGGGGTTTTGTGCCTCCTTGGTTTAACATATACTACAACACCAGGATTCTCCTTTGCGTAATCGATTAAATCATTTTCCAAAAACTTCCTATGTAAAACCAAAATGATTATGTACACATTACTTCAGAGAAGAACTCTGTATATATACTAGTTTTCATTTAATGTATACAATTGTACAGGTTGTTACAGGTTACGATATATAAAACGGAGTAACATGAATCGAAGAATATAACGCGCGAAACGAGTAGAACAAACAATAAATAAATCGGACAATCACTAAGTATTTCGCTATAGTGAAATCAACGCGTGCGTAAATTCAGTATACGGTGGAGAGGTTAGGAACACGAAGTATTGCTTACCTAATTCCAACGCTGGCAGGCGTGCTTTTACAAAATTTTAATGTAACTCTTTGAAGCTGGCACACATAGCGACCAATGCCTAAGGCAAAAGGTGGTCGTACATACCCATACTTAAGAAATAAATGACGATTTGACATTTTTCTCCGGTGCTAAATGTAAATAAAGTTCGGTACACCGTCTGCTTGATGTTTACTATGGGTACTTCACGAGCGCATGTCTTACAGAGCATTTTCCATTTTTACCCCCGATACAATTGCAATCATTATAGCACCGACGAGATTATTACCTTGTACTAGGATTATTATAAACATTGAACAGCTAGAATCAATAAATTTATCGTAGTATTTATGTTGAATAAATTAATGCGAATGTGCATATATGGTTTAAAAGTTATTCTGTATCTCGAGTTCTATTGTCTATTTTGATTAAAAGATTAGGTGGTGAGATGGCCAAGGGAGTGGTTGTGGACATCGCCGGCGAAAGGAATTGTTATAAACATTGAACAGCGAGAAATAAAAAATTTATCAATAATCACGTGACATTCGATTCGGGTGATGGTAGACGGAGTGGGGAGAGAGGACTCGCGTGAGCGCTCAGTCAGTCATTCGGACCAGTTTCGATCATTTAGGGTCGTTTAATTCTTAATGATGTCGTTTCTTGTTTTTATCATATATTTTGCTAACACTACTCAAAATATGATGATTTCTCGTCACTAAAGTGACTAGAAATGTTAAATAAGTAATGTTAAAACATTATTTTTATTGTATTGGCCGAAATACGTATTTTAACTGTTGCAAATTACTGTGTGAATGGGTATTTCATTTAAATGATATAAGGAAATTGCAAACACAGTCTTACATAAATATATTCAGTAAACAATGAAAAATAGTCTCCAATTTTGTGTGGTAATCGTTTGTTACTAGTCATAAATGATGTAGGGTCTCTAAAGTATATACCACATTTTCTCACCAAAAGTATCGAAAACCTACCTTAAAGGGTGAAATAATCGCCAAAATAAACAATATGTCAAATAATAGTAATGAAATGAATAATACTAAACAAAGAACAAAAACTATCAAATGTAATAACAATCAAACACAATAACAGTTAAACAATAACAATTCAAAACTATAACAACTTATTAAATAACAATTCAAAACTATAACAATTTATTAAATAACAATCAAAGTGCAGGCTTATGAACACGTTCTTCTTACTCGGATAAATTGTGTTAGACGACTGCGCGGGTGGCTGTGCAAGGCTGTGAAAAACATATGAAAACTCTCAGAGACGCAGATGGACGCAGAATTTTTTTTGATAGCCGACTAGACAAGACTTCAATGTATACATACTATATAGTTTGAAGTCTATATTCGCCCATATAAGAAAGTTTTACTCTGTAGAACATTGGTACATACTGAAAACAGTTCTTCGAGTTCGTATGATTATTAATCATAATAGACTATATGTATAATATTTAAAAACTAAAAATATTGTAAACACACCACAAAGGATTAAGCAATCACTAAAATAAATATTATAAAAATTGAAGTTCAAATACACACTTTTATTTAGGTAAAGTATCGCTGCCGATTGATGTATTTTCACCATTTGTATAGGTAGTAGAGTTCATTCGAGGCTTATTTTTCATATCTGAATGCGATAAAAAGTTAAAAACAATATCGATTCTGGGTTACGGAGGTATTGCTTTCAAGGTGAGAGTAAAAACGTAATTTTTTAAAAATGTTCAATTTCGGAATTAAACGACCCTAAATGTTCTAAACGTTACACTGTGCAGCGGAGTCAACAGAAGTGGACGGGTTGCCGTACTAGAGGGGCCAGGAGGTCCTGGAAGGCCAGAAGAGAACCTGGGGTGCACTAGAAGTGGACCAGGGGTTCCCCGGTGAGTTTTAATTAAAATATTCTTCAATACTTTGCTCACTCTTGGTCCACCTTCAACTATCACCGTCAATGATTATCTCTAATTTTTTAATTGGGATTTCCATCAAAGAAGAAACATTCACCCTCCAGTGTTCCAAAAAATCTATATTTCTCATTTATATTTGATTCAACACTAAAACTACCGAGTCGGGAAAGCGATTCAAATGTTTTGGCTGATGCAAATGATAAGGTTTAATTTATTTCGGTGTCGTGCAATTTTTATTGCGATATGTGCTTGGATGAAGAAATTTATCGAATCATTTTCCGTGATAGTGACATCATAATTTTAATAATTATAAAATTGAAAATGTAAGAACGACCGTTTGACCGGTTTAGTGCTAACCATTGCTCGCGCCACCCTCGAACCAGACCCTTCTGCTCCGGTTTGTGCTTTAGTTTTTCTCTCTTCTTGAAAGAATCAGAGCCTTCTGCCTGATTCGCCTTTAGTCCCTCGTGGATCGGGGACTTCTTCTCCGATTCACACCTTTTGCTCAGCGATAATTACTCGACGTACTTGCGTAATATAGTATTAGTCCGTCGCTGTAAGAAAGGGAGCCAGAAGGAATATTGCATTCGTTCTGACTCCCTTCCCGGGTCTCTTGTACAGCAATCTCTTTGTGGTGAGACCAGGGCAATCGGTATTATCCTGCATTTGTAAGAACTTCAAGTATCTTATGAATAAAGGATAATACCGAGCTAATAGCTGCACACTTTGAATTTTTCGGTAATATTGCTTACTAGAGTGCTTTTACACTTAATTTTAATATCCGTTATTATTTCAAACCTATTCCTTTCCGTAACATTTTTCAATGTCAGGTTCCCTCAGAACAAAATATGTTATTCAATCTTGTTCGTTTGATTTTTGCATCAACGCGAATAATATTACTTTGAGCCTTGAGCTACTACCGTGTTCAGCCGCGACGTAAACTTTCCCGCGACAAAGATTGTTTTTTTTTTTACTCGCGTTAAGTGTTCGGAGCGGAAGTGCCAAGAATGGGCCAGGTCTAGGGTCAGGGTCAAAACAGGACCCCCTTTCGTCGACTTCTCGGCGTCGGATTTTCCCGAGTCCTTCAGCGAAAGAAGGGAGGGACGTTTTTTTATGTTTCACCAGATTTCAGTTTCACCAGATGAAGACGGTTGGAAAAAGTCATCTGGTCGAGTTAGTCTGCTAGAACTTTCCGGACAATGTTGACCGAAACCTATTACGTAGAATTCGGACCGCGATTGTCGATATTGTGCGTGTGCGGTCATCACATCGTGTGCGGTCATACAATTAGACATAATCGCGAATCACACACATACGCTACAAACACAAGGGATCCCTCGGAGTTAATCTCCAACAGGTCGTGTTTAGCATACACTCATATACTTGAGGGATCTACAAAACGCACAATTACACCAGGTCGTAGATCCCTCGGAGTCCATCTCCTACAGGCCGCGTGCTTAGCACACACTCACATACTTGAGGGATCCTGCCGAAACACATATCTACCGAGTCGTGCGTATGAGACAACCGCAATATAAGATACGAGATTCAACTAACATTAGTTAGCGCTCACACCTTCATCGCGTAATGTAAAGATCTTTGTAAATTATTTTCTTCTGGGTTTTTTTATGCCGCAAGGCTTTTTCCCCAATGAGCTAATAAATTAACTAATTCATTTTGGCTCAATTCTGCGTCAATTATTGATTAATTAATCCCTGTCCATGATCATGTCCCAACGATAATTTGAGAAACGGAATTTCTCCATGTTGGAGAGGTTTCGACGATACAATCACTTTCCCCGATGTCTATGTAACCATAGTGTGCTAATTTTGTTCTTTTCTGTCCCTAGCACTTCAGTACGCAGTAAGCTCCACTTGTCTCTCGAGAGCAACCACCTACATTCGTATTAGCATGGACATTCCTACCTACGTCACTGCAATCCTGCCAGACTTCTTTGTCTGATGTAGTGTCACGATACACATTTAATATTAATAATAATATTGTAATCTTTTGGTGAAAAATAAAAAGTATTAGTTACAACATTTATGTGTTCTTTCTTCCTACCCTTACATAAATATGTGATAGTAGAATTAGATTAAAATGTAAAGTAAATCTGAAATTCCGGATACCTCCTCCGATATCATGTTCTCCTAATACAAAGTTTAATTTTCAAGGTCTTCTGGAAATTTTCGACCGTCTGACTTGTCCTTGAGATGTACTACTGAATTTTCGAAATTTTTCGAGCGCATGACTTGACGTTGATTTGTACTACTGAAATTCCGGATACCTCCTTCGATACCATGTTCTCCTAATACAAAGTTCAATTTTCGAGATTTTCTGAAAATTTTCGACCGTCTGACTTGTCCTTGACTTACACTACTGAATTTTCGAAATTTTTCGAGCGTCTGACTTCACGTTGACTTGTACTACTGAAATAGTAGGATACCTCCTCCGATATCATGTTCTCCTAATACAAAGTTCAATTTTCGGGGCTTTCGAAAATTTTCGGCAATTCTTCGACTTTGTATTAGGAGAATATGATATCGAAGGAGGTATCCTACTATTTCAGTAGTACAAGTCAACGTCAAGTCAGACGCTCGAAAATTTTCATTTCTCTCAGTTTCGTTATTCGTGCAATTCCAAATCAGTAGTGTAACTCGATAACAAGTTGGGTTGGGGAAAACTTGTCACTCTACGACAAGTAGGTGAGGAACAAATGGGTGGTTCAATAAATAAATACGTACATATAGTTTTATATTACATTGTCTTTATTTATTCATTGTATTTTCATACATAAAATGTTGATATCGCACATATACATAACTTATGTTCTAGCGCATATACACATAAACATGAAAGAAATTATCTGCACTTTTAACCTGAACGACAAAGGATACAGCCAAGCGGGGATAGAAAAAGAAGAAGGAGAAATGATAGATACTTTGAAATAGAGGGATAGGGAAATTCAGGGGCAATGACAATATAATAAAATAATAAACTCTAGTTTCTGCGAAAAATTTAAACGTATATACGAAGCGAGCATGCCAAAGTTTCTGTAGGAAATGGGCGAAGGAGACAGCCGGAGCGTAATAGCGAGAGTGAGATGCGGGAATATAGAGGAAGGAAATTCCGATGCTGGAGGTTGGAGGAAGAGAGAATGTGCATGATGTACGAGAGACACCTGGGGACACTAAAGCATCTGGCAGAAGATTGTGAAGAGATGAAAAGAATAAAAAGTATAGAAAAGAGCGACTTACAAAATAAAAGAGCGAGAGAAACAGTAGACTGGCTCAGGAGTATCGAAGCAAAAAGGAAAGAAATAACCAAAAGGAAAGAGGGAGAGGCAATATTAGATGTAAGTTAATAGGATAGGTTAGAATAGATTACATCAACAAATGGCATAGGATATGGATGGATGGGTGAAAGAATGGATGGATAGATAGATGGAGGGATGAATAGTAGATCTGTAAAACCGAGTCTAATTTCTTTTCCGCGAGGTCGAAATTAAATAAATTATTATTAAAAGCACCAAACGAGATACTATTAAAGACTGCCAGCCTTAGGGCCTGTTCAGACACGGCGGAAACCGCGCGTTTTCGACCGCACAATTTTTGTTTTTGATTGTTCGACCGCGCGGACACGTGTGAACGAATGCATTGACGCTAATGTAATTATGTCCGCGCGCGGTTACGAAAACGCGCGGTTTCCGCCGTGTCTGAACAGGCTCTTACGGGAATTCGTATCACTCCAATATTTCGGTGTTCTCTTACGCCCTGTAGGATATACTCAGGCTGGAGTGAGAAACAGAAGTGTCTAATAGTATCTCGTCGATGATTATAGTCGACGTTTTTCAAATGAAACTTTATTATATCATAATTTCACGAATGCCTTGGACCGCATTCAATTGTCCTACATATCAGATTTATTTCGACTTTCAACCTTACAATTATGATTTCTTATCGGAAACATCTTGACACGTGATCTCTGTTTTTCTTCTCTCGGAGATCGATATCAATGAAAATTTTAACTGTTATCGAACCAACGTGGTTCGATTACGTTGCATTTAACGGGTGGCGAAGGAACGGACATTATGGACGGCAAAGATGTTGGCAGAAATTCTCCGGGCCAAAAATGTACAGCGTCCATGAGTAAACATCCGATCAGGATGCCGCGCATCAGGGGCATCAAGATCCTCAAAAGCCTGCTTTTCGGTGGTTTTTGCGGCCAAATGAAGATCAATCGCGATCCATCTGTTACACGTCACGAGAACGATTAATATTATCAAATATCGATTAAGCCCTATCAATCTCAATAAACCCAA
>CM052332.1:6961711-6977086 GCA_028455615.1 Lasioglossum zephyrum
TGTTAATTGACATCGAGATAACACGGATCACTCTGATACATATACGTGGATTACTTTTATGTATACTAACTCTTGGCTAAAACGATGACCAACATTGTCGTACACTTTTGTCTGCTCCAGATTTCAAGTCCGATTTTCTTAAGTCTCGCTACCTAATGGGTTTAGTATGTGTATATTTGGTTTCGTACGACGCGGCGTCAATACATTCGGATTTCCTGTTCTGTTCTGAAACTGCGGAACGATGTTCCCGATAGTTATTCTACTTTTTCTCGCCGTCAATTTCAGTGAATAACAGCGTCGACGTCTCCAATTTCACTACGTTGAACATTTCCGACACTGACAGGTATTTCCCACTCGAACCTGGCAAGAGCACACTGCTCTGCAAAATTTTCATTGCAAAACATCCGTGAAAAAAAAATCATAACTGCAAACAACTAAGTACAACCGCCTGTCCGAAGTTATTATTATTTTTCGAGAAAACACATTCCTCTAGCAAGATGTCTGGATGTAAATGTATGTATTATTCGTGAAACGATGATTCGACAATGTTCCAAATATTGGGTTGGCAGGAAAGTGTAATTTCGGTATTTTAAAGTGAAACGGAGACGAATGTTTTTATTCGAACGATAAGCTTGAACGAATAAGATATTTTCCAATTTCAAAATTTTATTTATCAAGAAAATTGGAGTTCTTTACTTCACTTTAAAATGCCGAAATTACTTTATTCTTGCGAGTCGAATAAAATGTGATTGATTTGTCAGGCCCGAAGTCGGATGTGAAGCCGATAGAATGCATTCCGTACTTCGAAGACATTACCACGAAGATGGAAGAACGTCGTTGCGACCTGATAGGCAGACAAAAGCATTTACGCGAGAAGATCTCGACGATGGAACGTTCGATCCCGGCGTTGATCGCTTACAACATGTGGATGGCGAAAGACAAATGCGACGATGCACCGACTTGCAAGGTCCGCGAGATCATGAAGAAATTCTCCACTCATCCGGACCCGACCGAAAAGCTTCTCGGGAACTTGAAGAAAACGGTGACGGAACTGAACGGGGAGACAGCCGAGTTGCATGTACGGAACGATTGAAATTCAACGATTAAATCGGGTAAATCTTCGCACCCGGTCCAAACCAGACATATTTCTATTATTAGAAACTATTCGCCTGGAACATTCGCCAAAATCTTTTTCTTTTTTTCACCAAAGGAAAAGATTATTCAAGCGGACGTTAAGCTGGAGGAAACAGACATGGAGCTCGAGTCTCTGGAACTGTTGAACAAAGAATTGAACGAGAAGTTGACTCGTTTAGAGAGGGAAGTGAACAATTTTGGCACCCCGAGCCTTCACTCTATACATTCGGAGGATTTGATTTGTCTATCGAAGATACGTCAACTAGCTAAAGACGAGTTATGCTTGAAACAGTGTATCAAGCAGATGGAGCTGAAGGAGACGCTGTTCAAAGAGCACATGGACCGGTTGTTAGTGTGTAGAGAATATCAAAATTCCGGTGATAAACGAAAAATGACTGGTTGTCTTCGAAACATGGATTGCGGCGGGAGAATGCTATGCTGCGAGCCTAAAAAATGTCTACGGTACATGCCAGCTGACCAGCGTTCGAAGAAGAAGCTGGGGCACGAGGGTAGAGAAGTTCTTAACGAAAGCGAGAAGGTAAGATTGGCTGCGGAATAACGTGGAGCAATAAATTTATTCAGTTTTGCACAGACGCAGACTCAAAGCGATGCGATAGTCTCCACTTCCGAATACGACGTTGGCAAGAAAGATAAATCACAAGGAACAGTGGAGAAAAAAACTTCCTGGATACCTAATTGGTGGCCAAGCAATCAAAAGACAACGGAAAACGTACCTCCGAACGATGATACAACAATTACATTTCCCACAGTAGAAAATAATGTAAGTTAACAATTTCTGCATGTAGAACAACTATCTACCAATAGATGTAATTCAAATCAGATGAAAGAGATTAGTATAATTTCAGAATATCGAATAGATTATTTTCAATACTTATTAAATTGAATAAAGAAAGAACGGTAGCTGTGTGTAGATAATATTTAATTGCACGATAGGAACCCGATAAGCCAGTCACGGTCGAAGCGTCGACGCAGCCAGAAGCTCCCCAGGAAAGACCGAAAGGAAAGGCGATCGGTGATAAACTGGCCGGTAAACCAGGACACACGAGTCCTTGCAAAAATTGTGGCCGCGAAGCTTGTCCACCGTCAGTTGTCAAAAAAAGTAGAGGCAAAAAAGGAAAGGAAAGGCTCTGCGCTGGAAAATTTGTTACACCTTGTAATATTCCCTTTACGAAGTCGTGTAAAGGTCCTGCGATGCCACGGAAACCCTGTTTCGATGTATCCTGTCACCTACCAGAGCATCATGGTACAAGCTAGTAACTCTATCACCCTTCAATACGATTATCAAGTTTAATTGTTTTTCGTTCAATTATATAGGTCTTAAAACGCCGTGCAACTTTTGCATGCCAACATGCGACCTTGGCGGTTCATGCGAAATTTGTCCAATCTCGTACAAGAACTGTTTTCAACCGCCAAACAACTGTAGGTGCAACTGCAAGGGAAAGTGTGCCAAAGGGTTGTCAGAGGCAGTGTGCAATTGCAGCGATGTCTTATCGGATCCGTTGGAAGAATATCAGCCCACAGCTGCTCAACTGCATAGGGATCCAGACGAGAGCAACAGCGACGACGACTTTTGCGAATGTTGTTCCTGCGGCTGCGAAGATAGCGACGAATCGTTTTCGTGTCAATGCAATTAACCAGAGGAATATTTTTGGGGAAAAAATTACCATAAGTTTGTTCTTATCGCTATAGAGCTCGCTGTTCAGTTTTTTACTCAAGAAGTTCAGTACTATGACAAGTAAATACACGCACGTTTATATTTAAATAATGTTTATTTTACACGAACTTTAGGTAGAAAATGTTTACCATCTTGCGCAATACCAGCTTGCACAAAGTTTCTTGTCTTAACTAAATTCTTTCGTTAGAAAGGAATGTGGAAGGGGTAGTGAGGGCTTGGCTCCGTGCTGCAAAAGAAACATTTTCTTTTAGTAAAAATGCAAATGAAATTATATATAAATAATGATATAAAAGTATATTTACCCAGTCATTGGGCAGATTCTGCCATTGCAATCGAACTTGTCGATGTATGCAATGTCCTCGGCGGTAAGTTTGAAATCGAAGACCTCGCTGTTCTGCGCGATTCGCGATTTTGTAACTGATTTTGGAATTACAATGTGTCCACGATCCAGCTGCAAAAGATTTTCCATAGATCAGTGTTCGTAGTTCACTACTAATTTTCTATCAAATAATTTCTATTACTTTTATATTCTTCTTAACTCTGTACCTGATATCTGATCAGAACTTGGGCAGGTGTTTTCTTGTATTTTGTTGCAAGTTCAACCAATTTTTTATCTTCCATTAGTTTGGGGTCATCGGGTTTAGCCCATGGCCTGTCCGGAGATCCAAGAGGGCTGTAGGCTGTGATAAGAATACCTTTGTTCTTGCAGAATTCGGAGAGCTTATTCTGAGTTAAGTACGGATGGCATTCAATCTGTAGACACACACGCATCGTATTACTCTCACACAATACAATGTACTTATGCAAAACCAGTTTGAGGGAGTATTCTGGTTTTTAACTTATTTTTACTTGGAAGAAATTACAAAATCTCAATACAAAAGGATTCAATAGTTTTCTGAAAGAAATTCTTAAAAATACCCAGGTACGTTCAGGAATCGATGCTTACCTGGTTGGTAACTGGTTTGATAGTGCAGTTCTTGAGCAGTCTCTCGATTTGTTCAGAGTTGAAGTTGCTAACGCCGATGTTCTTGGTGAGTCCCTTAGTTACCAAATTTTCCATGCCCTTCCACGTATCTACGTAATCGGCGTTGCTCAAGGCTGGAGTGTTGTCGGCATTCATTGGGAAGAGTTCGCTACCTTCTTTGTAAGCCATTGGCCAGTGAATCAAGTACAAGTCCAAATATTCCAAACCCAGATTAGTCAGAGTGGTTTTGATGGCTGGCTCGACCAGCTCTTGTTTGTGGAATGTATTCCATAATTTGCTAGTGATGAATAGGTCTTCTCTTTTCACAACACCCTCTTCGATTTTGGCCTTAAGGGCAGCACCGACTTCCTTCTCGTTTCCATAGACATGAGCACAGTCGATATGACGATATCCCAAGTCGATGGCATCCTTGACTGCTTGGGTGACCTCGCCAGGTTTTGACTAAAAGTTTCATTAAGATTATTTATCTCACTCTGGAACATGTTACATAATCTCTTTTGCATATGGTTATCGTTTATATCAACTTTCGTGTTGCTTATTATCTCTCGCTTTTGTCTATTTGATGTACAGTATTTTATCGATAAGTCCCCAACACGGGTCTGTGCAGGGTCATTTATATGCCAGAGATATCATTCTTTGAGTTTTGTGGAACGTAGAGAAGGGCAGCCGAGCTCTAGAGGCCTCGGACGCCGAGAAATGTACACATAGCTAATCCAAATTTCCAACTCCCTTATTTTCCATTATTTTTTTATAGGACTTCGATGAACATACTTGTGGCATTTTTCTGATAAAAATCATACCAAGTATGATTTAATTCCGATGATTTTTACTTGTGTAATAGACTATTATGTATAATATCATCGGAATTATATCATACTTGGTATGATTTTTATCAGAAAAATGCCACAAATATGGTCATCGAAGTCCCATAACAAAATAATGAAAAATAAGGGAGTTCGAAATTTGTATTAGGCGGTCTCACCGATATACCCGAGCCGCATGATGTCATATTTCTCGGCGACCGTGGCCTCTCGAGCTTCATAGCCTCTCTAGCGGGTATACTCCGCATATGTAAATAGTGGAGATATCGCCAGACATTTACGTACTCTAACCATTTGGGACATATACCGATAAAATACTGTAATCGGACGAACCTCCTCGGCAATTATATAAGAACACGATAAACAAAATTGATAAATAGAAATGTTAGTAAATGGCTTGCAAAAACAAATGATGATAGCGAAACCGTGACACTGTGGTAACCTTGTCTCGGTAATGACTAGAGAACACATGAGTTTTCTAGCAAACTTGAGAACAAATTAGAAACCGTATACTACGTACATGATTTCAAGCCGGTATAGAAATATGAAACAAATGTATAAACGAAGTACACTGACTGACGTAAATAACCGTTAAAATTGCGTGTACATAAATCTGCGTTCTTCTCAATTCTATTTGCGACAAAGTGAAAAATAATGTTTAACAAAACGAAGCAACTTACTTTCCACGTGCCCAAACCGAAAGCCGGCACCTCGTTGCCGTTGTAAAATTTCATCTTCGGTACGTTCAATAGCATTTTGTCGATGTTCGATGATTTCGTTCCTGGGAACACAGCAATATTTGACACAGTCACTTATGTAGCAATCAGTAGCAATCCTCGATACGCCAACTACTATATCTCGGAGAACAGTGCCGGTAGATTCATTTGGGAACCTCCTTTTATAAATGTCCCATATACATAGAACCGTATCCCCTCCACTCCTGCTCCTCGAATCGTAGATCCATATATCATTGAACGAAACGTGAACTTTTCCGAATTTATTTACCATTACGAGCACATTTTCTTTCCGTATCAATGCAAATACATATCAATGCCAATAAATTATAGAAGAAGGTGGTGACTCGAACATTTCAATTTGAATTCACGAAATGTTGAGGAAGAAATAATTTTGCACACTTTCTTCTTACCATTGTGGTTATCAACGATTATTTAACTATTTGAAAAAGTCCGTCACAATTGACGTGAATTGTTGATATACGACGACAACAAAATTATCTCGCCAGCAAATTATCTCGAGTAGTGTATCATTTTTCTACAATATCTATTCCGACTATAATCGAAGTAAGCAGAAAATATTCCATTTTCAACAATACAAAGGTGAAATGTTTAATCTCTTGATTCCACCTTGAACTAACAATATCTTGAATATTTGTGTAATCTAGTTTCGATTAAACGAAGATTACGTTATCGGGAATGGCACGACGGTGTTAAAGGTGAAAACATTTCCAAGGAAACGATCGCATAATTTCCATATATTTTTAGTTTCAGATATATGAAAGTTATCGCGAGAAACATGAAATTCATAGGAATTGAAATATTCGCGAAGAAACGGGCCCTCCTGAGCGACCGAGAAGCGTGTACGGTACTGGATTTGTTTCACGCTGCGCGAATATAGAACGGTATGTGTGTGCGCGGAATCTTGCACAGCTTCTATGTTTCTAATAGGATGATTCCTTTGTGTTGGTAGACCCAAGTAAATTCGCTATAGGAAGAAACGAGCCCTATGGAAAGTTACTGAGTCCGTTGGCAAGCCGAGGAACACCCGAATCCTTTGATCGTTGACGATAAATGAAATCATCGGGGAATGAAACGAGATGGAAACGGTAGCCATTTCAGCTTAGTTAACAATTCAGGAAATTCTCCGTGCGTCCTTATAAAGTCAAGATCTCTAAGGTGAAGTAATACACTTTTTAACACTAAACCTATCACCACCGGTCAAAATGACCGGTTATAGATTTATCATTTAACAGTTATTGAAATAATAAAAACGATTTTAAAAGAATCGATTGTGTAAATATATTTAGCAGAGCACGTATTATAGTAGTGTTACGCATTGTAATAATGTATTTTTAAGTTTTAGATTTAATGTTAAAAATGTCGGTTGAGCAACCGGGGGGAACCGAGAGAACCGTCCAGAAACTTCTAACGAGACAAGTGGATTTTTTTCGATAAGCATGCATACTCTTACGTCGCTTTCTTACCGAAGATAAATGTCTCATCAAACTCCGGACTCTTGATTGTTATCTTGTTTTTTTTTAACGAACAATCATCCTTCATCGATCTTTTCGAATATATATCAACCTGCCATTTTGCCTACGGGGAATCTGTTGGTAGAAAAGAAAATAGAAGAAAGTGCAATTCTTTTTAACAATAATATTTTTAAGAAAGAAGATTATAGATACCGTGGGCCGCGTTTATGACATTTCTTTCTTTTTATTAAGGACCCGAAGCCCTTGTCGATTTACGAGTAAAATATCGCTATTAAATAAATGTTTGTATAACTTTCGGTAAACTGTAAAACGAGACGTTTGTTTTCCTTGTTTTAACGCAAGGACGGTGTAAGAATTGTTTCAGTTTCAATTTGCAAGTAATTTCGCTAAGAGTCCATGATGAGCGTGAGTCTAGTTGTCGTGACATAATTAGTGACAGCGAGGACAATGATATCGTTTGAACAGTCCGATAAGGATATTCGACTCCGATATAATTTGAAACATAGAGCTTCTATCGATCATAGAAGTTCCTTTCATTCGTATGGAGCCACGCAGTCACGCATTATCGCTACGAAAAGAAACATTTTTGACTAAAAAGCGCGATTGGCGTTATCGCGTGCAAATACGATGCTCGTAGTTCACGATTAAAAACGATCGACAAATTAAAAACCAAAGGGAACTCTTGCGAAAGAAGTTCCGTGAAAATTGATTCTCAGGTGCTCTCGAGGTGCTATCGTTCGTATCTATAAGCCATGCTTATCTAATAATTATCTAATACTAAACCTCTAAACCATCGCTTCATTATCGAGAGACACTGACGGTCGATTGCGTCACAGCTGATCCGAGTAATGGAATACGTTCAAACAATAAGAGGGTCTTTCTAAAAGAGCAAATGATTCGAACGAATCATTAGAAAAATACAAAAATAAATTTATTCCCTTAATTACATCGTATCAAAATATTTGATAAATATATAAATAAAAAGATAACTATGAACAAAGCTAGTAAGGGCGCGGCAGTGGCTCAGTTGAGTACAGTGCGCGACTGCGGATGCCGTGGAGAAAAATTACAAAGCTAGTAACTATACAAGGACATGATTTTCGTAGGGGCGCGCAGTGGCTCTCGTCGTTAAATAATAATAAAAAGAAACATAATTTTCGTTGCCGGAATCTTGAACATTGGAGGAGTGTAAGGACTTGCAGAACGTGGAGTTCATCTGTGGTATTTCGAAAACCATGTCCGGCGTGTGTGAAGGTTCCAAAGAGCTACCAGAGAAACTATCCTACGTATCATCGGACCAGATGAACTCTGCAGTGTCTTCCGAGTACAAAAGAAACGGTTCCGCAGAGATCTTTTTCTTGGTCGCAGATCTGGTAGCATCTTCCTCCGCGAACTCTTCTGCGACAGGTCTCTTGTTCTCCAAAAACGAGGACATGGGGTCCAAGGTCGAATAATGAAACGAGCTGTTCTGACAAATCGAGCTATTGAGAGGTCCTGTAGACGCGTTTGATCTTACAGTTTCTTGTGTGTTCAACGAAGAATCGACGAGTAACTCCTCTTCCTCAGAGTTCTTCGCGAGCTCGCTGAAAATGATGATACCCGGTATCGTGAGAACCGTTGAATCCCTCAATTTCATGACGTTTCTTATCGCGTCCTTGCATTCCTTAATCTTGGCGAACATCCTGGACTTCCACGACCCGCAATTGTCCACCGTCGGCGACGAATGGTTTCGCGGCGAGAAGATCCTCTCGTACGTCGACGATTTCGGATCGTACGTTAGTTTCGAAGCGGATCTGGAAACCGTTAACAATGTTTACGTTCGCCAGAAAACGTCAGAAGGAAAACAAAGATTCTACAGTACTCACGTCCGAGCGGTATTATCCATTGTGCAATCGATCCTTTTGCGTGCGATTCGCCGTAGATATCTCGAATACGTGACCGTGAACGGACCGATAACCTGCAGGTTCCTGATCGGCCCGCTACTTTTATTGTACTATCGTCTGCAAAAGGTCGCGCCTGACATTTACCAAACACGGTTACGTGGGAATTTCGAGTTTCGCTCTTTGTGCGCGACTGTCGACTGCGAATCACCTTGCAGTCGTATACATCTTGCGGGAAGCCTCGAGTCACTCACGGTACATACTTGAATTTTATGAGAAAAATAATTCGAGACACATTACAGACAATAGATGGTTTCCCCTTTAACACGTTCCGCACCGAGCCGTTTTCGCTCGATAATTAACACTTTATCTACCGGTATATTAATAGGCTTTACAATAATTGAGCTGTACCAAATGGAAACCTGAAAATCTTTTTTTTACACAATAATCCCGAAGGATATTATTGGATTATGTTATTAAGGGTGAGTCATTGGTTTATGATTAAATTTACTGTTGCTGTTATAGGATTCTTTTCAGTTGTGGGATCAGTTATGGAATAATTACCGGTAGATACATTGTGTTAAGCAAACTTATGTGCTTTGTTTTATACTGCATTTTTTATATTGCCACCTTCTTTTGGTGGAAATATATTCTACAGTGTTGAACTTGTTATGAAATATATATATATATATATATATATATATATATATATATATATATACTTTTATGCAGTGGTACACACAGCCTGAATCATCGGTGGCACGGAACGTGTTAGTATGCAATGTTGCTCTTCGGTTTGTATGCTTTTTGTCGCCGGCGCCGTGCATTCTCGCGTTCATAGAGATAAATACATTTATACCGCGCTTCTGCGACGGTATGGAGGGGATGATGACCATGGAAAGTGCCATAGAAGCGACGACGGACCCGCATAGCGAAAAATTCCATCCATGTGCAGACAGCGGATATGGGAGGTGGCAATTTCGGTCATTGAGCGAATCATCCGAAAAAGGGTCCTCGCCCACGTCTTTCCAATCCATTGAACTTGAGGCAGACTGACCTAGAATTGAACGCGGTGATAAATCACTGACTGCGCGTGCGAAAGACGCGTCTGCTGCTCCAAAGGGGAACGTTCGAAATCAACCGCGAATGTTTCTACAAGATCACCGGTTTATCGAGGACCTTGTTAAAGTGGAAATTAAGCCGTGTTTTAATGTCACGAATTTTTCGAATAATAAATTCTATTTTGCAGGAGAAGTGGACAGGATCCAGTCTTCGGGTGAAGCTGCCGGTTCAAGCAGAGCAAAAATTCGTTGCAAACGTATATTTCGTTTAATTATCTCTCCAGGATTAATAGAAGCCGCATATATTCAGACGAGAGTGCCTGTCGGTGTCCTTCGGCCTCGCTCCACTTCGGTAATTGTGTTTTCGCTATTCCATTTCAATCGCGGAACATATTACGTTCGATTCGCGGAATGCCAGTTGCCCGTACGAGGGTAACAGTGCGCGTTCGAATATCGATCGGCTGTTCGTCCTCGCTTATGCTATAACCGAACGTGCAAAATAGCTCGGTGCGTTCCTGATGGACGCGATTATCCCGACAAGTTCTCGGAAATAAATAACGGCCACGGTTAGTTCGCGCAGAACTGTAAAATATCCCTGATACCGCTGTACCATCGATCCAATACTCAGAACTATTCTATTTGTTTAAGGAAAAATATACTCCGCGATCGATACGGTTGGAATTCCAAATTGCAGATGACATTTTTGTATTTAACATCCAGGGCGGGTATGTGTAGAGTGGTAAGACAAAGTCTATACAGACTTCTCGGAGGATGTAGCAATAATTCTTGTGAAAGTGGTGAAGGGTTTCGGGTTCTCAGAATAGGGAACTGTCTATCACTGGAAAACGGTTGGAGTTCCAAATTGCACTCCGCGATCGATGTAATTTACGACAGTCCAGTGCGGTGCGTTTGCGGGCTGTGTAGCGCTGGACGTTCAAAGAGAGTTCGCTTCACTATTAATTTTCTATTGGTTCCGACAGGCTGCTTCCTACTGGCATGGCCGATTATTCTTGGCAGAAATTGTTTACTTCTAGAAGGGATAATATTTGTGACCCTTGGCGCTGGAAAAAACGGATGCAAAACAACGTTAAACTGTGTCCGTACAAACGAGCAATATTTCGGACACTTACGGGGCAAAACTGGCCACGCGTTCTCCGCTCCCTATAGTCGAAATGGCGGCCACCTCCTCATCAGTCAGGGAGAAATCGAAAATATCCATGTTTTCCTTCAGGCGACTGGGTGTCACCGTTTTCGGAATGATCGCGGCACCTTGTTGCACCTGAAACGGTTAATTTATTTCGTTCAGAACCGCGAGACAAGAATCGTACGGTGCCACGATTCAATCGTCGATGACCTGATTTCGATTCGCGAAGATAATCACTTTTCGGTTTCGATCGAACAGCTGCGGACGGCTATTTATCTTTCCACAATTTCACGATGCTTGGCGGGTTATCAGTCGTATTGGGTGTAGCGTTCCACGTAATCAGGTGGACCGATTACCTGGAGCAAGGCCATCTCTACATTTAGCTGTCTGGCAATTACTCACCACGTAGCGCAGAGCGATTTGCGCCGTCGTTTTCTTGTATTTCTCCGAGAGCTCCACTATCTTCGGATGGTCTAAGTTGTTCGGTATTCCGGATCTGTTTCCAGGCTGGCCCAACGGCGAATACCCGGTGATCGTAATGTCGTTTTTCGTACAGAATTCGATCAATGGCTTCTGATTTACGTTCACGCTAGCTTCAACCTGAACACCGTCCAATCTACTTTATTATCAAATTTAAATGGACCTCTCTTCCCATCGAGCAACCTATAAATTACCTGGTTGTTCACAGGCTTTACTTTCGCTGCGCCGAGTAGGCGAGTGAGTTGTTCGATGTTAAAATTGCTGACACCTATGCTCTTCGCAAGCCCCAAACTCAGGCATTCCTCCATTCCCTTCCAGGTTTCTAAATAGTCGATGTCGGACAATAGAAGATTTCCATCCGCATCTTGAGGCATTAAATCGTCACCGTCCTGATGAATACTAATTGTTCGTATACGATTCGTAAAAGTAATCGAAATTAAATTCATTGACAAAGCTTACTTTGAATGCGAATGGCCAGTGAATCAAATACAGATCGACGTAACTCAATCCTAGATTCTTCAAAGACTTTTTACACGTGGCCACTACTTTCTCCTGCTTATGAAAGTTGTTCCAAAGCTGCAAATGTTATATTTTCAATTAGTCCAACTAGATACATTAATCCTACGACTTGTTGTATTCGAATATACAGTTTGTTCAATGATATTACCTTAGTTGTGATGAACAAATCCTCTCGTTTCACAGTACCGTCTTGAATTTTTGCTTGGACCGCCTTGCCAATTTCGTTTTCGTTTTGATAAAAGAACGCCGTGTCAATGTGACGGTAACCTATGTTTATCGCCTCTATCACGGCTCTTTCCACATCCCCGGCGTGGGACTGGTAAATAAATATATTCATTCAACATTAGCCATTCTGTTTCACCCATATCTTGCGTTTCGAATTCGGAGACGATTCGAATCGGCCGCGTCGAGACCAGGGACGGCTAATTCGACGCCTAACCATAAAATTCTCGAGTATTTTATTGTGTAATTCATTTTATTGTTTACCGACGTCGAACTTGTATCCGAGCACAAGGACAATATTTTTAAACGAGACTCTTGAAATACTTATTCATAATTATATTCTAGAATACATTTATTTATATATCCGTGAAAAACTACATTAAAATGTTTCGCTGAAATTGTTACGATTCGATTTTGCAAAAAGGAATGCATACGTGCACGTCACACGAATGTTAATAATAATTTAATTAAACTTTCTGTACTTTCCCGCCAATTTGCCGCACCATTTTCTCCAGAATATAGATACGTTACTGCGTTCGAACGCATGCGCGACAGGAACCGCTCAACGTGTAATACATATCTAATCTACTGCTCCGTTCACGCGATAAAATTTCGTAAGACTGCGCGGTTTTCAACGATCAATGATCTCTCACTTGTTAACAAAAATAGGGAACGTGCTTTTAAAATGCTTGTTCACGTGCCACTGCAGAAGAAACGTCACCAAGACCAACCAAAATGGTTTCAATATACAAGGAGACCTCAACTTTGAATATAGATTAACGTCGATACAATTTCTTGTGTCGGTTTGTCACGATGATGCTTTTATACAGTTATATGCTTACTTTTGTTAACCACTGTGTACATTTCATACGTGACAATATATACTTCGTACCTGATACGTGCCCAGGCCAAGAACTGGCATTTTCAGGCCATTGGAGAACGTGAGATTTGGTATATTCGTCATTCTAAATTATAGAGGAATCTCAAAGCAACCGGAGATATCACTACTGACTGATATCTGCTGAAGCTGATGTAAGTATATGATGTATCCATCCCTTCCACTTTCTCCTATCTACGAATAGATGAGCGTCCCACCACTGTTTTCTGGTTGGCATCGTAGAGTGCAGAAAAAACATTACATAGAGTGATCATGTAATATGTATTCGAGATTAGACGTCATCACACTGACGTTACGCAATATCTAACCTAACATTCGCGAACGCGTAAACAACACATACGAACTGCCACGTAACGTCTCGTAAATATGAGAGGTTTTCAAAGGTTGAACGAAATGTCGTTTTAATAGTTTTCTTCGACACAATCTCTTTTCTAAGAAACAGTTTAATTAATCACAGTACAAGATAACAGAGGAATTATTCGAGAGCCCAGTTGCACAGGAATAGTACGGTTGAAAGACACGTCTTCTTAGAATTCAATGTTGAATGGATAATCCCTCAGATAGCTGAACCTAAGCAGACAATATATCATCAATGGACCCCGGATTTTACTTTAAAAGACTTTAAGAGTACTGATATATTATTTTCACCACATTAAAATGATTAATGAAAAATATAAATTTATATTTATTTTATATAAATATATATTAAAATTATAAATTTATATGAAAAATATAAATTTATATAAATTTATTATGCGTCTTGCAATTGATGCGCAAACTTTATAAAGTTTATTAGCATAAACGTCCGGAGTCTAATTGTATATGGAATATATTCATTATAACACTTACTCTATAAAAGGACATATTCGGAGTCCACAGTCGAGAGTGTCGATCAGCGCGATATCTGCCGGTGTCAGTTTAAAAAAGAAAATATCAATGTTCTGCTCGATACGCACCTTCGAACTAGATTTTGGAATCGGAATTGTGCCGATGTCGATCTACAGAAAAATATTAACATTAGATGACTTTCGTCCTGCTTCGAATCCGTCGCGATATACTTCAGTATTTGTATAGCTAGTAATTTAGCTTCAGCTAGCATATTTACCAAATATCGCAAAACGATTTGGGAAGGTGTTTTGAGATACTTCTTGGCGAGATTCGCTATTTCCGGTGCATTTAACGTAACTTCAGGATCGCCCGGTTTCTCCCATGTTCGTTTAGGCGAACCGAACGGACTGTAAGCGGTGATCGCTATGCCGCGTGCCGCGCAGAATTTTCGCAGCTTTTTCTGATTCAAGTTCGGATGGCATTCGACTTGGTTCATCACCGGTTTAATTTGGGCCATCGCTAAGATTCGTACGATCTGCTGGGAGTTGAAATTGCTGAGACCAATGCTTTTCACAAGTCCTAACTTCACGCATTCCTCCATACCGCGCCACGTGTCCAAGTAGGTATCGTATTCGTCCACTCTATTTCCTCTGAAACCCGTCAGCCACAGTCTCTCTTCATTCGGCTAAAATAATAGTCGACGATCATAACTTTCTAAAGACTATCTGGAACATACAGGTTGAACCACTAATCGTGATCAGCGGAGATCACTATGTTGTCAGTCCGATCGAAAATGATTACACGTAGTTTTCCTCTTTGTATTAGTTACTTCTTATGTAAACCTGATATAAAAGGTCTTAAGATAATTTATAATTTCCTTAAACAATGCTCCATTAGAATTTAGAAACTGTTGAATGTAATAACGACAAGTCTGTCGATAATAAAGAACAACCTGCCTATGCTGACACCTACTGTGTACTTCTGTATAATTAGATTATCTGTTGACGCAATCAGAACGTCCTGAGACTTGAACCGTGAATGTACCTCTTTATACCCTTCGTATAATATAATAAATCAGTTTATAAGTGTTCATCAAAAATAGCTCGTTTCCCATAAGCGAACCTCTCAAATCAACAGGTTATGAGCCCAGGTCCAAAAAGTAAAAGAAAAAATTAAAAACGTTAAAATTAAAAGTTAAAATTAATCTAATATAGCGAGCTGTTGAAGAGTACAAGTAAAATTAAAATCTAGCGAAGAAAAATAGATAAAAAGCAATAAGTGAAACTGTTGCAAAGTAAAAAAATAATAAAAATAATTTAATAAAGCTAATAAGACGCAAAGTAAGTGTTCATCAAATATAGCTCGTTTCCCATAAGCGAACCTAATAAATCAACAGAAACAATGCCCTAGTAGCACAAAAATATTGCATAAATATTTTTTTCAAATATTGGAAAAATATTTTTTAAGCCACATTTTT
>CM052332.1:6986419-7153723 GCA_028455615.1 Lasioglossum zephyrum
CGGGTAAAAGTCCGAGCTCTAGAACCGAGTGAAAGAAGAATATCGCCACGGTTACACACACCATTTCGATCCACGATAATCAACAACACACGACCAGCCAACCCTTTGCGCTCGGATTTTCTCGGTTGATTCGTACTCCGCATCAGCGCGCTTTGCATCGTGACCCTGAAAAAACGATTCCCTCGCGGCCCTTCACAATAAAAACAAAATTTTCCCGCCTGTTCCCCCCGTTCGGCGAACGTGTTCACTCTTGGATGAAATTGAACTCGCGCCCCGGAAACCGGTTGCCGCGGTACTGCCTCGGTACTGCACGCGCGCCACTTTTCTCGAAAGTCAGGCGAAAGAGAAGCGTAAACAGGACGCCGAGGAGAGGAAATGGTACCCCCGAGAACCCTTCAGAGAATTTCCTAAGGGTTGGGAGACCTTCAGGGGCGGTTCAAGTGAGCTGTCTCTCTTCGTGATTTCGATGGACGCAGCCGATTCAAGAATTTACAGATTAAGTTCTTCAGCCAGCAAATCTTCTTACAGGTGAATTACTTAAATTTGATTAGTGATTCGAGAACATGGATATTCCATCGAGTAGCTCGGAGACTGCTCGAATCTCGGCGCACCGTTCGAGACTGAGAAAGAGGCATTTAGCAGGTGAAAGTGAGCAAGAAAGCATAACAAAGACACGCTTTGCCTGTTCATTTACTGGACCGTAATTAATGCGAGACGATAAACCGTGTGATAGGTGTGCATTACGGTGATGAGCAACATCTTCAACGTTCCACTGGACTACAAAGGATACTTCATCGTCTGTGCAGTGTTATTATTTCTTCGAGTGTTCACAACTCACAATGAGTCTAACCATGATACGCACGTTGTGGAATAAGACGTTTGAGGAACAGAAAATTTGCAAGCTACAGTTGATCGTGAAAGTCAGGCAATAGAATTTAGTTATCGTCCTGATCGAGTCTAAGAACGAGTCTCCTCGATCTTCGAAGGCGTTGTTCATCGACTTCGCATTCGCAGAAGCCGAGAGTCGGTCGTTTGCATATTCATCCAGTAGAATACTGGGAACGAGTTTTCTCCGCGGACAACGATTTTCATTTCGGTTGCGTTTATACGTTTCCCTCGTGGAAGCTGCTTCCTAGGAACAGAAACACGTCTTCTCTCTCGGCGCGGGTTTTAATCGGTCGCGGGTTGCTAGGCGGCGCGGCGGATCGATCGTGCACGTAAATCGCGACTCTCAATGAGAGCCACGCTAGTAATTGGTCTATGCCCGCGCCTATGTTGCCATTCGCCAGTTCATCTCGTGGGAAACTCGTGACACACATTTGCACGGAAGTGTACCTCTCGGCGAAGCTTGGATCCTTGCATCTGACGCGCAACACAGACATACAACACCGCGAGAAGATCCTGCAATCTATCCGATGGTGTGCTACCGCGACTACCTCTCGGAGACTACCCGTGTTATCTTTATCCACTGTCTTCTAATTGCGACACTTCGCGCCGCGTTAACGAGTCTCGTAAACACCCGGGAACGCGTTCGACACGAGACGGAAACAATTTATCGGTTGGTGACGATTTTCTTTCGATCGTGACCAGCAATGTTGTCGCAGATCATATTCTGCCAGATTCAACGCAGGACTTGAAACATCAGCTTTCTACACTTCGTATAAAGCGTGACAAAACAGACTATATATTCAATAAGTTGAAAATAATGTAGCAGAATTGAAGAAAGTTTTAGATAAATGCGTAAAGATCCACTGTCCAGCGATAAACCTGAAGATTATAATAGTAACAAAGTAGAATGTTATTTCAACTTGTAGAGAATTAATGTGGAGCAGGTAAAACGGCTAACCTTTGTACACACTTCGTATAAACCGTGACGGATAGACAGCGGATCTTTATGCGAACTATATATTCAATAAGTTGAAAATAATGTAGCAGAATTGAAGAAAGTTTTCGATAAATGCGTAAACATCCACTGTCCAGCTGTAAACCTCAAGATTATAATAGTAACAAAATAGAATGTTATTTCAACTTGTAGAGAATTAATGTGGAGCAGGTAAAACGGCTAACGAAAATAACAGAGTTTCTCTGTCCAGTTAGAAACTGTTAATTACCGTGTAACGATCTCGAAAGTATCAGAGGCGTTCCGAGGCAAGGACGTTTTTGCGGAGCTGCCAAAAACGGCGACGCTTTCTACTCCAGCATAATGGGGAATGTCTGAACGAGAATAATTTCGGGATTGCAGAAATATTTCGAGCCTGAATAAACGAGGAAACGTGGGCGAAATTACACGCGCGATAGATGATCGCGCGAGTAGGCAGGTCCGCGTTTAAGAGTCCCGCTAAAAACCTAACAAGGCGAGATACAACGTTCGCGAGAGAACGCACCGCACGACGTTGTTTTCGACTACGTATAATAACGCCGCGTAGCCGGCAACCTTCCGATTATCAGCGAAGCGAAGTGAAAGTAATTTGTTGCACGGGGCGTCATTGTAACAATGCGGGGCCGCCTTCGCGATGTGAACGCGATGTCCTTTGCACGGTGTAAATAAACGGAGCCTTGACCGAGCTATGCGCCTAGCCCGGGCCCATTCACATCGACGATTCCCGTGGCTGATCGCAGAAAATTGCGAATACAGGCCCCTCTAAATTATACTAGATTGACGCATCCTTTTCTGTTCCCCCACAGGAGTTCGCCGAACCTCTTTCTTCCCCTAAAGAAAATTGTGCTGATAGGAAAAACGCTTCGTTAAACGCCACTTAGTACTCATTGTTTATCGGCGAACCCCTCGACCGGGGACTCTTAGATTCTCCGTTGAACGAGGATCAATCCAATCAACGGGAGATTGAGTAATTAAACGCGATCGAAGTGGGAGACCGATTTGTGATTTATTACGCGTTCGCGATGAGGTACCGCTAGTCAAAGGCCAAACACATTCCACGCTCAATTTTCTTCCAGCCAGATACAGTCGCTTCTCTTATTCTCATACTTCCTCGTTTTCGCGACCCTACTTCTGCTACCCTAATTGCATGAAACCACGGTTGTCTCTTAGCCTGGTACCTCTATTCTTCTGGACTTTGTCAGAATGTTCGTTAATTTCAGGATGAAGTACACTTGCTTCTCGAGAAAGTCCTGCGGTCGACTTCTGGGAAAATGGGATTCTCGTTCCTTGAGGATTCAAGGTTGCCAGTAAACTCCGCAGAGAAAGCCTCGGAAGATCCTAGGACGTGCCACCTGACGAAGCTCCTTCGAGCTGTACTAGAATATCAATCCTCTAATCACCCGCAAATAACTGACTCGAACTAGCTACCAGAAGGGGAGGCCTCCGAGTTCAAGGTTCGCTTAGGTCGCGGTAGTTAAACGTCCGAGTATAATGGGATTTTTCCGATGGCAACAGCTGTCGGGCGATTCCAGTTCCGGGAATTTTGTGTTAATCGAATGTTCTACTCGGATAGAGAGAAAGAGAGAGAGAGTAAGAGGAACCGTGGGTCGCGTGCTGTCTCGGATGCGCCGTTTTCAACGAGGCGGGCGTTGCGACCCGGTCGGATCAAGCACTCCAGGTACTGTTAAGCAGCCACGCCGAAGGAAGTTCCAGTAATGTTCTTCTCCTCGTGCACGGTGTGTTCCGTGTGTACAGGAACGTACACAGAGCCAGGAGGGGCCTTGTTCCCACGCCCGACGCCGTGATCTTTGCCGAGCTACTTAGTCCTCTAGTAGAAGGAGCATCTCTCTTTCTGCCTCTCTCTTCTTCTGCTATCTCCTTTTTCCTCTTCTCTTTCTCTATTCATCTCTGTCCGTTGCTATTCCTGACTCACCTTTCGGTGAGTCTCTCTTTCTCCTCCTCTCTCTCTCTTTCTAGCTATCCTCGACCAGTAAGACCTCTCTCCGAGCTACTCTCCTGTCGCTATCCTGAAACCGGAGGATACCTCTTTCTCGCTCCTCGACGACTATGTGGGTTACGTAAGGTGGCAATGCGCGAGCCTCGCGGCACGTTCGAGTAATAATAACGCGTACGAGGAGCAGCGAACCGGTGAACGGGAATAGAAGCACGGAGAAAGAGAGAGATTAACTGAAAGCCTAACTGGAGAGAGCAAGAGAGGACGATGGGGGAGATTTTGAAGAGCAGGAAGTCTGGTTTCAACCCTTCTGGCGGTGTCGTTACGAGGGGCGCGGCAGAAATAGCTGGAGTTTAGTCGTTATCTTGGGTATTTTTAAATGGATCGTTGATCGTGTAGTAGAAACACTTTCCCGACGTGGACTGAATCATGTTGAAACCGCTCCGAAAGAAATTGATGTTCGGGAGTGGTCGCTGAAGGGTTAACGAAAATTGCAAGTTCGTTTTCCTGAAGCTCAGGGCGACATGGTGGCAGGGTAGAATGGTAATGGCAAGTAGGTGCGAGCGGAGTATACATAGTGCGACCAGAAGCCAATCTTCTTCGCGCAAATCGTCCGAGGAACCGGAGAGACTTCAACGCTCGCCTAAGCGATGATCTTGCGGCGCAGTATCGGGGTATAGAAGAGAGAATATAGGAGGAGAGCACGCGGTTATAGTAATTAGAGTGAGACGGTACCGGGACGAGGACGGAGAAGGATGTTGCGTGCACGTGAAGCGGAATCATAAACAATCGGCGTATTAAGGCAACGTCCACACGCGAATGTAAATACGCGCGGAATGATTAGGAACGTGCGAGGGGGTCTTCGAACTTGACGGAATTGCAGGAATGCCGGGAAAATCGATACGAACCCGTGGCTACGATCAATGTAATCTCGAATCGCGAACGGCGAAACCGCCTACCTGATAACGGGTCATTAGGTTTCCACGGTCAAAGATGATTTTATCGGCGAGGCCCGAGCGCAATCACGCTTCTTCCATTTTCGAAATAACACATCGAGCATAACTCGAACCCTTCGGCTTGGTTCTCTGCCAGCCGAGAATCCCGTTCAAACGATCCGAAACTAAGAGAGAAACTCGCGGGAGCGTCATTAATTATCTAATACAGTTATCAACGGCGATATCGGAACGTTGATTAGAGCGGAATGAAAATCGCGAGGGAACGGCGAAATTCTATTACTCGAACGTGGCTAACGTTAATAGCGTGCCGGAAGAAAACCAGCGACCATAAAACTTTAAACGTCAGCGTGCTCCACTTTTTAATGGAACATTCGGCGAGATCCAGTTCACGAGTAATTGTCCGTTTACGAATCGCTAATTCTAATCCCGCTGTACCGCGCCAATTTCAGCTTATTCGCGAATACAGTCTTTCCTCGCATAACGTTACTACCTTGAGGGTATGTAGCCTCGGAAATCGTAGAGGTACTACGAATAATCGAATATAACAATTAGAACATAGGAAAGTTTTTCATTTTTCATTCTTTTTTTTAAGGAACTTCGACCAATATATTTGCGAAATTTTTCAAATTAAAATGAGTCTGAACACGGCATAATTTGGAACCATATTCACCGATTTAAAGTGTGACCGTAACTTGCTATGATACAGGTAAATATAAATATATGTATATATTTAATAATATATATATGATATATTAATAATAATAATAATAATAATATATATATTAATAATATATATAGGTAATATAAATATGATTGTAAAGGTATAAAAAATATATTAGTAAAATATATGCTTGCGCAGCCATCTTTTCCACCGTCGATCGAAACCGAAATCGTTATCGAAATTTTTAAGCCACGACCCTCGAGACCCCCTGAAAACGCTTCTTTTCATAATGCAACAAATGTTCGAACAGAGAAGTGTTTCTCGATCGGGGACCTTCATCGAAAATCCACCCCCTCAGGACACCGCGATCCCCAAGTTGCAGCACAGGACGCGACAAGTGCATATTCCCATCGCGGCACTTTTAATGCGGCCACCATCGCTGGCCAAGGAACAATCGGATTAACGAAGTTAAACGATAGGGTGGCAAGGAGACTACGCAACCCCTAGGTCCACCCTCTGTTGCGAATTGAACCGCGCATCTGTCGCGTTTCTCACGTGCAGGATCGCGGAGTAGTTTGCGGGGGTGGTCTTTCCGACAGAAGGAAAACAAGAGGCTTTACGGGAGCCTGCCTGGAAGATTAACTACCCCGGGAGAAGACCATAAGGGTGGTTTGTGATCGGTAAACAACGGTGACACGTGGTTTTTCTGTTGAGTTATGGGATCCCGTTCTTTTCGAGCTTATCAACGCAGGATGTTCGACCAGATGAACGTTGGCTTGTTCTCTTTTAACTTTATGGGGGTTTGCTACCCTCTTGAAAATGTATGGAAACTGTGATTTGAAAATTGGGTAACTGTGTCTTGTATTCGGCAAATTCATTCGGATAAACATTCTTTTGAAGATAGTCGGATCTATTTTGGTCAAAGGTATATTTGATTAGTGTTATCGATAAGAATGATTCTTCCTCTAAAGAGATAATGCAACGTGTTAGTATTGCGCCAACAATCGCCACTATCGTCTTATCGTTGACGATACAGTAGAAGTCGTTGAAGATTAGAATCTTGAAAATTGGGAATCGTTGATCGATTCCCCGAGGTTCCGGTGAATAATTTCAATTGGAATTGAAAGGTGCGGGATGGCGTAATACTGAACGTAAACGCCCAGCAAACAACACGTAATGTGTCGCGAACGATGAGTCACGGGGCGCGTTAATGAAATTCCACTTCCTCAAACGACAAAGAAACGCGTGTCTCGCCTGTTGTTGCGAAGTGTCCGTGCCTTGTGCGTTAATTCCACAAACCACACGGCCAACGGTCGTATAATTATACGAAAAGATCTCTAACTTCCCAGCTAGTCCAACCGCTTCGCTCAACATACAATCGAAAAAGTAGCTGGCTAATATTTCTGTCTTTACTCCATATTTGTATAAGTATCGTTAAAAATAATGTTACTAGAAAATGAAATATCTACACATATGTACAGAAAATACATTTTTTCTTATAATTAAAATAAACTGTAACAAATAGACAGCGGATATTTGTGCAAAATAAAAATTGTCTACACTGCACTGCAACAAAACGAAGCGAAATAGAAGTTTATTTTCATTCAAAAAATATTTTCAATAAAACAATAAAAGTTTTAATTAATAAACGCATAAAATCCGCTGCCTGGTGATGAACTATGAAACGTGATTAAAACAAAACATGTTTAAATTGTAAGGAAAGAAAAATAAAAAATAGTATTGACATATATAACTGTAACGTACTGTATGTAGATCGATATTTCCAAAAATAATAAATTAACAAAATTAACAAAAAAATCTGTTATCAAAGTTGATATAAGTAATATTTACTTTATCAGAGACATGATATTGCATGATCATGAAAATCATGTTGAACAAAAGACATTGAGCGCGTCCCCTCAGCCCATAGGCGCGGGAGCGCCGAGTTTGAATTTGAATCTGGTGGCGCGTCACGTGACACGGCCAACCGTCCCCTGTATTTATAAACGGTCGCGCGACGACACATGTGCAGCAGAACGGTAAAACTGCTATGAAATCTTAGCGGGAGGGCTGTGTCGGTCACCGCGGGTGAGAAACACCATAAAAAAAAGACCAGACGAATATATTCAGTATACTCACCGAAACCATTTGCCATGAGCCTGAGTCGCGCCACTCTGGTGGCCCTATTGACGGTGAACGGTCTCCTCGGCCGTTGACAAGACATAGACAAAGCCATATCGATACAATAGGCTTGAATCTCACCAGAATTTAAAAGAAACCCGGCGAACCGAAAACCTTTCACGGACCTCCGAAACCTCCCGAAGAAACTTTCCAAACAATCTCTATGAAATCTCTCGAGCCACTACCTTAATCAAATCACTAGTCTACGGATATCGTACACTGATCAAACAAAATCAATAGATGGGATACAACACTTTTTCTCGTTTCTTACCGTTGACTTGGAAAAGAAATTACAAATGCACTCTATTTCGAATGCACATTCAACGGTCGTTAACTATCCTAACCTAAAAACCGCATTCTAAAGTAGAATCGCTGAATAAAAATTTCCCGATACTGTTTTCCCGCAATTACACTTAATTAAAGCGTTCCACGCAACAAAATTCAAAACACTTTTCCAAGATCGTGATTCTTTGAATAGAATTATGAAGTTGAACACGTTACCCGCGGGCTAGTTTGAATAATTTCAATCGAAGAATTTCGAAATGATCGCGACAATTGTCTGTTCAAATTAGAAATATTTATATGCGGGTTATTCCGAATAATTTCAATCGGAGAGTCTCAAAAGATCTGCTTTAACTCTTATTATATATTAAATACGAATAATAACGAGTACGCGAGCCCGCGTGTAACGTGTTAAAATATTTGTCGGACTTACTTGCGATCAACCTCATCTCCTATTCAATATCGGAAGTATCGAAACCTTCGAATAGCTCGGATCACTAAGAGGTGTTTTCAAAGGGGGAGATGGCGCTGCGTGGCCGGAAGAAAGAAGGAAGCGGCACGCGACAGTCCCATGGCTGTCACCTGTGATTTCTCAATCAAGAGATCGTTTAGAAAATTCTTTTGAAAAACGGGGAAACAACGATTCACGCGGAGAGTCCCGTGAAAAGGCGGGCAGCTTGAACCACGCCGCTACAACGACTGGCTTCGTTGCAGAAGCAAACTCCCCATCTGCTGTGTTGTTCGTAACTGCCCCAACTCCCTGCTGTCATTACGCGGCAGTGTGTGTGCGAGCACGCCCTCGTCCGTGTGCGTCCCTGTGCTCGCTCTCACACATACACTGCGAACCGATTCGTGCGTGCTGGCGGACCGACGTTCTAACCTCTCGAAGCGGAAAGGTTGCGGTGAATCGGAACGCTTGTATCTGGAGGATATCTCACCTTGCGAGAACAGAAACCCGCTGATAATGTATTTTATCAAGTTTCATGGAACAGGAGATCCCTTTTTAAAAGTAAAACCCATATTACGAAACGATAAGCTTTGGCACGAGCCAAGGATGAACTTGTACAATGAAGATAACGGTTTCGAGAACGCTTTCGTCCCACTCGAATTCTGACGACTTATCGAATGTAAACATTTCCACGATTCTGCGACGGATATCGATAATCTCGGTCTCTATGGTAGTATAGATTATTTGTACATTATCTATTGTAGTTTCGTAATCCAACGAATTGTCGAGATACCTTTGTCTAATAAATATATGTAATTTTGTTTTTAGATGCTACTCTGTTTTATTGGTGGAATATTCCAATCTCGATCGCAACTGCAGCCATGTATTCCTTTTAACTTTTATTTTAATTACAAAACATTAAATTTAGTGTTTCAAGCGTAAACAAAGGTGTCGTCCACCCTAGAAAATATTTATTTTGAATTGCAATGGTTACTGAGCGAGTTACTAAAGGTTAATGTATTAGGTTGCAATGGGATTTTCAATCTCTGTAGTATAACAACAGAGAGCTTGAAAATCTTCTTTTTCGTTATTGCATTAAAAAGATTAATCTAGAACGAAAAAGTTCTCTTATGAACTACTGTTTCTGTAGAACATTGTAGGATAATTGTTGCAGCAGTCAGCTATCAAGGATTGTTAAGTATTAGTATACTATTTCCTAAATGTTTTATAATGAAGGGACTCGAAAGAGCTCACACATATTCTTTGAAATGTTTAGTTGCTGCTGCGATTGTTCGACAAGAACCGATGTTGCTAGCAAGAGGGGACCAGGTTTCGAGACATTCCTGACCCAAATCAAGACTTTTCAAAAACCGATCTTGCCAGGCAATCGCGAGCGTAGATATTACGAGCCTCGTGTGCAAGTAAAGGCATGTATGTCGCAGCTGCAGCTGCCTGCAAGAGCGGAACACTGGGCTTTGGGGATGGCAACGGTTGCGCACCACCTGGCCTCAGGAAGCCCAGCACCGGGCCTCGGCATTGGCGTAGACTTTGCTCGAGACGAACGACTGGAAAAAAGGGGAGCGAAGGGAGGAGAGCACAATAGAGACCGACTTTTGAAATTCCGGCACCCTAAGAGCCGCTCTAAGCGTACTGAAAATCGATCGATCGCCCTTCGAAGTTCTACCGCGGCAAAATCCTACCCCAATGTTTTCTGCCCTCGCCGATACTAACTTCATGACTACCCCCACCACTGAAAAACGTCGTTAATTGTAGAATTTTCTGTTTTATATTGAGAATCTGTTCCATCAATTTAGACAGGGTTAACGCTACACCTTTGAATTGAGGATAGATTTTTTAAATATCTTTCGAACAGCTTGTTTCTAATTCGGGCATACTTTTTTTGGAATCTGTAAGTCGACTGGCGCGATTAACTTCTAGGGAGCATCTGTGCGTGATTCGTCACTTCTTAAAAATTTCTTCGTCGAAGCTTCGAGCCGAGTAAGCTATTTCTGTAGCACATGGGGTCTAGTAATTAAAACGTATGTCTAATTACTTCGCATTATTTTAGATAGTGCTTGTTATTTCGAACACATTTTATTTCCTTTAGACCACTTTCATAATTATAGGCACATTTAAAAGGAAACAATTATCTCGTATGGAAAATTTTGTTACAGTCTGCAGGTTTATCACTGGCTCATTCTGCATTCGTTAGAGAAACTGCTTATTCGTCGAAGGGAGAAAAAAGTTTTATACTGATGGATCGTTTACGTCTCATTATGCCGAACCCCCGTACAAATGACGCAACACGCAAATTTTCCCGCTTTACGAGATGATCATTTTCACGGGATATTACTACACTTGATCGCATTAATATCTACGAGCATAATAACTTAGGATAGGATTAGGGGTGGCGTGACCCCATGGATATTCCCTTACTGCATGTGCGCATTAGTTCCATAGCTGTGAACCCCGTTTGCCCTCGAAATAGAAAATAGCGTAATGGCTCGTGAAATTTGCATGCCTTGACACACTCCCCTTTTAACCTATCGCAAGTTGTCGGAACGTGACAAAATAATACAAATTGCGCCGGACCGAAGAAACTCGAGGAAGTTTAACCCTTCTGTAGCCATTTACTGCATTTCTTCCAACAATTTGTTAATGTTACTCTAGAAATATTACAATGAATGTCCATTCTTTGCTGGCTAATACACTGCTGTGCAAAAGAAAGAAGCACCCAGAATAATTATAAGATATAATGACAAACAATTATTGCTTTTAAAGTATTAGATAATCCGAAATAACACATGCACATTTCTCAAAACTATTCAATGAAACAGCGGTACCCTTTCTCAAAACTTGTGTGTTCTTGCTTGATTTTTTACGCTTTTCTATTAAACATGGTCGAGTGCATCTTTCTTTTGCACAATAGCGTATATTCGTGTATAGTATTGAAATGAGAATTTGTGCAAATATGTGAAATACAAAAGGTTTTAAATAATCTATACATTTTGGTAGGCTACATAAAGGTTAATTATCCTAACCGAGGTTACGGTAGAGAATAGAGACACGTTCTCGGCCGAACTGGTGAAAAACCCGATTGAACTGCATTCCCTCGAAAGGGCAAATGAAGTAGAATGAATCCGGGGAGAGCATATTTTCCAAGACTTAATTCCCCTAAAGGGAAGAGGGTGGAACCTCAGACCAGCGAATTAACGCAATAAACTGACGCACATACGGCCGAATGACCAAATTACGACGACAATAATATAAAATGAGATTTTATTTGATATTCTGGTTAGAAATGCTTATACGAAGACTACTTAATAATTATCTATAGTATTTTAATAAAAAAAAATTAAATAAATTAAAACACCAAATTATTTCTGTAGTTTTTAGTGAGATGTAATATGCAATAAGAATATTATTTTACAACCTCATTGTTATTATTTTCACCATTATCATCAGCATCATCAGGAGCATCATCATCAAGCTCATCATCGTTGCTTTCATTACCACTATTACAGAAAGTAGGCATTCTTAGCATACTTAAAACAACTTGATTAAACTTTGCTTCTTTTTTTCGTTTTTTTCGCGTACTTTTCACAAGAGAGTTCGAGGATACCAGCATCCAGTTAAATATGTGGCTATTGGTGTTGATTCTTGAAGTTCTTTTGGAGTGATATTGTCTTAATTTTTTATACTCTTATATTATAAATAATATCAGCTCCATGAATTAACAGTTTTTGAACACTGGCGCTCATTTTGTACCAACCAGAAAGTAATATAGCCATCTGTGCTGTTTTAAAACTTAAAGGACGAAAACTTGAAAAACTGTTCACTTCTGAACACATTAAATAGTTCTTTTTTCGTAATTTTCATTTCCTTTACAACGCAGTCGACGCGACTACCTGTAAACAATCCGATCTACTGATCCATAGGGTAACGATGGGACTCATTTTTAAAATTTTTCATATTAGTTATAAACTACTTTATCGAACTAGTAAAGACAAATCTGCGTACTATCTGGAACTTTTTTTTATAACTCTAGCTTAAGTAAGCATATCAACATTTTTTAACCAAAAATAGTATGTGATAGAACATAGTATATTAACAGTATTTACAACTTATCTTTGTGTCAACAATAATCGTAGATGAGAGTACGTACCTGACGCTTCAATATCCATGTAGAAAGATTCTACATCACGAGATTCACCGTCCGAATAATAACCTCACTTTGTGCATGCGCACCATCTACTATGTTGCATTAACAAAAAAATTCTCACGCTACATTGTGGGCCGTTTCTTAGAGTACGTTATCATGGTATTTGTCATTAGTTTAGAGAAAATTTTTAAATCTACTTTTGTCGTCGTAATTTGGTCATTCGGCCGTATGTGCAACGCTGCGAGCGACGGTAGCATTTCTACAGAGTTTCCGCAGAGCGAGCGCTACCTGGTGGAAACGTAACCTCTTGCCACCCCCATCAGCCCATGGGGTTTACGCGTGGATATCGCAATAGAAGCTGTATCGATCCTGCCCCGACACGAGACCGGCTGTTGTCAGGGGGTTGATAACGATATGCAAGCTCTATAGATCGTCGCTGCTAAAAGCTACACGTACAGCTTTGAGCTCCTGATACTCTCTCCACAGGACACTCCTCTACTTCTCCCGGCCATTTACCCATAAAGGAACAAACACGATCTCTATGGGGTCGACACGAAACTCGACGCACAAAGAGATAAAAGAAATAAGATTGTACCGAGTAATGACAAGACTACGAACTTTACATAATTTCTATCGTAATTTCTGCTGCGACGAACAAGTTCGTTCGGATAGAAAAGCTTCAGAACAGTTCTCGAACAGTCGAAAGGGTTGAAATCAAATTTACTCGAGAATAATCTCAAGGTGCAAATGCTCCAGCTGAAATATGCTAATGAAGCTGCGCTTCGTCGCGTCGCTTTGAGGAAAACTTTGGAAACTTTGATTCAGTTTATCTCCCCTGTCCTATCAGAGGAACCATTTGCGTCGATAAAAAAATAAAAGGTACTTGCGTGCCTGTTCTCTCTCTCTCTCTCTCTCTCTCTCTCGTTAGCCGGTCGGCGGAGCAGTTTAAGGGAGGTTTTCAACAGGCGAAGAGGGAAATTAGTTTGGAAAAATGCGAAACGGTGAAGTGGCTCCTGGTGTCGGCTGATCGATAAGCGGACTCTTCGATGGCTTTCAGGCAGCTCTGTTGATTTATCTCGAGCACTTTCCATTAACGTTTGCCGGCTGATCGTCGAGCGAAAGGTTGGAAGGTCGGACAGAAATTAGAGTGAAAACCTTTTCAACCGCTAACGGCACACGCTGATCAAGCTTTTACGCTTACGCAAGTGGCGAGTGGAAATAATAAATACAACCACTAGTCGCGTTGACGTTCCAACAATTTATAACGTTGGATCATCAATAAGTTACAGGCACAATGAACTTATTGTTAGTAGTAAAAAATGAGTCAACGGTCTCGGTATCATATTTGTAAACAGAGATTACTAAGTATTGATGAAACGATCTCAGAATCATTTATAAACAGACATTTCGAGGCATATCCCATTTGGTACTTCGTTCCAAGAGCCGGACTACAGTGGGGACTTCACTTAAACAGTCTGGAGAACGAGGGAACCTGGTTCCTGTTGATTTCAGTCGAAGCTAAGATTTCGTTTGGCGAAGAGCTTCCTCCCTCGTCGTCGTGAAATGAAGAGTTATTTAGATGATTTTTTTTTTTATTTAATGCAATTAGAATTTCACGGTAGAGATTATTTCCTGTTTGAAATCTCAAAAGATCGATATACATATACCAGTAACGTAGTTTGGAGTGTCGTTTTATTGCTCTTCTTCGTCGAAACGACTGTCTAACGTTTCAAGAAGTTACCAAATCGAGATTAACATATTCACCCCTCGTCGCAAAAAAATGTTCGCTAATTTTGAATGGCAATGGCGAGCAACGTCTCCGACGCAACTGAACTCGAAGGATCATTTCGTGCCGTTTCACGGAGAGCTCGCGAATTTCCATACCTGCGGAACAGATGGCCGGTGTTCACTGCACGTGCTTCGAGAAAGGAAAAGGCACCTTGTTGTCATCGGGATTTGCATGTGAATTCCCACGGACTCGACGTACGGATATTTTTTGTTCTCGGTACTCCGGGGACCGAGTGCCTGCCGCAGGAAGGAAGGAAGGAAGTTAGCGGGAAAAGAAGAAGGGATCCTGCGAAGGGGAAGCCATTCGGAGACCGACGACTTCCCCTCAGGATATTGTGGCAGATGGGCTGGGCGAAAAAGAAGCCTATCCTCACGTACGAGCCTTTCTCGAGCAACATGGAAACTCCTGGTCAAGCATTTAGCAGGATTTTCTGACCGTTCATCGATTCCTCTCATCAAGTATTTCGTCCTAATCGTTGAAAGCTACAAGATTAGGGTCCTTTCGGCGTCCTCGAAATTTCTACAATTCGCGAATGCTGTTTCCCAGTTAGTATTGTGGTAATCAACAGTTCGAGTTGTCAGGACAACATATTTATTGGCACATGGACTTACAATAATTTGATTATGGAAGAAAAAAAATATATCTATATATAATATTGTAATGAAAAAAAAAAGAAAATAGTTATCCCTTTACGATAGCCTTGGATACGCGATATCGTCCACAGTCCCTTGTGGTCCGTGTCGAACTCACTCTCACACGCACACACACACAGGCAGTCCTTCGCCGTAACAATAATTATGTGTTCGGTTCAAATCTTCAACTCTATCTCTTCTACTCTCGAATACACCTGTCTATATAAACATCGTTCACTATCCACGTCTTCCGCATTAGCCTAGAGGGGTCAGCGGCCACAAGTCTCGAATGACACCGTTAATCTCTCCATAATTCGCGCCTACAGTATTAGGTTCGAGGGAAAGAAAAAAAAATTCATTCGAATACGATAGAGCTTGCCCTCCAATTTAATAGTAATGCACAGCTGACCAACATTTTTTCTACCAAGAAGATTGAACATTTCTCTGACGAAGCCTGGTCTTTCAGGTGGCCGGAATATCCATCAAAGAGGATCGGTCTCAAAGAAGGAAAGACCGATCTCTCGGAGGAGCGTCTTGGATCGTGATTCGGATCTTAATTTCCGTAGAAGCTGGTGCATTAACGAGGACAGCTTAATCACAAGCAGGACAAAATGTTCCACGGGTTGCGGTGAGCAGCTTTTTGATGTTATCGCAGCCTGTCCGTCAGTGTCGGGCTGGGGTCGTTCGAGTTTCCAGGTTGGGAAGAAAAGCTGGTCAAGGTATAATTGGAGGAGAAAGAGAGAGAGAGAGAGAGAGAGAGAGACGGGGAACAAAGAAAGAGAGAGAGGATCGTCTCTGTGTATGCACGAGGAGGCAGATTAAGACGCCGGGATCATAACGTCGTTTGCTCTCGTCCACCGCCTATTGCTCTCGTTGCTCGAGGAACTTTCTCGGGTTTACGCGGGGGTCAATGGTTCACCGTGGTTCTCATGTTTGTGCACTGCGTTTCATCTCGCGCTCCGTTGGACACCCGAGCTTTTGTCGGATTAAAGCTTGCTTCAAGTACGACTGCAAACCGCGCGACCTGCTTTTCGTGGGGTGACTCGGAACGGGGACAACGAGTTCAGCTTGCGCCCCTAAACTCCTATAACTTTCGCGCGAACTGCGTCACCAAGCCCATCGTCGCTAACTATCGGCTATTAATACAACTTATTAATCCGAGGCACTCGGCGAACAACTCCAGCTCCTTCCAAATTCTGAACAATAGAGTCTCAGGATCCCCTCGTTGATAGTTGGGCTAGTCCGTGCTAAAATTTCTTGTGTGCAACAAATTCATTGCGAATTTCATATTATATTAATATACTAGCTGACCCGACAGACGTTGTCCTGTCCAATTTCAATAAATTTGTTTGTGATTGTTTCGTAAATTTGTGAAACGTTCAATGGGAACGTGTAAACAAAATAAGAATGAGAAAAATCCCATAGCACTTTCATTTTTTTCCCGAATTTGCCATTTTCCGGGCAACTTTTCTAATTTTTCTTTCCATAAAAACCTTATTCGGACCATTACGAACTTTTGTTTTAACTTAGCCAAATCGGTTCAGCCGTTCTCGAGTGATGCGCTTAATTTAATTTTTATTTATATAGTAGTATATTTATAAGTAGTATAGCAATTTCGTATGATTGTAAAAAATGTTTAATTTTCAAAGGGCTAAAACTGTGGTGTCCGAGGAGATTCGGAACCCACCTTGATAAACTGTAAATAAGTAAAATATAAAATATTGTGAATTTAGTATCCACCCGTAGGAAATATCGAAAAGTGTTTACTTCGAAGTTTAGACCTCTTCAGACATTTCAGACATCTTCAGGTTACCGCACGAAGCCCTTAACAAATGAGTGGTCCCCGGACAAGAAAAATGAAGTAATATCCAGGAAGACTATTGTTACGCCTGGCAACATAATGTCGCAGCCGCAATAGGGGTCAGGTCGTTAAGGGAGAGCCATAACTCGTCAGATATGTGGCTCCCGCTCGTTTACGATATGACAACTGCATTATTTGGCAATGTTAATATCGAGATCCACGACAAGGGACTCGTCAACTGCCTGCCAACACACTCTGTAGAAGCCAGTACCGGCGACGTTTTTTGGCTTCTGGAAAACCGACTTTAGATTCCCCTCTAATTCCCAGACCCTAACTTTCACACAGCTATCGGAGTGTCTGGTTTCCCAGTAGGAAATAGGATTTCGACTCCTACGTCGGCTGCAGAGAAAGCAAATTCCCACAAAACACCGGTGTGATTAGCGCAAAACAAAACGTCGCCGCAGGTAAAGCGATTTATTAGTATGAAAGGAAGTATATAGTCTTCTTGGACAGTAGTCCTGTGTGCTTATCGTCCGTGGATCACTCAGCAAGAGCGGGCCTCATCGATGCTATTTAAAAACGGCGGTACTAAAAGTCTTTTTGCATTTGTTATCCAGTTTTTGTAATTGGTGTAGAACATTTCTACGATCCGCGGTCGACGAGATATCGAAACAGTCTGCTCGACCGAATTAGAAAGCTAAAAATCTTTTGTTTCGGGCCGGATTCTAAAATAGCGGTTAATGCCAGACAAATGGTATTTCTAGAGGTAAATCGACGATTCCCAGGAGGTCTGGATCATTTCACCGGCGAGTCCACTCATATTTTTCAAACATGTTCGCTCGTAAATCCCGCGCTAAACCGAACGCATTCGCAGGACATTTACTCGGGAGATAGCGCGATCCCGATGAACTGTAAAGTCTCTGAGTTAATATATCGGTCGCGTAAATCGCCGCCGACAGGCCAACAATTTCCCATTGTTTACGCCTGGTGCCGGTGCGCTGTTTGCCGGGTGGATCACCCGACGCCGCCACGTCCTCGTAAATCAACCCCCGAAAACTCGAATTTAAGACTTTCCGAACCGGGCATCCGCAACTCGCCACTATATTTCGCTCGCCCTCGAGAAACACCGAAACTTTCAAGAAAATCCCTAAATTCGCGTAACCGATCGCCCTGATCCCCGACAAACAAATCTCTTTCAACGCGTTCTATGCCACATGTACCGCCCGCCCTGTTGGCATAATTGGGTGAAATATAAAACAGTAATAGATTATAAAAATTTAAGAGAGAGAGAGAGTGATGTTGTTTCCAACGTAACAACAGTCGTTAAGGCATGAAATCAAATTTATTTTATTCCTGCTTCCCGAAATTAATGCAGAATATTTTTGGTGTGCATGAAGATCCATTCGTAACAATACTATATATTTTATATACTAATTCATTGTTTAGATAATATACAGTGTCTTAAGTCCGCCAACCTCTTGATGAATTAATAAAATGAGCACTCGAGTCGAGGAGGAGGAGGAACAGAAAAACTCTCGAACAAATTAGCAGAAAAGGATGAGTACTCGGGTAGCCGAAAATTAACGGTGAGGTTTTATTAAAAGTTTCGACCCTCGGCAAGTAAATCGACCCTCAACTTAGCGGTCTTAGCCGACCCTAACTTGTCCAAGTAGCCACCGGCTCCAATTAAAAGTTCGCGGGCTTCTCGTTGACGGGTAAGGTAAGGTTGATTCAGTGATTCAGTGATAATCACCGGAAACGGGCTGATTCTTGGTGGTTTCTCGCTGATTACGCTCGATTCACTCTCTCTTTCTTGCCTACCTTCGTCGAAAACACGGCCGACCGGGTGGAAAAAGAAAAATACTGACGCGGCCCACGCGCAATTTGACGCGTCGTGGCGCCTCCGCGAGAAAGAGAGGAGAGGAGTCAATGACTGAACACGATGATTTAATTGTCACGTGTCAAAGTTCAAGCATCGGCGACGACGCGAGCCGTGCGTTCATCGGTGCTTCTCAACGCGTCACGACTCCAGGACGCCCACGCGACCCCCTACGCCCGGGTCAACACGCTATCGCTGCTAATCGCAGGAAGTTCGCAGGAACAACTGTAATTGCGTCAATTAGCGGCTCCGGGCCACCGAGAATCCTCGTTAATTACAGTATATCGTCCGGATCGTTCCGCAGATCTTGAAACACGCCCATTCAGGACCCTCGATACGATATGAATGGATATGTCTCCCGTCAGGGAGAATATATATTTTATTTTGCCTCACCCGATATATATAATAATCCAAGCTATATATATATAAACACATTACCTTTTATTGACATTGGCGAATACAGTTCATATGAGATTTCACATTGTAAATAAAGAAAAATTTTTAAGTACACCATTAGTATAAGTTTAGTATGTAAGTTCTAAATCTAAATTTGCGTTTTTTCCCTATAAATTTAAAACTGATTATATAGTTCCTGTGCTATTCTGTATATATGTTGTATTCATAAGTAGATAAAACTATCTAGTATAAGTGTAAAGAGTAGCAATAAGTGCAAAAATAGTATCCAATTTGTAAGACCGTGCGTGCTCCGAAATCGGAGCCTTTAGTCTAGTGTTCAATTATTTATATCTTGTTATAGTTTTGTGCGTTTAAGTTTGTTGTACCTACCTGTAAATATTATACTTTTTTGTTTGGCACAATAAACGCTCTATTTAAAAAAAAAAATGAATGGGTATGATCGTCTTCAGGATCGTGACGCGAGCAGAACACCCTCTACATCGGCTAACCCTTTCGCTATCTGTCAAATTCATACTGAAAAGCACACCCGCGAGAACACGATCGTAATAAATCGTATAAAGTTAGTTTAACGATGGCAATCTTCGAAAACAATTTCCCGTGAAACGCGTGCTCGTTTTACCAGCGATACAGTCGGCCGGAAAAATTCGTTCTCGGGAATGAAACGTTCGAACTGTGTTACGAACATGACGAACAACTAATTTTCGCGCGAAATAGAAAACCGCGTATGTATTTTGATAATCTCGAGGCACTTAGACTCGCCAGACGAGCACCCAGAGCTTCGACTATGAATAATTCAGTCATCATAACAATATGTTATCACGCGAACGCAATAAATCGACTGGTTTCTGTGTCGATGTTATCGTGGTCGAATTAACATTCGCTTCGCCGCAAATTAAATAATCTCGTGTGATCTTTCGCCGCGGTTACGTTCGTTCGAATTAGGCGTTCTCTACTGTGGGTTTCCTTTTTTCATATTTGCCTTCGTACAATTTGCCGACATTAATAATTTATTAGCGGATAAAAATCATTTCGAAGAGCGCTCACGTTCTATTGTATTTATTTGTAAAATATTATTTGTACTGGGAGAAGCAACGACGTTCGTCCAACCTGTTCGATTCGCGGTTTCGCAACATTTGTTCCATTAAAGTGTAGAGCTACTCCGTCGTCCCAGGAGTAATATGCGAGCGAAGGGCTCGGAAGGGACAACCCTTAAAAAAGTCAGTCTCGCAGGGGTTAGAAGAGCCATTGTAACCGTTATAACTAACTTTGCCCGGTATAGTGATTCATCCACCCTATATCGCCCACGAGCCATAAGATAGGACCGAACAAATGGCACAAAGATACTTGGAAATTCAGTGACAGTACAATATACATTAGAAAATCATTAAGTTTCATCGAGATATTCGAATAAATCGCAGAGTCAACGGTTGAGATGCATGAAATCGATACGAATGCATAAACGTTGCGCGCAAGTGTCGTCAGTATCTCGTCCAAGAATAATTCCGTGAAACGATAGACAGCGTTTTTCCTCGGTTGAAAAACGGGAATGGATCGTCGTCGGTATCGATCGTTCTTTCACTGTGCTTCACGTGGCGCGACTCCATCCGACGAAAGAAGCTCTCCTAACTCGAATTTATCGCGGCCGAGCGCAAAACCATTGTAAGAATTGATAGGCAGAAGCCCAGAAGCTGCCAGACGAGCGCTCTCCACTTGAAAAATGGCTTCGCCCCGGTGTCTCAACGTTTGTTCCATTAAAAGCACACGCCGGCGAATGCTCCCTGGTGCAGTCGAGCGTCCACCGAGAGAGAGAGAGAGAGAGAGAGAGAGAAAAAAAGGAAGCCTAAAGAGAGAGGCAACCTCGATAAATCTCGACGAGGGTTTTCCGTCCTCGAGATGCAAGATGACGCGAGAAAAACGCATCCCGTCAACCCCGGAGAAAGATACCGAGGACCGCGTGCGAAGACCTTCTCCGTTCCTTCAGTTTATTCGCTAACAAATCTGCTCCTACCGAAACCTTTCTGCCGGATTAACTTCCTTCACAGATGTTTCTTTGTTGAAATACGTTCATTGAAACTCAACTCGGACCTTATTTACCACATGTTGTGAAAAAGAAATCTTTCGAAAATTGAAATTGCTCGGAATCGTTGAGGAAATGATGAAAATTGTGGTTTACAACTTCTTTTGTACCATGTGGGTTGCTAATGATCTAGCTGTTAATGTGACCACATTAAAATAAACCATAAATAAATAACTTCTTTTCTGTGGGACTATATTGAAAACTTAAAAAATACGTTTTATTGCAGTTCTCTAAATTTTCCATACAAGCCCACATAAAAAAGTTACTACGTATGTACAACTTTTTTAGTATATTCTGTGCAATGTCGAAAATTTTTCTCAAAAATTTTATTCACGTTGTATAACAAATCGTGTGGTTCGAATTGTGTGGTTCAATATTGAAAAGATTATGATCGTTTTAAGAATATTCGGCAAGCATACATATCAACTACATTTTTCGCGTAATTAAATGAAGATTATATCTAAAGCTGGGAAAAGCTTGTAGGAGCTCCGCACGAATACATTCGAGGGCTGTAATTATGGATGTTTCTAAAAACCGTGAGTGCATCATAAATATGCAGAAGGAGGGAGCTGTTTCCACTTTCCGTGATAGAGAAGCTACTAGATGAGATTCGGTTCGAGTAAATAGAAGTGGTTGGTATCGATGTACAAAACCGAGAGAGAGAGAGAGAGAGAGAGAGAGAGAGAGAGAGAGAGAGAGAGAGAAAGAGAGAGAAGAAGCGAAATCGTTCCTCCACCCTTTGGCTCGAGTATCCGTCGAGCAACGAGGGCAACTAATGGTTACCAAATGAACTCTCTCTCTCTCTCTCGAAAGCTCTCCTAGAGCTGGCGTTCCACGGTTCTTCTGGAAGCACTTCCATCGACGACAGATGTTCACCAGCTCTTTGGCTGCTGGTCCCTCTTAAGTCAGCCCTGGCGACTCGTTCCTTCCGACGATGGAAATTTATTTTCCCCGAGCCACGAAAATTAGACAGAAAACCTCTGCAACTGTCTTTGATCCCCACAGAACCAACACGAAGAATATTTTCGTACGCGAAGATGGTATCGAGCAGTCGGTTTGTCAGTGATAAAAAGAAAAGCTGTAAGAATGTAATCTAAAGTCCAAGAAAGTCGAGATTAATTGTCCTCGGTGTATAAATAAAACATGGAGCCGAGGCGGTGCTCGTTTAATTATTCCGGTTTCGTTGCGATCAACAGCCCTAGAAGGAATACAGTTACACTTTGGCAAGGGACGCGAGAGAGAAGAAGATGGAACACTGGCCGAGGGGTCAGGATCCAGATCGAAAAGAGAGATTCCGCTCGTCCATAATGACGAGGAATTATGGGGCATAAAAAGCAAGTTTCAAGCCGGCTGATTTCACGAATTTCCACGGGGGTTAAGCACGTGCGTACGTTAGAAGATGCGAGGCGGCGAGTTCACCCGCGCCATTAAGTCCCCGCTGGCCAGCACTTCCGGTGGACAGCCACCTTAGAGGAACGCACGTGCTGCGTACCCGGAGCGTTGTTCACGCACCTTGCTTCCGCGAGAGCTCCAAATGCATGTATGTATCTCGGTATACGATCCTGTCGTTGGGCCCCCCGAGTTTCCTTCGAAGGAATCGTATAATTTCTCGCTTGCACTTTTTTTTTTACAGCGTTATAACCTGCCCGCCATTTTTGGTCCGCTAATGCGCGCCGACTTCCTACCGACGGCGCCGCGTCTTCACGCTTAGGATATGCGATCTCTCCCTTTGCTTCTATCAGCGAGTTTGCAAAGTATTGTACAGTGCTGATATTTATACAATTTTCATTTTGCATAAAGTCCTGCACGTCTACGGTCCAGTGGTCTTTTTCGTATTTATTTAGACATTATGCGCGTGCGGTTTTGTGCCAATTTAATGCATTTATAACAAAAATGGCCAAGTGCAATTTAAAGCAGGGATGACTAAAAGAAGAATACAATTTTTTATTTCACTCCTGTGTCCTGTAGAGCTCGGACTTTAACCCGGGTGCATGAGATAGCCGAGTATCCGGGTACCCGGGTATCTCATAAGACATAAGTCATTAATGATTTTGTGCAATTTAAAACAATAATGAAATTAAAAGAACGTTGATATATTAATTTAAATTTATTAAAATCGTTCAAGATAATAAGTAATCGTAATATATCGTCTGCTTTTTCCTATTGATGCAAACGATTTCTGTTTTTCAAAAAGATCCGGAGTGTATTCATGAGATGCCCGGGTATTCGGGTAATTTTTGTTTACCCAAATACCCGGGTAACGCTGTTTACCCGAGTACCCGGGTACCCGAGTAATTTTTGTTTACCCGGGTATCTCATAGGTCATAGCTCTAGTGTCCTGCAATCAATGCGAACATTTTTTATTTCGCATAACGATCCGCTATCTAGTGACGACATAAGAAAGGATTTGAATGCAATGTAAATGATATCACAAGGTGAATGCTTTGCACGAATGTTATTTTTCCTCTCAAGCTCTGTATTCAGGAGTTTTCAAGGTAATTGATATTGCTTCTTGCGAATGTGATATTTCTATACGAATGTTTGCAGTCTACGACGTTCGAAACATTCGGAAGACGATGAATGTGAAAGAACAGTCTCTTCCGATCGAAAGATTCGGATGCGCAAATAACGGGTCGGAGAGAGGACGCTCGCAGATTGATCCCAAAAACCTGTTCCGATGCGATAGTGTTCAGGTACGTTGCACCGATGACGGGAATTTCCGTCCCGTGATTCACCCCCATTTCCGTTCCCCTATCAACCACGCATGAAGCTCGGGAAATACGGAATACCTGCGCGAAAAGGTGCATCGGGAGGAAAACACACCTGCGGAAATATCCCGAAAATTGTCTTCTTTATCTTTGTTCCGTGCAGCCCTTATCTCTCTAGGATCTTCGTCCTCGAGAATGTCGCGTGTTTTGGAACAGATAAACGATTGCGACCAGGCCATTAGTAAAAGACAAGAAACTAAAGGACGATAACAAGGATACTCTATTTACGACGAAACAAAAGTGCCTAATCCTCGACCTTCGTTATCGAAATCCGTTGTTCCACTTCGAAACGTTTTACAAAAATGTTGCGGACAGTTTCCGGAAAGGATCACGTGGATCCTGGGATTTCCAAAGCTGTGCTAAAACAAGACTGGGTTTCACCGATTAAACGGTCCTGTCAGCTGACGGGGCACGCGGAACACACCGTCGCCGCTAAACCGGTTCGCGAAACGCTTGTGGGAACAAAGACGGGTTTCATTCGCGGCGCCGCGCCGCGTCGTGACGTCACGGACGAAGCGGAAAGTGGGTGGTTGGGTGTGAACGCACACTAAGCCGTCCACAGTCAGTGGGGACGGTCAGTGATCGCCCTCTTCAGGGAAGAAGGCTGGCTTCTTCAGTGACGCGCGAAATGATCGGTAGAGATTCCAGCATCCTGGCGATCTGCGATCTTGGACAACAGATTTTCCGAAAAAGTTGCTCGATATTATACGTGTTCCGTGGTATATTTACACTAACAACGAAAACTTTTTCACTCCGAATTTGATGCACTTATAACGACAACGAGTAGGCGCAACTTGAAACAAATGAACAGATCAAAGAACTTTAAGAGTACTAATATATTATTTTCACAATACATTAAAATTATTAATGAAATGTATAAATTGATATATAGGCTCCCTCCTATGCCTTGCAATTGTACGAAGTTTTCATTTTCCTCGTGTTTGTCGTGAGTACATAAAATTCGCTGTCCAGTAACAATAATCGCTCGAAACAATTTTAAACTGTACAAAGACTTATACAGCGGATTTTATGCATTCAGTTGTTTATCAATCGATTAAGATTATTCACACAAGGAATAAATCTTGATTTCGCTTCGTTTCCATGTAGACGATATATAAACATTTTATTTAGAGATCTGTTTAATTCTACTTGAATGAACGATATTTTAAGAATTCGAATAACAGTCACGTTGTTCCATAACAATCATGTTCCCTCGCGGTCCAGAAAAGAACGATCTACGTCCAGTTGTTTATCAATCGATTAAGATTATTCACACAAGGAATAAATCTTGATTTCGCTTCGTTTCCATGTAGACGATGTATAAACATTTTATTTAGAGATCTGTTTAGTTCTACTTCAATGAACGATATTTTAAGAATTCGAATAACAGTCACGTTCCATAACAATCATGTTCCCTTGCGGTCCAGAAGAGAACGATCTACGTCCACCGTTGACAGATCATTTCGCCACGACATCGAGATCGTAATGAAGGATAGAAGCGTCATTGTTCAGATCGACGTTGGGAGGTTGCGTAATCGGAGCTCGTTGTCCAGCAGAAATTTCGTCATTCGTTCAACAGTGGACTTTCCAGGTTAAACGTACCGAATGAGTCACGGTTGTTCGAGGAGAAAGAGGACTCTTTTCCCACCGTTCAGGAAGCTGAGAATTAATCATCCGGAACACTGTGTTCTCGACGTTGATTTCACCTTGCGAGTCCACCTGCGACTGAGGATCTCCTCAGAGACTGAGAATCTCTGCGCCGGTGGAGCCGAGAGTGAATCACCGCGGCAAAAAGAGGAGGAAAAACGCGAACGAAGGAGCAAAGAGGAATAACCCGTGGCAGAACGCTTATAGTATACCGGAGTTAGTATACCGTATAACAGAAACCGTAGCTGGTTGCGATCAAGAGAGGAGGACTCCTCCAAGAGAGGACCTCCAGGACTCAGCTGCTTCTTGTCTTTCGGCGACGCGATCTAGCTGGGATCTCGTTCTGTACCATCGATCACGTGCGAGATGTAAGAAACAGAAGACGAGGCTTCTTCGCTGGAAGAGCTACACTCTGCTCACACGATCATCGAGCAATTTTTGAAACAATCGCTCCAACAATTACGAGAAAATAGTGTCGATTTTCTTTATCGAACACGTTCCGTGCAATATCTTTTTTATTTCATTGCAGCAATTGTTTTCCGATACGTCTTCTAGAGCTGTTCACGATAGTTTCACAATTTATTTAGCTACATCTAATCAAAATAAAACCATAATCGCCATTTTTTAAAAAGATTTCGAAAAGTGTGCGTGCTTCGTTCTATACTGCATTTTCGGTGGAAATATATTCTAGAGTGTTGAACTTGTTATAAAGTATGTTTTTAGCGCGTTAAAGAAATATCTCAGGTTAGAATGGATAGTTTTAATAACAATAATTTATCCCTGTGTCTCCCACTTTCAAAACGAAAACAGTTCTATCGGACTGACTCGTTTGCAACCTCGAAACCAGCATTCTCTTTGTAGTAATGTTTTATCATGATTTTACCAATATAATTTAAATTCTGCTAATTTTTTCTTCACAAATTTATTTTTCGTTGGTTTATAAGAATTTAGTAATAATGTTACAACCTAAAATTCCATCTTAATCGACTTTAAATTCACGAGGTTTGAAATTACCGCCATAGGTGATTTAGACTAACAAGTGATCGATATCGACCAACCAACCAGAATTACTGTTTGTCTATTTGTACGACATTTCACGCTCTTATATTTTTGAGGCTAACACATCGCCTCAGTCACATATCTGCCACCATGTAATCAACATTGCCTTCCGGTATTTCTCAGTGTTTCTTCTTTCTTCTCTTTTTGTTACGCAGCATGTAAGTACATTAATTTTGTCGATTCTGTTTATTGACCTGGCTGTGTTTTTAATTTTATTTGCCATATTATAATTCTTTTGCCTTTTTTTAGACGCAATATATGTTCTTTATGAAAATGATCCACATAGGGATCGGAACGTCAAGATACATGTTTAAATAATTGCACATTTGCTGTTTGTGTTAAATTGATCGAACCTGGCGCCGAAATCATAAATTCATATTCTCTTTGTGCTTGAAAACAATCTTACGTCAGAGTTCAATAAACCGAGGGAAGATTTCAAGGGAAGGAAGCTCTAGGTCGCAAGAAGAAAGAGACTGTGGGGATCCTCGTCGATTCCTATTTCCGATCTAAGGTTCCCATTCATGGAGAGAAGCAAGGAGAGCAGAGCTAGAAGATCTAGCAAATCGAAAGTGAGTTGTTCCTCGGGTTTATTGTCCGGATAATGACCGTGTCTGGCGATTCCAGAGAGGAAGCCAGGTTCGCGTTCGATGCAACGTGATGCCCAGGTAAAAAGGCACCACGAAAAATTTAAAGGCCCGTCAGCTGTTCTCTGGTTTTCGAACAGAAAGAGGAGAACCCTCTGGTTCGGACCGGGGGAGGAAACAAGGGTGGCGAGGGAGGTATCAGCCGAGGGTTGGGCAACACAGCTGCTACCCCAGAAGAATGATCGGCTTCGATACGAATTCCGTGAGACTGCAGCCGTTTACCGTCAGCGTGATCATGCTCGGACAAATGGAACCGAAACCCCGTGCTCTAACGTTTCTGCTTTGCTCAGGCATTAAAGTCACCGGGCAGAATCGGGACGGAGTCGAGCTTTTTTCTGGTACACGTGTGTCTTTCGCTTTGAAAACTCGTCATCTTGCGAGAAAAGAGAGCTGAGAGATTTAGGTTAACTTGGACGGGGCTGGGAGACCACGGGGGATCTAGTCTGTGCGACGCTTTTATGCAAAAAGATAAATCGGCAAGCTTTCTTCGAGGATCTTTACGGTTTTTCTTCGCGGAAGTCTTAACATGGACGTAAAAATGTATGCATATGGACCATGACTATATATATATCAAAGTGGTGTCCTAGTCTCGTATCATAAAAATTACATTGAATTAATTTAGTTTAATTCACATTCGTAATCTGACAGTACACTTAAAAACAGTCAAATTAATTTGACGCACTTCGTTGTTTAAAGTCACAGTGGAATGCATAATTTTCAGAGAATCAGTGACTTTCTTCTGATAAAATATTTCACCCTTCATTGCACGATTTTTTTTAATTGGGATGAGAAAATTGAAAGAAGGTCAGTTTTTGTGTGTTTATTTAAGGGAAAAATATGTATAAAATTAAAACAACATTTTCAGCAAATAAACATAATTTGGAATAGTAACAAAACACATTCTTAGTTTACTGTATACCAGATTTGTTAACTGTATCAGATATGATACTCTATGCAGTTAATAATTGAAAATTGAGTACGTTGTATTTAATAAAAATTTCGAACAAGGTAGGTAAGTAACGGAACAAATATTGGTAGCGGACCAGTGTTAAAATAATGTGATTTTCAGTTGGACCACTTTCGTAATCATGGTCACATGTGTGCATGTACGAATAAACATTCAATTCAAAGTTAAGCAAAGAAAGAATCTGAAAGACATTGATGTTCATACTGTTTGCAGTATATTTGTTCGTACGATTTTCGTGTTCTTCCGCGAGGAACGGAAAATGAAGACTCTCCTTTGTTCCGCGATGAAAAGGACGACACAGATTTTTGGGGAAAAAAACACGCACACATACCAGTGAGAGCACGCTGCATCGTCGAGTATACACGTGTTCGATGAAAAATATTTAAGGGGACGTGACTCAAAGGCCTCCCACAAAGTGTCACGCGGAAAGAGTCGCGCAGCGTTGGTCTCTCGAGACCTCTTTCCGTGGAAAAGTTGTTGACACGTAAAAACTGCCGGCCGAAGACGAGAAAGAACGACGAGAAATGGAGCAGCTGCGACCTCTGACACGGCTTTCAATCGGAGTACCATTAAATTTCGAAAATTTTCACCGATCACATGGTAGTGAGTGATCGCGGACAAACGGAACCTTTGTTCTCGAAATGCTTGAAACGAGTTGTAAAACGTAACTCACACTTCCAATTTTACTGTCAACTTCACCGATCTACTCAAATTTTTCAAGATTTTCTTATCCCTCTGAAATTTGAAGATTTCATTCGGAGCGACGTAAAATTCTATGTTTTTCGCGGTGTTATTATTAAATTGAAACGATTGAGAAACACTGATATTCAAGCCGAGTCGATCGGCTAGAAAAACAGCTCTAGATTTCGATCAGTTGACTAGAAGTGGATCATAAATGCGTAGAGAAATAGAGTGTAGAAGAACGAGCGCATTGTGTGCAACACGTCGAGCGAGATTGGAATGTTCTTGACTGTATCGAGAGTTTATTGAATGTTGTATGTTTTCACAGTGTCCGTTTTAAATTACGATCGAGAATAGAACCGCAGAAAGAGTGAAAACATCGGGGCGACCTAGGGAAATCGAAACTGCAGGTTTTTAGGAGTTCATTGAACGTTATATGTCTTGACAGAGTAATGTGTAGAGTCAAGGTACTCCGACGAGTAGAGCTCGGACTTTTACCCGGGTATGAGATACCCGGGTACCCGAGTATCCATGAAGTACCCGGGTAGAGCAAAACTACCCGGGTATCGCATGAGATAGCCGAGTATTCGGGTACCCGGGTACTCTGGTAGAGTACTCTGGGTAGACTTGTTGGTATTTTTACATGAGAATAAAAATGTCTAATTTGATAATTAAATAATTGCCTTTTTAATTATTCCCCCTAAAAACGCACGAATTGCTTCGTAAACTTTTACAACTCAGGTATACTCAGGTATCTCATGACTATACTTGACATTTTATGAATTTATGGCATAAGTGATTTTGTGCAATTTAAAATAATGAAGAAATTAAAAGAACGTTGATATATTAATCTAAATTTATTCAAATCGTTCAAGAGAATAAGTAATCGTAATATATCGTCTGCTTTTTTTCTATTGATGCAAACGATTTTTATTTTGTATAAAGATCCGCAGTGTATTCATGAGATACCTGGGTGCTCGGGTAATTTTTGTTTACCCGGGTAACCCGGGTACTCGGGTATCTCGTAAGTCACACCTCTACAGACGAGACAGGCAAGGTTCTTTTAAAATCACGATCGAGATTAAGGACGCAGAAAGAGAGTCAAAACCCTGGCGACCTAGAAAAATCGAAACTGCGAGCACGAGGGGGTGGATATTTTTTCGAATAATCGGCCACGACCCAGACTCCGTTGCTCTTTGTCCGCGTCAGTGCATTGTGGCATCTAAAAATTCGTGAGAGATACGGCGTGGCTGAGGGATGAGGCGTGAGCGCGGGGATGGAGGAGAGAGTGGCTGGCGGAAGACAAAAGTCGGCCGAGAGGGAAAAAGAGCCGGGTTGGGATGAGGGGAGGGTTTCCACTTCGCGAGAAAGCTGTCGCTGACAATGGGGTACGTTCTTAGGAAAAGGCTCGTCACGTGGCCGGGAACAACGGACATCTGATGAGAACGGGGTGCACGGGAAACGACGAACCCGGAGTAGCTGGTAAGAGAGAGAGAGGGAGAGAGGGAGAGAAGAAAGATAGAGCAAGAAGGGGTTGATGTGAGGATGCGACAGAAAAGGAAAGGGAAGAGAGAGATTCTCTCGAACTCTTTGGCTGACTGACTGTCTCCAGCCGGCAAATCATCCATTCAGAGAAAAGTCGGTCAACGATGTCAACCCCTGCGACGATACAAATCCACCCCCGTGACAGAGTTGCGGATAAGCGCGATATCTATGCCCGTTGTGCGCCGGAAATGAGGGGATGCGCGAAAATAACCGAGGAAATGACGACTCCTACCTGACGGTACTTTGCTTCTGGCCTAGTTCCATTGTACCCCCGAGTCCTGTTTCTGAAGCAGGACGGATGCGGAACGACCTAATGGAATATTCATACCGAGAAGAAAGTCCTCGCGAAGAGTGAAAGGTGGGTTTCAAGGTGCCGTGATAAGTGAACGCCGGGTGTCAGGGTGAATCGAGCGACCCCCAGTCACCCCTTATAGGCACCCCAAAAATATCACTTTTCAATCCCTTCTCGGGAAGTAGATCATACATCGGCATTGCGCACTTGTTCATTTGTTTAGAACTAATATAACCAACATGGTGTTGAACAAACTTTCTAATAATCTAAACAATATTTTGTCGACGTGACTAAAAGTGTTTTAAAAATTTCTTGGTGTCCAAAAAAATGTTTGAATCCACGTCCTTCCGTGTTCCAACTCCCAACGAGTAGAATAGGGCCAGCACGATTTCAATTTCAGCTAGGAGGAGGTGGGGAATGAAATTATCCTTTTTCTCTCATCCGGGAGCAGATATTTTCCAGCGAGCTAGTATATAGGTTATCGGATTTTCCGGATATAACCGACAATCGTTAACGTCCTCGAGAATCGAAAGTGGATCGTGGAGGACGCTAAGAATACTTCTCTATTCACGACGCGCTTCTATTCAAAGGCTTCTTCCTTTTCGACATCCGAATTCATAATTCCTGCGCCGCGCTATGAATCGAATTGGAACGAATCTATCTGGAACGGATACAATTTTACCGCCGACATTATTTATCGAGAAATTATCGGCACCGATTCACGAGGGATTCAACATAAAAGGATTGCTGGAGTTCGAATCGCGTTTCGTCGAATCAACCGCCAGGCAAGACACGCGCGCGCGCGCGTTTTATACCACATACCTGTCGCGTCATCGGCTCGTATATTTTCTTTTTTTATTTTATCTCAAGAACCTTTCACTTGGAGGCTATGTGGGAAAACTGCGATTAAAAATAAAAGAAGCGGCGCGCTTTTAACGATTACGTTGGCCGGCTACGCCTCCGCGCCACCATTACACGGAACCTTTAAATGCGACGTGTTTAAGGGTCGAATTCAATTAAGCTCGCCTACAGAGATATAAACGCGCTTCTACTCCGTGATTTTCGATGCTCCAAGTCGAATTTTCCCGGAAAATCACTTTCGATTCGAAGGAAAAATGTCCAATTATCGTAAAACACGTCGTTCGATTTTCATCGAAATTCTAAATGATTTCATGCGTTATCATTGGACCGCGGATCTTTATAATTTATATTTTTACTTTCGCGTTTGTGACTTGTGAAAAATTTTGTAAGATTTTTATTTGTTTGCCTATTTGTCTGTAAAAATTTTAAATTGCATAAACATCCGCAATCTAAGGAATATTCGGCGCACGAATTTATTTCAACTCTCGCTGCTCCCATTTGCTGGCGCACATAACTCTGTTACCGGTAGCGAGCAGGATCAAGAATGCACGCCGAAAAGAGAAGATCAAACACCATAAAAACCAGCGGAAAACGTGTGTCCACGAGGTAACGAGGCGATCGAGCCCGACAAAGCTACCTGGAGACAGATTCTAATTTACTGGAGGCAGAACCGTGATTTTATCTCGAGGTTATCAAGCCTTTGAAGACGCACCGGCCCGTCATACTTTTCACGAATCTGCTTACATTGCTTCTAGACACGCCACAGTCTCGTAGAAACTTTTTCTTTCACATCATACAGAATCTGATTCTCGAGCAAATTTAGAAGAAGGAAAATCAATAAATGCTCACAACTAGACTCCGGATATCATGTGTTTCTAAGAAAAACGAGCAACTGCCATTTAAAACAGTGAAAATATTCAAAGACTAAGACCATTAATCCTTCACTGCATGATTTTTTAAAAATTGGGATGGAAAAATTGAAAGAAGTTAATTTTTTGTGTTTCATTTAAGGGAAAAATATTTTTAAAAAATTAAAATAACATTTTCAGAAAAATAAACATAATTTAAGAATAGTAAGAAAATATATTCTTAGTTTTCTGTATACCAGATTTGTTAACTGTATCAGATGTGATGCACTATGCAGCGAAGGGTTAATATATTATTTTCACCACATCGAAATTATTAACGAAGAATGTGCATCTTGCAATTGATGTACAAACTTTTTATTTCGCCTAAACATCCAGAGTCTACTGGTAACGTAACAACGAATTGTAGAAAATGATCATTTCAGGTGGCCGTTTTTCCACGGGTAGAGGCGTAGCTGCGCAGTCGGACTTTCCGATCGTCCCGTAAATATTCATTTCCGCGGGCCGGTAATCCGAGCGACGAAAAACCCGGCCGATGCAAAAATCGTCTCCCGGTGCAGTCTTTCAACGCGATGCACCGGGCGTGTGCACCTACACACGAAACGTTACACGCGTGAGAGCCGCGATCGTTCTAGGTAATGTTACAACATCGAACACGGTGTGCGCCTGTGTTCCCGTGTGACAAAAGCACGACCGATGGCAACAGCCACCCCTCTAAACCGGCCAAGACCGGTTCCATAAAGAAATTACTGGCAGCTTAATTTCAAAGGTGACTTCAATGCGCGCGTTATGTCAGCACGGCTCGTCATATAAAGTGGTCTACGAGTTTAAACGGGTAATCGTCTACGAGAAGACCTCTCGCGCTCAAAGCATACTCGAAATTGGCCGTCCATGGGATCCCATCGATCCCATAACCAACCCTCGCGGTGCCAATTGCGATACAAAACGGACAATTCGCTAGCAGATAAATTTCTCCGTTGAATGGATGACCGTTTCGTTTGCAACCCTTGGCGGACGAGAAGACAAAAAGAAAATTTAGTTTTTTTCTATGGTACATTTAGTTGAATGCTTAAATATTGATCAGAAACGAATCATCATCAGATTTGATTTCGTTTAAAAAGAATTTCACCACGAGCGTGAATCGTCAAATCAAAATATGTGACATTGTTTATAACTCGAATTCATACGATATGTTACGTATAATTTAAAACGATATTCAGGTTAGTACACGGTGAAAGAACTATCCAATTATCCGAAGACACGATCAGCTGATCTGGAAGGCTGCCTGTGGTAACGCGACAATTTTCTAAATCTCGAACGACTTCGAACTATTCAAGTAAAACTGTTTTATAACGAAAACTCGAGAATATTGTTACAATGTAACGGGTGGTGTGCGTCACCAGTCGGTTTAGCCAGGATATACCTGGTGCTGTTATTTATTAGCTGTTTCATGATAGTTATTTTTCCCCAAGTTACCTATATCACTAAACTGATTTATTCCACAGAAATCATATCCCTTAACACGAACGATGTTTAACTAACTGCATGACGAATCTGTCTTACATATTTCCGAAGAATCTCGCAATTATTTCCGGAAATATAGAAGAAAACCCGGCAACACCGCAAACTTTCACCCAGATTAAGATCTGCCCGCGACCCTTTAAGGTTCAAGTTCCAGCTCTTGAATCATCCCCCGAGCTTGCGGCTGGTCTCGAACAAAAAGCCACCCTCGAGTCTTCAAAAATTAGTGTGCAATCTCTAGTAAGCCAACAGAGTGAACAGAAGAGCGCCGAGAAATGCGAGAAACGTTGCAGCGTATCTTCTGGTAAAAAGAAAAAGAAGCCGAAAAGAAGGAACGCGTGTTCCCACCCCTATTGCGGATCCCCTCGCGGTCCAGGGAGCCGGGCGATGGTAGACCGGGCGGTTCTGGTAGACGACGAGGGACGAAACTCGCGAAACAGAGTGAAATAACGGCGCGTGTGTATGCGTATATGCGGGGGTGTGGCTCACCTAGGCCCATCTTGCGTTTCAGCTTCTTGAGCACCTTCATCTTGTTGCGCAGGGGTGCTAGTATGTTGCTGTCACCGTTGTTGTTCTGCTGTTGCACCTCTCCGGCCGGGTTATTCTTTCCGTTGGCGAGGTGGTGATGATTGTGGTGGTGGTGCGCGAAGTGCGCCTCGTGATGATGGTGGTGATGGTGGTGGTGATGGTGGTGCTGCTGCTGTTGTTGCAGGCTCGCGCCGGCGGGGCTGACGACGCGGGTGCAGCAGTGACAGGGGTGGCTTTTGCTGCCCTTGACCGCGCACTCTCCGGACACCCCCATAAATGTAGCCGTGGTGCTCTCGAGGTGACGAGAGCAGCCGCAGAAATCCGGGGGTTCGGACTCGATAAAAATTCAACAACAAAAATAGCGAGCTGGGGGTAAGGACGACGACGATTGGTGGTGATGGTGTCAGCAACAAGCAGACCGTAGAAGTTACCGACAATAAAATTCGTGCAATCGAAAGAAGAAGAAGAATCGATATTCTTTCTTTCCTCGGGCCGTAAACACCGGTTCTGATTCACTGATGGCACATGGAGCACACTGTCGACGATCGCCGCGGACCGGGGGTGAGTTTCGTCAACGCGATACAGACGAAGTTGGATATACAAGATTATTGAGAGATGTAGCAGGGTTGACTGACTTCTCTCGGCACACACTTTGGCGTCGAAGGGTTACGTGGATATATATACATATATATCGGTTGTTGTCGTGGGAGGTTGCAGAAGCAGTCGAGTAATAATCGCGTGACACGAAGACGAGAGACGCGAGCAGGAACGCGCGTGTACGGAGCGCCTACGTGCCCCTCGACCGGCCAGGGACTGACTGACTGCTGCTCGCTCGAGCGCCAGAGTATCGCCGGAGCCGCGCGCGAGCCACCGACCAATCCCCGACCGTCTACCCCCACCGTGATCAAACTGCGTTTGGTGGGGGGACTGGCACCTGGTGGACAGCTGCCCCTTACCTGGCCACCGACACACCGGGCCACCCCAGTGCGCCAACGCGGGGAGGCCGGGGTGGACCGTGCTGCCTTCGAATCGAACCCGAGAGGCAAGCGGGGTTGGAAATTCGAACTGGTCGCCGACTGCACGAGCATTGATCCTGCTAGACGCGATTACTCTTTTTCTTTCTCTTTTTTACTCTTTTCGCTCTCCCTCTCTCTCACACACACTCTATCTCTCTCCTCGCTTCCCTCATACGGGGGCGTATGCATGGGCTGGGGTGTAGCGTATGCACGCGTGTATATGTTGGACGCGGATGTTCACCACCGAGACAGGGAGGAAACGTTTTTGGGGAGGACCGGCGAGTTTTGGCTGAATTGGAACGACGACGCTTGACCAGGGATTTTTGGCCGGACCATGTTCGAACGGCTTCCGGCCCGCAACCAACAGACCCTCACCGTTGTTCCTCTAATGCCGATTAATTGGTTTGCGGACCACTCTGGTCGATAACCGATCCACCCTTCGATCTTCCGCGATTCTCCTACGTTCTGCGAATGCCAGTAATGGGGGAATACCCTTTCTTCTGATTTCGGCGAGCGGTGGTTCCACGAACTGCTCAACGAACTGGCAATAAGTTGACGCATCCTGAATTTTCTTGATGTCCTCGATTCAAAGTCATCAAAGGCGCTTGCAGATCCTAGGACAATGTCCTATTCATCTTCACTGAACACTTGAAATCAAGGAATCGAGGCTCGTTCGTAACTTCATATTTTCCAGAGATAAATCATTTTGTAGTATCGAGAAATAGAAAATTAGTAGACTTTTGGGGAACGTGTGAGGGTTAAGGGGCGAACATTTAACCATCGTCCACACGACGTGGTACCCGGGTACCTATTTCAAATTCGTATAAAAAATTACCCGTGTGGACGATGGTTAAAGTTGGGAGAAGTGCAATTCAACTGGAGATGTTCAACTTTTTCTGCGCGCATATTAACATTTCAATTTACTAATGTTTTTACAACCGAATTTACAACCCGACTTTGCATTTATTATATATCCCGTATCCGCCGGGTCACCTGCTGCTACTCTTATGCAATCTTCGTCGAAAAAAATTGACTTCGGCAAGAACGGCTTGGGAACAGTTAAAACTTTTTTACACGATCAATTTTTTTTATATAAATCCTCTGTACTTATGATTGTTCGACGAATTAAATTGATTTTCGAATTCCGTGCTTCCCCGATGTCTCCAATTACAACGTTATTCGATTGACAATAGAAGCCTGCGAATTGATAGTGTTTCTTTAGAATGTACGTACAAGAAAATTGCATCGAATGAAACGTCGAGGTTATCATTTTCTAACGTAACATCGTTGCGTAACGGAGCCACATTTCGAACATTCTAACGAGTATTTTATCTTGCATTAAGAACTATTTGTTTCGCTTCGTTTAATCAAGTTTAAGTTGAAAGGTGTGAATTCCAGTTGTAGCCTGGCGAATTTCAGGAACTCCGAATTCTACTTACGGTATATCTCTGTGCGCACTCTTCCTGCGATCTGCATTATTCATGATCACGGGCGTTGCCATTTGGACCGTTTTCAACGCAGAATCCCCCTCCATATTTTATCCAGGTTGTTTCTACGACTCTATTTACATATTTCCGTATCGCCCCGGCCAATCATAAATTTCGCAGTTTCACTGTGTTTTCACCAGCTCTGTTGCTACTTCTCGTGATATAAAACTCGAGATGTTCCCCCCAGCGATACGTCGGACTGTACTTTAGAATATTCTCGCGACATCCTTTTTGATTTCTTCAGTTGTACACCCCACCGTTCATTTTCTTCAAGTTTATATTGTTTCCGTTTAAAATATTACTCCACAATATTAACTATAATGAACCTAGAAACATTGTCTGCTAGAAGAATAGTATTCGACCAGAGCTTTATTTTATTAATTTAATTAATAATCATATTGATTGTCCCTCTCTACTTGAGCAAATCAATTTCTATGTACCTGAACGTGTATTGAGAACTAGAGCTGGATTTCAAACACTTAAAACAAAATCTACTTATGGATTAATTAATCCAATGAATCGTATTATTGCAGACTCGAACACTATTTATAATCGTATTGATTTTTTGTAATGAGTCTTTACAAAATTTTAAAAAGCAACTACGCAGGATTATAGGATAATGCCATATCATTTGTACCATTAGTTTTTTTTCATGTTCCTTCTTTGTTACTAAATAAGTAGTCTTTTATATTTCTCTTTTTTTTTCGATTGTAAACATTGTGTAAAAGAGTTTTAGCCCGTCTACAATAAATAATAATAATAATAAAATGTTATCTCAGTATCGGCATTGTTATTGATGTAATCAGACTGGAATCGTAGGAGCCGAAACAATTTTGCACACACGGAATTGCAGTTGCTCCAACAATGCGAACTGCCTTCGCGCTTGCGCACCGTGACGGCCGAGGCTTGTTTTGGTTTGCCACTTCGAGTTACAGGATCGAAGTTACAACGGTAGAAATATCGGGTTTCCATGGGACTCGAGATGCGTTTCTCGTCCCATGACAGACCGATGCCGATGACGTCAACAGGCGGAATTAATTGCGCGAACAATTTGCCAGAATTTTGCGGACCGTTGATTGTCAGGAGGAAATCGAGAGTACAATAGGATCCCGTTCCCTAAATAGATGAGACAATTAGATCTTTAATTATACTAAGCATAAATTAATGATATCGGCGCATAGGTTCGATCAATTGTTACTCAAAACACTATTTGCAAATTAGCACAATATTATTTCTCAACAATTCGATCTGCATTTGGATCATTTTCAAAAGAAACGTATTAACATTGCGTCTGTAATTAATAATTAAATGCGTAAATATATTGTGAAACCGTAGAAACAGGAAAAGAACAACAGTATAAAACAGAAGGAATCGTTACTCACTTGCTTAGTGTTGCAAAATAATTAAACTTTAACAATAAACGTTTGTGATTGACCCACATGTTGCTGCTCGGTCAGTCAGCATGGAAGTGAAGCAACGTGAAGACGTTTGGAAACGAATATGATTGATCGTATATCGATCTATTGGTCGGATATAGATTAGGCGGTAAATTTAAACCTATATTTACTAAGAACATAATATTTTTCGTTTTTCACCTAGGTACCACTTTTTTGTGGTATTCCTTTTATAGGATTAACATTCAATTTGATATAACCATTTTTTATATATACATTTTAATGCATGTGTGAATTAATGCATAAAGTGAGTTGAAACCAAGGATATATTTTAGAAAATTTATTATACTTATACAAAAGAAAATATATACACAAAACATTGGAAAGAAAGGAAAATCTCCTCACTGGGAAGTTTCACGAAAGAAATTATTCCTTCGACAAACTGTAAATTCTTACCTGTAGTCCATTAACGCGTGACACACCTACAGCGTTTTCCTCGGACATACAGGTACCCCTATGGCACGCTCACTTTCAGTAGCGGTGAAATAAATTCAAATTATTCAAAGTTCCTGCGTACCGAACTCGATCCCAAATGACGTGAATGCGGGCTCTAAATCGGCTCATGAAAATTCTTACGTGACATTCGAAATCTGTGTGTCATTCTTATCGAATAAACCAGAGGTCTAATATTGTTCTTTACATGAAAGAATTAAATATAAATCGAATTACGTGAAATAAAAAAGTTATGTAAAAATAACACTTTCTATTAAAAAATATTTGGAACCCTTGGTTTTTTGTTGTTCTATAGCCCACCCACCAGGCTTAAAAATTTTACGATCCGGCCATTTCCAAAAAAAAGTTTACCAACCTCTGGAATAAACCGTACGGATCATGTTAAGGATGTTCTGCAGGTACAATGGGAGACAAAAGTACAAGAAACTCGAAATCCATCAATATATTGGCAATGAAAGCCATTCATGAGTATATTTTGCATTAAAAAAATAGATTAATTTAAAAAGCTTTCGTTTAATTAGTGAATTTCATGTTATATTTATTTTTTAATCAAATTGTCTTCATATTATAAAAAATTGTAAGTGACTTTTGCGAATGATTGTACCCCCTGATTTGAACTTCAAGATAATAAAGTGACATTCAATATTGTATATAATTACGCAATGAAAACTTAAACATAAATATTTAAATAAATTAAAAATACCTCAGAAAGCAATATTCATGCTTATCACTGAAAATAAACATGTAAAATTTGCGTAAAATTATGTTCTGATAATAACAAAAAAGGTGATTTTCTTGTTTTGTAACAGTTTATAATTTTTTGCTCTGTAACTGCATAGTGAATCCTAATAAATTTTGAATATAATTAATTACGTAATTTTTACTATATATTAAAACAAAATGGAGTTTCTGGTTGCGTTTTTTTTTCACGATTTAAACAGGGTTTGATAGAATACGTGTTAAAATGTGCAAGCTTTTTAAGTTGCTATAAATATTAAACGGTGCAATGAATCGAAGCTAAATTTTGGTAATTACATTAATTTAGTAAGAATTATATCTTGTCACATTTTCAAAAATTTTGTTGCGCGTCTGGAGGCAGTGTTTTGATATCCCAGCGTCTTTTATGCTCCATCATACTTGATCAGAACAGCGTCTTGACGCGAACCACTACGTCTAGAATCTCCGCTTCTTTAATGTACGACGAATAGAGTATGGATCGCAAAACGCTGCGTCCAGACGCGCAAAGGAGATCGCATCTTTACTAATGCAGGTGAGTAAAGGATGTACTTCTGTACTTACCAACAGCATAAAAAAAAATCAGAAAATCAGAAATAGCGAACTGTTGGTAAAATCGAATTTCCGAACGAATGATGAGTAACATTAGGAAACGAAGGATATCAGTCGCGCCGTGCACGTGCCAGAAACCGCATTGTAGTTCTGCGAGTCCTTGCGCCCTTTCACGGTGTAGGCAACTTAATTTGTGAACCAGCCGATTGCTCGCGAGCAACAGACACTCCGCAGACTCCTGCAGGACGAGGTAAAACGACGCACGGAAAATTATAAATCGGAAATTCGACGAACTAGTGAAATCGAAGGTGGATACGACAGTGTCAGAAACTGATACCGCGCAGTCTCTTGTGCAATGGGCCGATCGGATGCGATGCGAATCGCTGGAACGAGGTCACGGAATTGACAAGCCAAAGGGGTGCTGATAATAATTGATTGGCAAATTGAAACTAGATTTCCATCATTCCACACATCAATCACACGAAGATTATTTTCAAAATTGAACTTGAATCATCTAGAAAATATATTCGAAAGTATTTTTTAAATCCTAAACGCACAGTCTGCTTTAATTTTTTTTTTTAAATATTGCATTGTTATCCAGGTCTGAACCATGTTGAAAGTTTCAAGTCTCTAGCTCATCGGGAAGTTCGTTTAAAATCAATTGCAAAATTTGTACCGAACAAACACACAGACGAGAAAGTGAGCCAATAAAAACGTGGTAAAATAGAGATTGCTATCAAACAGTTTCAGTGTTCGTTAAGAAAAAGTTCGAGGAATGTAGTCGAATCGATTGGCCAGCAGCAACAAGTCAGGCATTTAAATAGGGGATGGTTCATAGGGTCACCAGGGACTAACATTTATTTAAGACGTCGCTTTTCGACCCTTGATATCGAGGGAGACCCTTCGAATCGCATGACCCTCGGCTTCGATCGAAACTACCATTCTTACCCCGTTTAATTCCAGACTCGTGATGCCTTGGAGGGTTCCTCTGGAATCTTGAACCCTGTCCTTACCCTTTAAACCCTCGGTGACTAGACGAGAACAGGTTGCACAAGGTGCAGCCGAAAATATTTGGCGCAGATGGTTGATCGAAACCTTATTCGATATACAGTCAGTCGCACTAATATTCGGAGAATTTTAAAAGGATGAAAGAAGAATTTTTTTTTAATGTTGCTTTAACATCAAAGGTCATTTTCTTACAATATTTTGTACATCTTAGTATCAGATTCCTCACAACCTAACAGGATGGGTAAGGATCCAGGCAATTTAGCATTTTCCCTTTCATTTTCATATTTTTTGCATTCCAGTACAAGGTGATTTATATTAACTGGTACTTTACATATATCGCAGGTCATGTTTTCTTTTTTACTTAACAAAAATGAATGAGTTACTTCCGAGTGCCCAATTCTGATTCTAGAACTTGACGTTTGAATTTGACGATCTATTGGACTTGGAAACTTTTTCCACTCAAAATCCGCTCCTTCGTTAAAGAATTCTTAAAAAAATTTCTGAAGACATCGTTGTTCACTTACGACATTATAAAAACAAATTGCAAGAAGATCAATAAATTAATTCACTGTTGCATAGTAACATAATAGTTACGTAGATACTATTATAGTATCTGAATGTAAAATAGTGGTCGAACATCGAGTTCATGTATTTCGAAAAATTGTATAAATAAGAATTGCATAAAGAGTTGCAGTGTTCAATACTTGGATATATTTTATTCTTCATTCGAAGAGCACAAAGCTGAATCTGACAGGAGGAATGGGGGCCAGAGTCACGTCCTCGAAGGATAGGAAATATGCTCATGACGGCGTAGCTGCGGCTTCCTTTCGCACTTCCGTTTTATCCGGGCCGAAGTTCCTCTTGCGTAACGATTGTACGCGAACTGAAAGGAACCGTTCGCCCGGCTACGTCGAACTTACTTTCGATCGTCGTGATCGACTTCCGCAGACACTGTTCCCCTTAATGGCGCACAACTAGAACAGCCTCGCGAATTAATTCATACAAACTGAATTTACACAATGTCACTACGCATATTTGATAGTTTACACAATATGTCGTAATAACGAGATTCTACGGGAAACTATTAAATAAACTTATTCTCCTGCGAACAACCTACTAGTCGATCAAAATGTCGATAAAACAACCATGCCAATTTATATACGTGATTGGATCTCGAACGATTTATCTGTCCCACAACTTTAGCTGTTGAAACATCCAACGGTGAACAAAAAATTAAACTAAATGTTTACCAAAATCGTGTTTGAGAAGAACACTTTAGCTGACTGAAAAAGTTGATTATTTAAGAAGATGCACTCGAACGCGTAAGAAGACAATTGAATTGAAACGTTTCTTCGAGCGGCCACGTTGTTAGGCGAAACAACGAACGAACAAATTCAATGAGCGAATAATCGTTTGCATGAAATTTATGTAAAAGTTTATTTTAATGGCACGCAGCCCCGATTGAAATGATTGGAGCGTCCCCCGGATGCTTGTTTGATGGAAAATGTTAAGTGTCGAGTGGAAATTCTGTGAATTATAATCGCACCGTAAATATTCTCTGTAAAAGAAGTATTTCAAGGACCGAATGGTGCTTGAAACGTTCTGACACATACGCGCATGTGTACATATATGCATACACTCCGAAGGGAGAGAGAGAAAGAGACACACGTACAGTTACGCACGCGCGTTAATGATCACGCATGCACCGGGTCGCGTGCACGTTCACGTGCAACAGAACAATGCACCGTTTTCGATGCGCATACGCTGGAAATATAATGGACGGTGTACAGGAAAACCGGCGCGGCGGTTCCACGGAAAATTGGCATCCGCGATTTTATGCAATTATTGCGTAATTCCTTCTTATAAGCACCGTCGGCATATACTAAGTGCGTACTGTATTCTAATCAAGACCGTGATTAACGAAGAATGAAATTAGCCGACGGTTGCTAACGAGTTCGAGGACTTATTGAGCACTCCCTGGAGAAATGTCGAATCCATTGTGTCTTATTAACTTATTGCTATATGGAATATTCATTCGAGAAGCTGTCGTGCTTTTAACCACAGTCTCGTCGATAGTGATTTTTCTCTTTCGAAAATACAGCGCTTTGTGTTCGTCGAAGTAGGTCGATTCGGGAACCAGAGAAATATTAGAAAAATGTACAGGGTGACTGGAGAATTTGATGGCGAAACAGTTTAATTAGCAGATTGATTTGCTTGAATGTACCAGATCGATGATAAAATAAAAACAGACCCAACAGGTGTCTAGAATTTTCATTTTATTTAAAGTTCTGATTGCGGAAATTTTATTTCTGTTCTAATGAAATTTGGGAGTCGTAGTAATATTAGAAAAATGTACGGGGTGATTGGAAAATAATTGGAAAATCAGATGGCGAAACAGTTTAATTAGCAGATTGATTTGCTTGAATGTGCCAGCTCGATAATAAAGTAAAAACATAACCAAGACATGTACCTTGAGATTTTTAAAGTCAATTGTGCAAGGGCATTATCATATTTCTGTTCTAATGAAGCTGTAGAAGAAACGCTTGAAATGGGGTAAAGCAAGCAGTTTCCCATTTCTCATGGGAAAATCTGTCAAACGCAAGCGTTCACGGGAAAGCGAACGCCTTGCGAAAGGTTCGTTCGTTTTTTTACTTTGATAGGAAACTGCTACTTGAATTATGCTTCCCATTGTTTCGCCGCCTTGCGGTACACAAGTAGGCGTGGATGTGTACAGGATGTTTCCAAAGATGAATAACATCCTGCGCCGAGGATGCGGACGAAAACGAATTTGATCGATTACTAGACCGAAGAGGATCTTACTTTACTTTTATAAAGTTTCCAAGGTATAATCGTAAAGATATTAAAAGAACGTATATTAACGTTTTAATCATGTTTGCTAAAAGTCGTCCATCCTCCAAATAAAATAGTATTACATAGTAATAATTAATTAATTGATTAAAATGTAATAGTACAACATAATCATAAAGATGGTAAAAGAACGTACACTAAAATTTTTATCATGTTTGCTACAAATCATCCGTCCTCCAAATAAAATAACTGAATCGATATACAGTTTATAAATTTTCCAATGAAATACTATTTCATTCAAGGGGTTGAACATCAACGCCATTCTTCAATGAAAGATCTCATCTCCTCTTCATATTAAACACGTTCAAGCAACGGGAAATAAGGACATCGTTATCCTCCTAATTTTCTGGCAACTGATTACGATATTACGTAATCTGGTGTTTAACGTGTTAGTCGGCCAGCCGGTCGCTCCTTCGATAACAATTCGAGAGAACCGGCGGCGGCGGCGGCATCGCGTCGGCAGAAATTACCATTATCTTTCGCGGCGTTGGTCCCCGGGTTTAATTGCCGGCGCGATAAAACGCTTTGCAAGTACACGCTCCCCGCGGCGCGGAGCCGAGCGGAGCGGAGCGTTGCAAACGCCTCGAGCGAGCGAGTGCGCGCGCGAGTAAACAACCGAGGCGTGTCTCCGTTTCCTCGAGGTTGAGCCAGCCCCCGGATTTACGAGTTTCGACATACCGTGTCTTCTGGAATTGCCGGAATCTCCGAAATTACGGGCAACGAGCGGCAGTTCCGCGTTTAAACGCCCCTTTCCCGTGGCTTTTCCCCGCGACAACGCCAGGCAACCATCGCCTCCACCGGAATAAACATGGAAACACCCTTGTCGCTTCCCATTCAGACCCCATTCTTCTCGGACCACTTATGGGGGTTTAAGTCAGTCTGCCACGATAGTAGTCTTTCGATAATTTCTGAACAATTAAAAATTTTTCTTCGTTATATGTATATATTAAATCCTTCGGAAACTAATTTCGTTTTTAGACTCCGGATCTTAATGTATTTATAGAAGAATAGAGTAGATCAAAATTAAAATTGTTGGAAAATTTTAAAAATTGAAGATAACAATATACGATTTCTCCCCTATTAAAATCATTAAGGAAATATACATATATCGCCATAAAAATGGTGAATTAAAATAGCAGAAATACGTAGAATTCGTTAATTTTTTAGAAAGTTTCCCTGGTTGGTACGAACCTCCAAATCCTCCTCCTTATCTTCCAACGCAAATCCGATTGTTTATCGTAAACTAAACATGGAAAACTAAACATACAGTCATAATATTAAAGGTTACATTGAGTGTAATGGTCGGAAGTATATCGCTAGGTGTAGCAGGGAAGATCCTCGGCGTGTTCCAACAGGCCTATCTCTCCCCAGCGGACAATCCTATCTCAATCTGCTAAGAAAATAGACAACGAGAGACACGGACCTCGAGCGGCCGATTCACGTGCTTTCAATTTGCATCTTATCGGAACCCGTCCGGAACTATTAGCATTGAACGAGGCCTGAAGTCGTTCCCCGCAGTCGCGTAAACCCGAGTCGTTGTTCGGGGAGCCCGGCGCTAATTACCTACAAGCGGAACAGCACCCCATTTCACTGGCGAAAGACACTTCGGAGCGATTATGGTCCCCGGATATATCTATAACGCGCACTTCGAAGCTCGCGCAATGTACAATGATTGCTGTGCTAAGTTCGTTTTACTAATCATAAAAGATTTTCCGTAATAAGCTTACAACAGACATTTTGGTAAAAGATGTAACTTAGGTAGATTTATAAGGTGTAAGGAAATTTATAATATGACGTTTTATTAAGGAAATCTCGATTAAAACAGTAAATAACAACTAGACTGCGGATCTTTAGACTTCGAATTTCGCGCAATGTACAATGATTGCTGTGCCAAGTTCGTTTTACCAATCATAAAAGATTTTCCGTAATAAGCTTACAACAGACATTTTGGTAAAAGATGTAACTTAGGTAGATTTATAAGGTGTAAGGAAATTTATAATATGACGTTATTAAGGAAATCTCGATTTGAACAATGAATAACTAGACTGTGGATCTTTATGCGAAGTAAAAATTGTCCGAGTGAAGTCTAATATATTATTATACTAATATATGTCTAATATATTGTTATTATATGTCTAATATATTGTTAATATTAGACATTATATGTCTAATATATATTATGTCTAATATATCTAATATATTATATAATATATTATTATATAAATATATTAGTCTAATATAAAATCTGATAATAACGTTACTATTAGATTGCGAGTCTTTATGGCTTGAAAGAAATGTTGAAAAGATTCTACCATCGCTGAAGATAATATTTTGTTCGTTTCCACTTTCTTGAAATTTGGCTGGGGAAAGTGAAAAATAAACATCCGCAGACTAGTTTAGTGTCGCTTAGGTGAGGTGAAACCGATTTACTTCGAAAAGAGAACGTTGTAATTGAATTGTCCATTCCCGAAAATTAGAATATCGTTTTCATTGGGCGTCGCGGACCCCGTGATTCGCATTCACCTTCCCCCTTGTCTCATTCCGTGAATGGACAAACACGACCGGTACTGTTTCCTCAAGGGCTTCCTAATTGCCTGTCCAGTAGAAAGGGCGTATTCGTGGGCCCTCGTCTGGCAGCCCGTCTGTCTTCCCGAAATAAGAACCGGAGTAAAAGATTGTATTTTCGGTCAATGGCTCTGTCAGATGTACGCTGGTCTCTCTCCCCAGTTTGAAGAAGGGGCGGCGGACTTGGAATGGATTGCAAGGGATGTCCTATAAAACTGCGGTTCTCATCCCGGGATCCCATAGGTGCCGCAACAACTCCCATCACCCTCGCCATACTTCAAACAGTTCAAACACTCCCACTGTTAACTCGTTCACCGTACTCGTGTCACCACGAACAAACAAAATCGTACAACCAACAGCATATTTTTACATAAAACTATTATATTACTCGTACGGAAGGTGTCCAAGCGTTTCACGATTTTCAACCTCTCATTATCAAATCAAATATTTTATTTTCAAAATTGTACACATATATTTTAAAATAAATAGAACTATTTATTATTTACTATTTAAAATATAATTTTTTCCCCGCGTTCAGCGAGGACCTATATAATAAAGTGTGCGTTCATTTTAAGAAGAAAGGACTGCTGTCGTTTATGTATTCGTTCTTTTATATTATCGTCACGTTGCTAGGTCGCTGTTGAAAATGCATTAAATTCACAAGTCTACTTGTGTGATATTGCAGAATTTTCTGTTCGACTATTAAGTACTATTTTCGATGTTTTATTCCTTAAATGGCCCTCGGGTGAAAGCATCGCAGGAACGTGTATATAATTTCGACAAAATGAAACTGATTGAGTTCGATGACGGTGGAACGAAACCGAAACGGGAAGGTTGACAACCATGGATCCATAGTCCATCCCTCCTACGACCCCATAGTAATCCGAGCCGACAATACACATCTAAAATGCCTGCGTCTTCTATATTTTCATGGGGGGTGCGCACGCGCCAGTCTCTCCGACTTCCTGCCATCCGCCTTGCTTCCGCTATTCCACATTATGCTGTATGCACGTATCCCCGCCGGCTTGCTTACCCCATAGGAAACGCATCTGCACTTCTCCGCGACGAGGGGCGAGTCCTCACAGGACTCAGGACGTCGCGGGAGAGACAGATGCTGGATATCCAGCACACCTTGGCCCGATGTAATTTACATATCGGTGAATTTGCGAGTAACGCCACTTGTAACCAGCCACCAGCGTCGCGTGACACTGTCTTCTCGCATCTTCTAAACGCGAAATCTTCTCGCGTTCGATCTCGAACAACCTCATACATCACTCAATCCGAATCTAATCTACCCGATATCTTTATTCTAGATGCAATGATATTCTAATGAATTTTTTAATGGCAACTTTTGTGGTACGTAACGGAACGCTTTTATTGTAATTATTCGTTCTCGTTTGAGTTTTGAGTGCGTAATGCATAATGAACATTTTATTAATCAATTATGTAGTTAATTTTATAAGCTAATCGTAGTCCCTTAATCATGAAAAAATATTAATATTTATTATATAAATAAAAATTAAATGCTGTTCGTTGGTAAGTGTATCATTTGAAACTGGACCGATTTGGCTGATTTTTTTTAAATGTTCGTAATAGTCCGAATAAGGTTTTCAGGGTAAGAAAAATTGAAAAAAAAGGAAGTGCTTTTTTTCTATGGGATTCTTGTATGAACTTAAGACCATAACTCACGATTCGAACGATAGATATGCGTAATTCTTTTTCTGTTTTGATTGTTGAATTACAATGATCAATCAGAAATTCGTTTTTCTTCTAATTTTTACTTTGCTCACACATTTCCAATAGTTTTTCACAAATTCACAAAACGATCAGAAACTATTCAAATTTGGATAGGACAACGTCTGTCGGGTCAGCTAGTATTTAATATAATCAATTGTAAATGAAAGAAAACGAGATTGCCAACAGATTCCAATAAAATGAAATGAGGTTTTATCACCATTCCACGTTCTTCAATCGAGACCACGTTAAATATTGTTTTAAATTTGTTAAGATACCAGATCAAATATTTTGGAGGAATAATGTAGAAGATTATTCGGCAAGCTGGATGGTGGTTGGACGAGTCTAGGGTGGTTCAGATTGCAAACGTTCACCAGCCAAATTCTACGAGACCAAGAACTGAATAACGAACAATGTCCTGAGAAACGGGCCGGGGCCCCGGTGTGACGGCCTCGACCAAGGAAGCGGAGATACGGTCCGCAACTCGAAAGCGGAATCGACTTCGGCGTCGAAGCGGCAATGCGGCTTCACGAGCCGCTCCGAAGGATTTTGGCGTTCACGCAGGATGCGGAGTTGTTTACCGTGAACGAGAACAAGTTTCGGCCCCGGTAACTGAATGAAATGAAACACCTCACTTTCTGCAGACACAATTATTTAGGAACCTCTTAAGTAATCGCTTGGTGTACCATGTCACTTGGATTTTTCTTCAGAAATTATCGGGTCGTTCGGTAATTTCGTTTTTCATGTATTAGAAAACAACATTACTTCCATTTGTTATTACCAGACTCCGGATTTCATGCATTTATAACAAAAAGAAATGAGCACGTCCAATTTGTAACAGTGATTACAGATTAAAAAAATTTTCTAATATATTATTTTCAATACATTAAAATTATTAATTAATTAATTGGTTATCGATCGTAATTTATCTTCAGGATATTACAAATTTTTATTCGCGGCGCAAAGGTTCGATCATTTACAACAACAATTAGCTACTTTTGTGAATACTTATCGGTGGATTCGGATTTGAATCTTCAGGTTCAAGAACCACGTTAGCTATTAAAATCTTTTAATACGAGGAAAAGATTAAAATTATTAATGAAAAATATAAATTGATAGCCAGCTCCTGCGTCTTGCAATAGATGCGCAAACGTTTTATTTTCTATGAACATCCAGAGCAAAATCTTAACAGTTGACACATTTCGGACGTCATTTCCTGTCTTTTAGTACGAAATGTGCAAAATCGAATTCTTCGAATAAAATTGCAAATGGTCGGAATTACCGTAAGAAAATATATTTCAGGACAATAATGGATCGTCAGAGGAATAGAAAAGTCTGAGGTTTTCTAAAGAAGTGAACTTTACGTACGAGTATTTCTCGTTTTCGTCGCGTAGCATGAAGCAAGGGTTCTTAGCCAGCGAAGACATGGACCTCTGAATGAAGTTGACCTCATTGTACCGTAATCATTCCATTATCGTTCAATTCCCAGCACATGTACTTGCAGACACGAACGCTCACGCGCTGAACCAAGAATCAAAGTTCACTCGGTTGTGTATCGCGTGACGAAAAGGTGTCAAAAAATTCGGCACGAGATCAATTATAAATTACTTTCGATAAAATAATAATCTATCTAATCGCTACCAATCTATTTGTTCGATTAATATTTTATTTGGATAAAATTCCCACTGTGTTAGAAAGACAACATTAGAATGTAAAATAGAAAATTAGTAAATCGTCTCAGAAACATTTGTCATAAAAAGATATCTTTCTTTAACTTGAGGTTTTTGCAATAGGAGACGAAAATATGCATCGTAGATTTCAAAGAATGGAAACAGTTTTCTGTGGAGTTCTTTCGTATAATTTAAAGCAAGCAAGACCACTAAAAGAAAAAGTTTCAAAACACTGTTGTATTAATTAATTAATTAGTTTATCGATCGTAATTTATCTTTCGGATATTATGAATTTTATTCTCGGCGCCATGGTTCGATCATTTTTCTACACAACAAATAGTTATTTTGTAGGAATATTAAACGCTGGATTCGGATGATACACTGTTGTATTATTTTGAACCTACTAAACGTGTTAGGAAAGAAAATATATTTCTATTTCACTGCAGTTTGTTGGAATTCAGGCAGACAATTTTGATTTTTCATGAAGATCCGCTGTACAGTGATAATGTTAAGATCCATGGTTCGATCTTTTGATGTAATACAATAGAAGCCACTGATGAGGTGATGAGCCGCAGACCGAGCAATTAAAAAAGACTGCAGCTGCATACGGGCGTTGTCTCTCGCGCAACGATCTCTCAGGTGGTGCTCTCTTGGTCGAACACGGTATTCTCTTCAACATAGTTATGAATAATATCAACAGCACCTGTCGCGAGGACTCGGGATAATCTTCGGGGTACCGTTCTACCCGATACGGGTTGCAGATTTTAGTTGCAAACGATTCACTGAATTCTTCCTATGTGAAATTTATACTTACTTTTCAAATGTAACGAGATCGAATCACGCATTGGCACAGTGGGAGCTACCCGCATTCGAACGAACAGGGAAACTCGAGAATGCCATTTTATGCGAGTTTCTTTCGTTCTCCGAAACTTGTTACCGATCCTAAAATAAACATATCGAGAACGTGTTCGAATTGATTTTACGGTGTCAATGTTTAACCGTTTACTGCATGACTTTTTAACCGAATTCGAAAAAGAAGGTTACTAAATTCGACCTGTATGTGCCTAAAAATTATCGACACTGGACATTACGAAAATACTTAAATTCTTCTACATGCTTTAGCCCATATTAATGTCTTCTCTTCCCATCTTTCGATTTCCAAGTCCACCATATTCCAATTAAGTCATAATCAATAACATCTGTCATTTGGAAAATTTAATATTTTATTTTAATGAATTTTGTCAATAGTTAGTGTGTATTCATACAAATCAAATGGAAATTAAATTATATTTAATGTGGTATTTTTATATCAAAAGTTCGTGCGTATTCACATAAATGAAATGGAAATTATTTCATACTTTTTAGTGCATTTTCCTTTTTTGTTTTTTATACCTTTTTTTATCAGTAAATTTTTGTTTTCTCATTTAATTTGGATGAAAAAACTGAAAGAAGGTCAGTTTTTGTATTTTATTTAAGTGGAAAAATATTGGAAAAAATTAACACAACATATTCAGATGGACAAACATAAATAAACATAGTAAGGAAACAAGGGGTAAAAAGCTTCGATTACTGTAAAATAGAAAAATGAGCAAATTTTTGTCGAGAAGAGAATTCGCATAAATGAGTGAATTTCCATAGAACAAAAATATGATTAAATTCCTATAAAAGATTCTGTAGCAACGAGTCTCATCGAAAGACTCATCATGCAAACGAAAATGCGGTAATGATTAATTTATACGAGCGAAAATTAAATACGAATATTAAATTGAAGTGAAACTGTATTAAACTTAATTCCGCAGAGTGTTCATTCAAGTGTGTAAGTGGTGTAAATGCATAAATGGCCAGTATAGTTATCAGAAGGGGTTCGATTCCCCGTCGGGGAGAATATATATTTTATTTTGCCTCACCCGATATATATAGTAATCCAAGCTATATCTATAAACAAATTACCTTTTATTGACATTATTTTGTTATTAGTATTAGTGTTATTTATTAGTTTTAATGGTTATTAATATTAAGTTATTGTTCCGTTATCGTTGTTTTACCTAGTTATATGTGGCGAATACAGTTCATATTAGATTTCACATTATAAATAAAGAAACTTAATTTTCAGGTACACCATTAGTATAAGTTTAGTATGTAAGTTCTAAATCTAAATTTGTGTTTTTTTCCCTATAAATTTAAAACTGATTATATAGTTCCTGTGCTATTCTGTATATATGTTGTATTCATAAGTAGATAAAACTATCTAGTATAAGTGTAAATAGTAGCAATAAGTGCAAAAATAGTATCCAATTTGTAAGACCCTGCGTGCTCCGAAATCGGAGCCTTTAGTCTAGTGTTCAATTATTTATATCTTGTTATACTTTTGTGCGTTTAAGTTTGTTGTACCTACCTGTAAATATTATACTTTTTTGTTTGGCGCAATAAACGCTCTGTTTAAAAAAAAAAGTTATCAGAAGGCATGGTTAGCATCGGTCGAAACAGCCTCGCGCATTCTGCGTCGGCGAATTCGAATTAGTAGAAGGTTGAACGCCTCTTTTGCACCCGCCTCTAGTTCAATCGCAGCCAGCGATAAGCGTTTTATTTGAATAACGAGATAATGGGCTCCTTTGTCACTACCAAAAAGCCGATTATGCCCGTGATTGTCCCTTAACCAGCGTCCCTATCTCTCGCACTTTCCTCCCGGGAAAACCTTTCTCGCTTTAATTCGTGTCACGTTTTTTAAATGCATCCGATCAATGGGCCAAGTGCACGCGCACTTTGCGACTTGTCTACTTTGTTAACGTCCGCGTCGTCCTCGAGCGTCGCTTGTCTGCTTCGAAGATTCGCCCGGCGACTTTTGAAGTTGAAGTCTCTCTTCCAAAGAAAACTTTCTGGAAAAATCACGATCTTCTCTGTGCACGGACATTTCATTTTCCCGTGAATTTCTCATTCCTACAGGAAGCTCTGTAATTTCGTTTTGTCGTGTAGACACGGCAAATTAAAATGTATCTGCATCTTCAAGGAATAGAAACGAAATTGAATGTTACTTCTTTCCTTAATGATTTTAATAGAGGACGAAGAAATGTCCCCATTCAAAATATCCTGATAAAAATGGTGAATTGAAATAGCACAAATATGTAAGATTCATTCTTAAGTTTAAGGTTAAGGTTAAGACGAAACACCTTTTTCTTCCTTCTTTTAAAAACTAATTAAAAACATTTTTGATAGCTAACTTGGTTCTCGAACCTGAAGATTCAAATCCGAATCCAGCGTTTAGTATGTCACAAAATGGCTATTTGTTGTTGTAAATGATCGAACCTTTGCACCGCGAATAAAACTTTGTATTATCCTTAAGATAAATTACGATCAATAAACAATTAATTAATTAATTTTTAAGGTTAAGGTTAAGTTTACGTTTAAATTAGAATAAGGAAGTTTTAAAGACGATGTAAAAGGGTGCGAAAGGGGAAGAAAAAAAGGGGTATGTTATACAGAATTGTAACCCTGAGGGGAACAAAAATAAATATATATGTAAGATTCATTCAAGTTTCCTTCGAAAAAAACCGAAACACGTGGAGATACGTTAAATATTACTCGAACGAGAATCAGAAACGACGTGATCTCGAAACGATACGTTCAATAATCCCAGCAAGTGTTGTGTAGCATCGAAAAATTAGATTCTCTCAACTTGTTACGCGGGGCAGATGTTTGATCTTGGTAGATAGAGGCTGACTTTCATCCTCCGAAAAAATGCTCTTAGGAGGAACAGGTGCATGTTAAAAAATCCTCTTCGAGTTTCAGGAACGGTTGCATCGGAAAGTGTAAAGCTGCCGGTCAGCGCGTCCGAAAAGCGGTTTTGAAACGAAGAAGGATTTAACGACACCCGAATAATAAAAGGAAGTTTAGTCCTGGGACGACCTAAGTCGTTGTCTGAAGACGATCACCGGGATCGTGTCAATTAACACTTTAACGTATGGCTTTTCTCTCGGAACCGGCAAAAAAACTAACCGAATGCAGTTTCGAGTGTGCTTAGTCACTTTCAAACGGAAATACAAATTACACAGCTATCCTACCGTCGCAAAAAAAAATGTGAAAGAACCTCCTAAGGAGACATTCGAAAATTTAGTAGAATTTTTCGTTAACCCTTCACTGCATGATTTTTTTAATTGGGATGAAAAAATTGAAAGAAGATCATTTTTTGTTTTATTTAAGGGAAAAATATAAAAAAAATTAAAAGAACATTTTCAGAAACATGAACATAATTTAGAATAATAAGAAAACACATTCTTAGTTTATTATGTATCAGATTTGTTGACTGTATCAGATACGATACACTATGCAGCGAAGGGTTAACTTCTGACGTCAATCTCTTGAAGAAAGTAATGTTTCTGAATTTTGGCTGACTTCGGAAATTTCATTAGTGACGCAATAGTTTGAGAAAAATCAAAGAATAAACGAATTTTTACGAGAAATTCAGGAAAATCGACGTCTGCTATTGGGAGGATGCATCGGCAGGATTCACAGGAAGAACCCTGGGGCTGGAAGGCGTGACGCGAAACCTTTTAAATGTCCCATTCTATGCTGGTAACGTACCTACGTAACACTTTACGCATACAGCTGAGTTTCGACCTGTTTCTGACTTTAAATCACCGAGCAGGTAAAAACGTCGGGGAAGGACGCAAAGGATCTTAGAAAATCGGCTGGAGCAACAGATCCAGCTGAGTCTTCGGAGACCGTCCTTTCAAAATCAGCCGGTGGTGTCCTTTTAAAATGGTTGTTGGAATCTCGCATGTTTTTCTCGAGTCGTGAAAGCCTCGAGACGGCAACCGGTAAATTCTGTAGAAAAAGGTGTAGGAAGAACGCTATTGATCTTGTTTAAATGATTATTTGCAGAAGATGTGGTTCATCCTGTCCTTTACAATTGTTGCACAATATTCGAAAATGCTGAAAATCTGACTAAACAAATTCTTGCTAATATGTTATAAAGTAATGTAGGACAATAGCAACTCTAAGTGCTTCATAAATCTAGTGTTAAAGATGAAGCTAGAGTTAATTCATATTCTGCAAAAGACACAAACAACTAACATTATTCATTTGGTCATTGATTGGCGGTGAGAGACTAATTTTAGCGGTCGGCAAACGTGTTAAAGGGTTCCCGATCAATTACGTCAATTACAGTATTTATCGTCAAAAGCATCCGCCGAGAACCGCAGAACCTAATTGACCTGAGATACGAGAACACACCAGTATCGCAGCTATCCTGTGTTGGAACGAAATTGTATCAAACTGAAATGTTTTTAAAATATTGTTGTCACGCTGCCTAGCAGACCAATTGTTCTAACTCCTCAAAAAAGTTCAAATCGTATGGTCTAATATTAAAAGAAAGTCGTTGTCCTTTTAAGGGTACATATAATTTGTATAATTTTCGAATAAAGAAAGAATCAATTTTCAATGTTTACAGGCAAATCTTAAAAGAAAGTAGAATTATGTAAAATGTTATTTTCAGTGGTATTGGTTTTTGTAGATCTGAAATAAATAAAAATCGTACTAGAGTCTGTGTGAGTATATTTTCGAGAATTTTTGAAGATTTTTTCAACCCATAAATGCAAAAAGATCCGCAGTCTGGTGATTAGACGGTCTCGGACTAATGATTTAGCCTTTGATTGATTCGCTTTTGTTCGTGTGCACGGTGGTACGCGTTTCCGCCACGCTTTATGCCTATTTTACGGGGCGGAACTTTCTTGGCTTTGGGTGCATGCGTTTGTTCCCGGTTGCCGGCCCGATAAAGGTGGCTCGAAAAAGATGCGTGGCAGGTGCGTACGCGTGCCCGTCGTCCAATGGGGTACCGTGGTCTGTCTGTGCCCCTTTGCTCCCCTCCCAGTTCCTTATCCTTTCCCTTGGTCGTCCTATGTGCCGGGGCCCCTTACGACTCGCCTAAGCGATCGAGGGTAGCGAAAAACGGACGCAATACGGGACCGGAGTAACAGAGACGGCGAAACGTGCACCTTGCGCTTCGCTTTGCCTCTCCGCTCTTCTTCGATCCTCTTTGCATCGCTCTTCGATGCTCTCCGATCTTCTCTCTCTCTCTTTCTGGTTTCCATTGACAGAATTCCCCCGGTTACGTTTCCTCGCGGGCCAACGTTCGCCCAAAAAAGGAATGGCCGAATTAATTGCTACACACGCGACCGCGCCGCTATGTGGGCCGCGCGTGGCCACGGCGCGATAACCGAATCATGCGAACGGTAATTTAATTAGATGCAACTCGGTTCAAGACTATTCTCGACCAGGCCTCCACCGATTCCCCTCTCGCACACTCTTTTCACAGGCTTTCTTTTTGGTTTCGGACACCGAGCCGCGCCTAACGGGCGTTAAATTGGGCTCAACCCTTCTGGCTAACGACCTGCTGCATGCTTCTATGGTTCGGAAGTGTTTCTCGATGACGAGGAATCGTGACGTACGGTTGGATCCTCCTCTTCGGGTAATGCGACGTTGATTTATCGTTCCGCGCTATCTACGGACACGCTTTTGACGTCTGTGCTTCGAGTTTTTCATAATCACTCCCCGTCTAGTTGTTATCGTTTACTGCTAGCGGGGAACATGTTATGGCACAAGTGGAAATTGGAGTCTATCGATACGAGGATCACTGTTCGATTCGCCGACAAAAAGGTGACGTTAGGAAATCACTTGGAGACTTTTCCAATAAACTCGAAAGAGTTTAGGAAATCAAATTCTGTACGTGTGTACGAATTACTCGCTGAAGAATGTCAAATTAAACAAACGTGTATATATACTGGAGCTAGAATTTAGGAAATCACTTGGAGACTTTTCGAATAAACTTGAAAGAGTTTAGGAAATCAAATTCTGTACGTGTACGAATTACTCGCTGAAGAATATCAAATTGAAAAAACTAATATAGGGGGGCTAGACTTGACTGTGGAAACAACCAGAGGCTCGTAAATAGTAGATGGACAATTATTGTCGAACATTATGCTTTTCTCTGTCACTTCTATATTTGTAGAAACCGATGAAAGGGAATAGTCCAATGATATTTTCCGATGCACGTGGATAAAGTGCACGAAACCCGCAATACAAACAATTCCGTCGGGAAGTTATTGGAATATTTTTTGACGATAATTGGTCCGGGTATATTGCAACGCAACCGGCTATTATTGACGGTGGTTAGCGACCGGTCGCCCCTGACAGCAATTTAACAACCGGCTGTTTGAACGAACATCAAGCGAGAATCCAGTTTGAGTGGTATAAACATCGATGACAAATGTAACAACGAAGGGGAATCGTATCGAGTTGGGGGAAACGGTACATGTGTCTCAGCTTTCTACGGGAATTCGTGCGAAGAACGAGCCGCGATGCGACAGCCGTACAGGAAAACGAGTCCGCGAATCCGACAGGTGAAAGGCAAGCCTGGTCAACAGAACGCGAGCATCGATCGGCAAACAAAAACACTTTTCCGGCTATAATTGTCCACCTGATGCACAAGAGAATCGTCTCGATTCCCGTTTAACCCTCGATGTTGGCGCAAAAACGCCATTTCGCGCGTCGTGCTCGATGCGCAACTCTTTAGGAAACATTGATGATCTCGGCGCAAAGGTTCGATCAGAAATAAATTAAAGCAATTTTTCTACATTTCGATCCTAATATGGCTCCTTTTCAAGAAAGAGGAAACAACTGCGTCTGTAAATTTTTGAAAGAGTTTTCAATATTAATTTGCTGAAAAACTGATTTAAATACAAAATTCAAAATAACGATAATGAATTACCAACTTGCTTTATGAAAAAATTAGAGACAGGAATATATGTATAAGCACATGTTGTTTCAGTGCCGGTACGCAGGTTACTGTGGTATAGACACGAGGTTAATAGAGAAAGAAAACAAAACAGAAACAGTAGATCGAACATGAACTAATCAATATTTGGCGGTTATTTCAAACCGTGAAAAGTCAAAAGTACAACACATTAACTGCGTGAATACCAAATGTTATGGTAAAAAATTGAAAAAACATCAATAGAGATACATCCGATGACATATAATTGTGATGTAGGTGTTGTAATAACACTATAAATGGACTGAACTTATTTTAGGAAACGAATTTAATTATAATTCACTACTGGTTCAGTAATGTTGCATAATAGTCATGAATCGTAGGGTTTTCATACCTAAGATTTACGCTAGGATGTTTAATCATATATGAATCGTTTCCAGTAATATCCTATTACTAAAGTTAGTCTCTTTTTCAATTGTTTTAGCGTTGTCAAAATCAAAACGATGATCTAACTCTATAGAATGTTTGGTTAACCGGCATTGTTATATGCCGGGTTGTACCGGCACTGAAACAACATGTGCTTATGCATATATTCCTGTCTCTAATTTTTTCATAAAGCAGATTGGTAATTCATTACCGTTATTTTGAATTTTGTATTTAAATCTGTTTTTCAGTACATTAATATTGAAAACTTTTTTAAAAATTTATTAGTGTTATTAGTTATTATATATAATTTTTTTTATATATAAGTTATTATATATAAGTTATTACATATAAGTTATTAGAGATCATTAATACTTCTTGTTATAAACTACCTTACGATCGATAATCAACAAACACATTCGAAAACATTTCGAAAAGCACCAATCGTATATTAAAAGAACAATTTGGTAGAATTAATTTGCAGCCACGTGCTGCGACGTCGCGGGAAGTGGGAAACGAATTTGTGAACAACAGCCTGGAACTATTTTTTATCCGGTGTTAATTCCGTTTCAAATAAAGTCGTAGAAAGTCATATAATTAGACAGCGGCACCTGTATGCAAAATAAAAAATTTTCTACCCGATTTGTAATCGACTCGGACGAAATATAAATTTATTATCTTTGATAAAACTAATGGTTTCTAAACATTCAACACGTAATGCTTGTAATTTGCGAGTGAGATATTATACAGGGGAAGACAAATGTTGAAAAGGTGCCAGGAAATTTGGCGAGTATAAACAAGCCTCTCATGAAGAAAATCATTTGCATCCGGTTTAACATTATCTCCAGTCCGATCACCGGCACTTTGATCATAAAATGCGGATCCTCGAGCATAATCATAGTGTATGGCCACGATTTGACAGTGTTACATGCTAAAAAGACACACTGGAATCATGATCTTGATTCGAGCAACATTGTTCCGACCGGATCGTTTCTAAGGGTATCACTCGGCAACTTCGTTTTAATTATCCGAATATTTATTAACCTGTTTTCGATGAAAAACTCCGTCGCTTTACGCCGCGTCGGTCCCCATATGCGGTTTTTTTTCATTATTAAGTAGCTCCTCCGTTCCAGATACTGCATCGTGATCTCTCTTTCTTTCGGAGGTCGCAGCTGTTGTGCATCGGCTCTGATCCACGCCGATAAAACTTCGAAATTTGCAACAGAGTATTTCGGTTTAAATTAATGGGGAAGAAATAAAGGCACAGGGAACTAATCGACCGAACGAATTAGCTATTTCTCCAGTTAATTTTTTTCCGAAGAACGGTATAATATTGCGAACAGCAGTGATTAAAATCGCAATGAGTCTCGTTCTTACGAAGGTGTCAGATATTCTCGCACCTACCACCAACTTATTTACGCGAACGTCTTTCTTGGACCTCCGTCCCTCCTTCTATTTACACTTTCTGCGAAAAATCATTTCGGAATTAAAATTTTAAGGATTGTTCTTACTATCTCGTAGGAAATTTTCAGCAAACAAAAATTCTTTTTTACCACGCTTACATTGGCTTGCATATATGAGACTTGAAACATTAAACATAGCTCAGAACTGGATGATAAATGAAATATTAAAAAAAATTTTAACTGCGTTTAGGAGATAAAACCCGGGCCTTACTAAATCCGCTCGGTAGTAAAGACTAAAAAGTAGAAAATAAAAAATATATAAAAAACCTTTTTGAAAAGGAGAAAATCATTTTTTTGGATATTAGTGACTATAAATAAAAGCGTGGAGCGCTCACGAAGGTTAATATAGTTTAGCGCTCCACGCTTTTATTTATAGTCATTAATATCTAAAAAAATTAGTTTCTCCTTTTTAGTGGATTTTAATATAACCGTGGTTTTTAAGGAATTTCTTATATAATGTTTTCCATACAATTTAATAGATTCGAACCGGAGGTTTCACAGATCATAATAGCCTATATACACGAGCTAAAAGCACTTCGAAGTTCCATGAAGAACAACGAAGAGTAGATTTCGGTGAATCAACGAAGGGACGCAAGGTTTCCGAAGTGTTCCCGTTTTCCGTTGAAACACACAAGCATGTATTTGGTATCGGCACAGTCGAGGTGAAAGTATCCCGGGGAATTCAATAACAAATGATGAAGGAAGACGAGCAAAGCGAGGAGGAGGCGAGCCGGCACGTGCCGGCCGTCCGTGCCGCGTTTACCGAGTAGTCGTTTAAACAAAGTTCATTACCTCACGAAGATCGTCTTCAACTAAGAACCACCACAAAAGAGCCGGATGAGTCACGTCTCCCATCGTCTCAAATCGTTCTCGGTTTGTGTGAGGTAGTTCGTTAGCTATTCACTAGGAAGCGGGTTATTCACGGTAACTCGGCAACACCGGCATATAATCGTGCTTTGAGGGACTAACGTGCCTGGATAAGGGAAACAGAGCCGCGCGTGAAACGCGAGCCTAAACGCATCCAGCACATGGCTGAAAATGTTGGATTTTTTTTCAAATTTGTTTGGTGCACGGTCTCGTTGACTCCTTGCCTTGTATTTCAACGAGTCACACAATCGTCACGAGGACTTTGAAAAAATGTTAAGTCTTTCTTTTTAAATGAAATAAATTATATGTGATTCGTTTGTATTAAATGAACTGCGAGTCTCCATATAAAATCAAAATTAAATCAAACAGAATGTTATACCTTCCCTTAATTTTAATACATTTTTCAACAATTTTGAATTTCATCCATTCAATTTTAACGTTGATGTATGTAAATCAATATACAAATCATACAAAAAAAACTATGAATTTTTTTTTCTTTTCTGAGTAATTATATAGAGAAGTACTGCCCTCTCCGATTTTGATGAAATTTAAATATGTTATAGATATTGGCCTTTTTGAACAACTTTTTCCTTTTCCAATATAGGGGGGTCGCTTTTAGTTTTCGAGATATTTGCAAAAAACTATCGCGAATACTGTATTGAATTTTTCGTATTGCTGAACGCTCCGCAGCAACGTAGACTGTTTATTTTGTGTTTGTAAAGACATTGTGGAGATGAGAAGCGACAACACCACACCCACCCACCCAGTGCACCCAATGTTTCTAAAAAGAAAGTTTCCGTTAAGAAATTAACATTTGTGCAAATTTTCAATATCATATTCGTAATAAGCACGTGAAAATACGTAAGAATCTAGAGTATAACTTAGAAACAGTGGGTGTGTGTGATGTCAGGCTGGCCCTTTCCGCCCACCCCTGTTTCCTCTCTTATCTCTACAGCGTCAAAATATAAACAAACGCCGCACCGAAATAGGTCTACGTTGCAGCGGAGCGTTCAGGAATACGAAAAATTCAATACAGTATTCGCGATAGTTTTTTTCAAATATCTCGAAAACTAAAAGCGACCCCCTATATTGGAAAAGGAAAAAGTTGTTCAAAATGTCAATATCTATAACATATTTAAATTTCATCAAAATCGGAGAGGGCAGTACTTTTCTATATAATTACCCTTTTCTGCAACATTTTTTGGGATGAAGAGGTTTTAATTACTGTAACTGTGAAATAAAATGATACGGCAAAGGGGTTGAAGAAATTATTGTAGTTGTGAAAACACATTTCGCGCAAGTGGCTCTAATTATTTGGACATGTACAGTGATGTTGCTTTAGAAGATGTCGAAACAGTTTGATGCGTCGATACACGTGGTAATTCGATTCCGAGTATATCCACTTTTGAAGTGTGTCTGGTGGCAGAACGCATGGACTGAAGCCGTCCAGCAATCCTGTTAATCGTGAACACCTTGAGCCAGCGGACGCAACAGGCTTTGAGCGTAAAACGACCGGCGTGCGTGCCTGTATACAACATAATCCACGCGACCTACGTGGAAACGCAATTTCCACGCGCCGCAGATCAAAGCGAAACTGTTTCAATGCGTTGGCCCTCGACTATCCGCAGACGGTCTTCGAGCGGATCGAAGAGGGAACGAGGCTTCGAGTGGAAGAAGATAAAAAAAGGGTGAGCGAGGGAAAGAGAGAGGGAATAGGGGATGAAAAAGAACCGAGTATTCGAGTTCTTTTTCTCCCGGGGAGGAGCACCCTTCAGTACGCTATTCTGGACGCGATGCGATCGTCCACTCCCCCGACAAGCTTTAATACAAATGCGACTTCGATCTTCCGGTGGACGTTCAAGTAAAAGCACGATTTTTTAGCAAAGGATTGAAAATGTTTAACCATTACACTGCGGATTTTATGCACTCATTGCGTAAACGAATTGGTTTGTGTTGGAAATTAGGAAACGGCGTTACCGACCGATAATTGTAATCGCGACATCTTCACTAGGAAAAATCTATAATTAATGAAATCCTCTAAACTATTAAAATCTAATAATATATTAATAATTTTTAATAATTCTTTAAATAAGTTATCCACTCCTACAAATATTAATGCATGATGAAACTTTGGATCAATTCTAGGTTTATTCTTACATATTCAAATTATTTCAGGATTATTAATAAAATAATATTATTAATTAATAATAATATATTATTGTTTATTAATTATTTCGAATATGTAAAGAGGCGTACGCTCACCCTGTGTATAACCGCTCGTGGTAAAAGTCATGTTATGTTTATTGTCCGTGAACTTAATTGTGGTATACGAAATACATATACATATATTCAGACTCTACGAAGATTCATATCACTGCGTATATCACCGAACCAAACTTCAGTAGTTTGCTACGCAACGTGGCAGATATTTTTAAGAAAAATTATCGACTGTTCGAATTACAGAGAAAATACTAAACGTTGTATTTTGCAAGGTTTTTACGTGGGCTTGTATGGAAAATTTATAAAGCACTTTTCGTAGATCTGCATCAAGTAAGTATATTCTGAAAATTTCTCGTATTTTTTAAATTTTCAATATAGGCCCACACATTAAAAAAGTTGGAAAATGCAACTTTTAGTATTGTCTCTACAATACCGACTAATCGCAATTGTTTAAAAAATTTCTTTTGACATCCTGTAGTAAACTAATCGCTCCAGCTTCTCAGAAAAAGTTCAGATTGTATAGTCCAGTATTAAAAAAGTTATTAGTTTTTACTCGCCCGTTAAAAACAATCTTTTAGTACTAAAAAGTTTAGCTGCTCCCCTAAAAAAACGTTTCAACACCTTACCATCCCTCTCGTCCGCTGAATCTAAGCCGCAAAGTCACGTCACTTACCTGAAACAGAAAAAATAGCAAACAGTTAGTTGAAAAATTGGTAGATTCGCGGCTAATGGTGTATACTTAGCCGAGTCTTTTGGCAGGACCCCTTCGACTAAGGGTGAATCCTAGGGCACGTGGAGACAAGGGGTGGAGTGTAACGTGAAATACGAGTTTTCCGCGACAGACACGCGCACGGGGAGTGAAAAATTCAATGTGCAACAGGCGAGGGCCGATTGTAAAGGTAAAAACATCTGGCGCCAGGGGTTGGTTTCCTCGTGCCGCACTGTATCGGAATGTCGGCCGAAGGGGGATGCGAAATATATTTGAATAAAACCAAAGCTGGAAGAACAAGCAGCCCTCCCCTTTTTATTTTCGACAGGCTCCCCTATCCTGCCCGAAAACCAGCTGAAAGTCTGGTTAACGCAACCCCCCTTCATCCCCTTCGAATATTTTCGGGCTTGCTAGTCTCGACTAGTTCATCACGTTCTTTCACAACGAACCTGATTCTCAGACTGTCCCCGAGACTGTTCATCACTTACGGGGTGGTTTCCACACCCTCTAGTTTGAGAATTAAACAAATTATTCACTTTTCTGACTGAATAAATTTTTGTAACAATTGGTTTGCTATATAAAAATATGTGATAAAATTTTTTTTGATAATACATGTTCGGAAAATTTCATCAAAATTGGTCGACGTTGCAAATTCAAATCATGTAGTACACTATTAAAAAAAGATGTACAAGACACAAAGATATTAATGAGAGTCACTATAGTTAAAATGTTGAGGTGTTGAGCGAATAAACGCGTGGTCACGTTTCTGAATTTCCCGGAGGAGCTGCGATTTAGAAAATGCGTGCGGAACGTCGAAGAAAAAGGCGACGCCGCGCCGCATCGGTAAGTGTCGAGGGATGGCACGTGATGCAAGGAGAGTCATAAACGCGAGAGGCCAGGCTAAATGAATCGAGCAGCCGTCGAAGAAGGGACTTCAGCATGTGGTACCCAGGTGTCAATTTAGCCCTAGAAATTCCCCGTGAAAACCCAGGTGCTTGAGGATGTTCGTCGACGCCCGGAGCCGCCGGTTTCAATAGATCTCGGATTGAACCCATTGATTTTGGCGAGCGCTGATCACGCAGAAGGGACACACAGATCACACAGCTGCGTGCCAGAAGTCAAACGTGGACAAACTCGACAGCCCACGGGCCAAAATACCTGTACTGATTTTACACGTGGTCCCCTTTAATAAATATTAACGGTATACCTGTTGCAGTTTATTCGAACGACGTTTATTTACCGTCAGCTATCAACCACGGTGTCAGCTAACATGTTTAACGGGAGCAATCTATCTCTCGTCGGCCACTTTTAATCATACTTTTGTTTGTCCAGATAAATTATAAATACCACCGTGTGGCTCGTTGCAGATATTGAAATGGCCCTTTAGCGGACATTCTTCGGAAGCTCTGCTTCAAATATGAGCCGTGAAACATTTTCGAAAGACGTTCTCAAAACTAGACTGCGGATCGTTATGCAATTATTGATTTTGAAAATTTTGAAAAAATGCTAGGATATAAAATATGACCGAATTTAATACGATTTTCATTGATTTTAGATCTAGAACGGCTACTGTACCACAGAAACTAAGATTTCATGTGATTCAAGTTTATTAAAATTCGTGTAGGAAAATTGCAAATTGTTCTGAAAATTGTTCCTCGGTATTCAAAATGTTTCGGAATCGTCGGGACAAAAATCTTGCGAAAACGTAATTTATAAACAGTTCCATGACGTTGTCATAAATTCTGAGTGAATGATTTTGGTCAGAATTACATTGTTCTACGACATTTCGATGCTATCCTCTCAGCTATCGAACCCCTGGTTTTTTCAGAAGGCAACTGCTATTCGAAAAGAGTTTGCGGAGTAACAGAATAGCCACGTGGCGTTATTAGGCAGGAAATAGACTTTTTTCATTAGCCATCCCGCATGACGAAGTTGGGAAACTCGATACACTAACGGACATCCAAATACTTTAGTCGTGATCGATGGATCTGCTCACGGTGTGTTTGGGCGTCGATAAAAGGTAAAATTTATCGTACGTTCCCCAACCCTCGTGACTGATAAATTTTTTCAATAACGAGCGTTTTAACTAATATTGTGTTTCTTCGGAGTAGCATCCGTTCTGCAATGGAAGTTAAATATCGTTTATTCCTTTATTACAAGCTCATCCGCTGTAAATCGAATTAGATTTTCAACATAAGAACGATCTATAGAATCTTCGCTTGCTATAGAATTTTTTCTTCCGCGATGGAAGTTCGCAAAGCTGCGCTGTCCAACTGGCGGATATCCGGTTCGCGAATCGAACTTTATCCATAATTTATAAATACACGCATTATTTGAGATTTATTGCGAGGGCTGTTCAATTATTCATTAAACTGGCCGAAATTTATGAAAATAATGTGTTTCATTCTTCTAAGGAAAGTGGACGGTGCAATTCTACCAGGAATATAAATTCACCAACGAATGTATCAGCTAATTTCAATTTCAAAACATCCACCGAATAAATTTCACAAAGTTGAAAATCAAATGGTCGAATAGTCGTGCTCCAATCCAGAACCTCGTTAAGGTACATACAATTTGTAAAAACAAAAAATGAACGTGCAGAAATTTAGCGAGTAATCCCGTTGAGTCTCTACAATAATGAGATTGTCTACAAATTTCCAGCAGATCCGAAATTCACCGGGAAGACCGAGAAAAGAGGATACAAGTTCTAGGTATAATAAATCAGTCATAAATTATAAAGGCCGCTTAACAGTTGAATTAAAAGCTAGGAAACTTTGTTGCGGATGGTGCAAAACCGCCCTCGGAGGACGTCGTTAATCAAATCGACGATTTATTTCGCAGACGCCTCGTCAGTCGACGACCCCGCCCTCTATTAATTTTTCAGACGCCATGTTGCGCGGCAGGTCGCCTCCGTCAGACAATAGCTCATAAAAGGTTGCACACAGGAGTAACAGGTTGCAGAGGATACGACCAAGCACCTTTGGTACTACATAATTAAGAAGTTCGAAGGGAACTACGGAGGGGAGGATCTCTTAATTCGGACGGAGGGTGTCTAGGCTGTTCAACACGGTCCTATCCAGTGCAATTTGCATAATCGTGTAATTACGGAGATAACCCAGTTTGACAAGGCGGCTCACTTCAAGGCGTCCCTTTGTCCAGTCGCTTTTAACGCGATACACATTTTTCTTTCGCGAACGAATCTCTTGGAAAAATCTCTGAAACCCAGAAGAAAATTGGTTTAAATGTAGCGGATATATTCCACGGAAATTAAAAGAGAAAAAGATTCAGACACGCCGAGAAAAATTGTACACCGGTTTTTAACAGTCCGTTACTCCACTCTATTCTATACATAATTGTTTGCATAATAAATATTTTATTTTGAGATTGCAACTACCTACTGTGTACATGCGACTAATTAAAAGTTTTTCGTTCGCGCAGTTTATCTAAGAACTGGGATTTGCATTTTTCCTATTATTTATCATTCATAATTACTGAAAATATATACATAGTGTATACAGTTGTATAATGTGTACATTGCCCGAAAGAAGCAACGAAAACGAGACTCGCTGCACGTTAATGAATACATTAAATAAATTCTGTCCGGACCGAACTTTCTGAAATTATTGTAATCACTCAACCGTGTTCGTTTATAGGTAAGCGACACGCGAGCCATTATTTACAATTAATGGTTCGATAATCCCAAACTCGGTATAATTGTTGAACTCGCGGTCGGGCAATTTAAAAAAAATTACATTTCGCAGCAGCTGCCATCTGCCACCCAGTTTGGTACAGCGCAATTAAATTTACAAGAGTGTTAATGATCACCTACAAATGAGACGTGTAATTATTGCCCAGGAGTAAGATCGCTCTGACAAAATATCGTCTGTCCTCGAGAAGACAGAAACCGAGGACGGACTATTAATTAACATTTAAGTTCGGCATCGTTTCACTTTCCTTTCGATATGTTCAACTTTCAATGGAACATTATCAATTGCGATCGAACGATTAATTAAATAAGTCTGTTCGAACTTCTCGACTTTATTTTGGGTCAAGTGTCAACGAAGTTAACGAACTTCAGTCTTGGCGGGGTGTAATTCATTCTGCAGATGCGTTTCTGTGAGAATTAAACGACTAGATCTTTCGATATAACTTTCAAATTACTCGCGTATAGTATTCACAATCCAAAAGTTTGAAATTTAGTGATTCAAGCAAAAGTGTCGACTACACTATTCAGCAAAGATTTACTTTGCATTACGGTAGTTATTTAATCGAATAAAAGATTATTCGTGTTTGTAAATCCAATTATGTAGAAACTGAAAATGAAACATTAACTAGAACATTTCTATTCCGTTTGATTCTGTAAATTTTATACTAAATGTTTAGAATAATGGTGTTGAAATTTTTAGTGGCGCCTCAGAGTGAAAACTCGAGTAACTTAAGATTAATATTGATTTAAAAATGAAACTAAAGTAGATTTCTATCGGGGACACGAAGAAATCAGTCGGTCGGTCCAAGATCATTTTATTAAGCGGTTGTTGCCAGGCGGAGGTGCTCTTCCTCGCAGTCAGGGAATGTCAGCTGCCTCCTGGGGTCTCTCTCGGCGTGTACAAGCCAGACGCCATTGTTCGATCAACAATACTCAACCGAACCGCTCACAACATATCCCATTCATTTCATCCACCCACTTTATATTACCCCCTGTGCCCACCCCCGACACGGATAAGAGCGAAACAGGGGACAACGACGAGGATGAAGAAAACGCTATGTCCGTTCTCGGTCTGCGGAAGAAGCCGTCACCCCCTTCGGCAAAACCCTTCCTTCTCCTTCTCTCTCGCAATCTTCTTTTTTTGACGGGTTTCTCCAGACCCGTGGAACAATATATTCGCGACATTTCGCTCCCTGCGACCCTCAAAGTACGTTACTCCGAGGACAGAATCTTTTCAACCCAGAGGTCCATCAAACGAAAATTATTCCAGATATTTTAATTCACAGTATCGTTCAGCAAAGCGGAAGGGAAACTGCGGTACGTAATAACGATTTTCTATGTCTCTTAATATTGAACTCAAGATTCTTATCCCAACGATTTCAAAATGTTTCAACAAAGCCGCAGACATAAAATCCATGCGTGCACAGTGATTCAAACTACAATTATTCCATAAAAATGTACACTGTTTCTTTATAGAATCATTCAGCAAAGGAAACAAAAATTATTTTCTTTCCAGAAATATTCATAATACGCAGAATAAATGTTCAGTAGAAATGAATAAATTTTTAGTGCTCCTGAAAATGCAGTTGCTTTGTAGATGTGAAATCCATGTACAGCAATTAAAAAGAAAATCCACGTACAACAATTGGGAGGCAGATAAGACAAGGATCGAAATTTTTCAGAGTCTGAGAAACAGGAGGAACACAGGTGCATCATCGATATCGTGCCAGGTCTATCGCCGAAGGTTTACTCACGGTGTCCTGCACCGACTTCTTCTTCTTCTGGCTGAAAGATCGAGAGAAGTGTGCTACCCGTAACCTTTGTTCGAGGGAAAAGGAGAGCCGAAATCTGTGCACCACGTGCCACGTCGATCCTCGAGTCAATGAAGCGGGAAAACCTGGGGCACAATCTTGAAATTCTTCAGGTAACGGGAGGAGCTACTCCTTTCATACGGTGGCTAAAGGCCACCGAGGGTTGTGCCAGAGTTTCTTTGGAATTCATCCTACCCCCAGAGGGAGAGAGACAGAGAGAGAGAGTGAGAGAGAGAGACTTCGAATCCCCCGCGATATTGTTACAGACGATATACATATTATAGCTGTCGCGTGATCAGCATACCTCGGTTCCATCCAAGAGCAGCTAAGGAAAGGGTATAACTGGGTCGGCTCCTTCCCTGAATAAGAAATCAACGAGTGAATAAGTTAGAGAACCACAGAGTAAAAAGAGAGACATCTAAATGAGATGGCATCCGTGTATACGTGTTCCCTATGACGGACTGATTCGTTTCCTTTTCAAAGAAACATGCAGGCATCTTGTTAACCCTCCGAGAGTTGATTCAGCCTCGCAATTTTCTCAAAATAACGTGATAACATCGACCATCGCTGAAAGTCAAGGGACTGAGTGAAGTTATGCGATTTTAGATGAAACACCGTTTCCAGGAGCTTCGGGACTCTACTCCCTCTAAGCAAGAGACCGAAGTACCTTAACTTTGCAAGCATTTGGCTAACATTTACCACAGAATCGGAGAATGAGATGGTAAAGAGTGTGCCACAAACTGAATTATATGGCAGATGGTTCATTCTATACGACATTAATCTATATACAGCGTGGGGCGCCACATTTTGCAATCTAGATTTACGTCATTATTATTACCCAAAGCAAACAATGTTTCAGATGAGGTTGAATGGTTTTGAGAGGGGCACATTCTGATGGTACCTTTTTTGTAGGTGGACGTGTAAAGGACATATGAAGGTCATTAATGTTTTTTTGAATGGAATCATATATTTTTTATTGCATCAGCTGATGCTCCTTCATATTCTTTACAAAAAAAAGTATTAATCTATTTGTGTAAAAAAAATCATTAGTTTAGGAGACATTTTAATTATAATTTGTTAGGAAATCTCGACTCTCTGGTCAATAATATGAATTCAATGTGATAATGTAGTAGGACAGCACTACAAATTATAATTAAAATGTCTCCTAAACTAATGATTTTTTTGCACAAATAGATTAATACTTTTTTGTAAAGAATATGAAGGAGCATCAGCTGATGCATTAAAAAATATATGATTCCATTTAAAGAAACATTAATGACCTTCATATGTCCTTTACACGTCCACCTACAAAAAAGGTACCATCAGAATGTGCCCCTCTCAAAACCATTCAACCTCATCTGAAACATTGTTTGCTTTGGGTAATAATAATGACGTAAATCTAGATGGCAAAATGTGGCGCTCCACCCTGTATGTCGATCGAGAGGTCAGCTACGGTGTAAAATCGAAAAATCAGTTTTTCGCCTATTTTCCCTGATTATGCGTGTCAAGTACCCGAAATACATTACTCTGCAATTCGTCCAAACCAGTCTTTCCTAATCTAGTCGCAAAAGCTGGGACTCCATCGATCAAATTAGAACCGCAATTGATCTATTCCGAAAGCAGTAGAATTTGTCGAGATCGATTTACGACAAGAACGAAAGTGTCCTCGAGTTGGAGGTCCAGGAGTCCGATAGGGCACTCAACAACTCACGTGAGTTCGATCAGAGGGTAGGTACAATCGTGAGCATAAAATCATCGGATCGTTAAGATCGATTGTCTCCGATGTTTACGACTCCGGTAGCCCGTTGGCGTACAATGGACAGTGGTCACTCGATTATCTGACCGAGGATCCATTGTCTTCGGGGTAACCGGGGAAGAAGTAGACAGAGCGTGTGCTGGGGGTGGTATCGGTTTCATCGCGAGGGCGATTCGCAGTAAATTGCGTGAAGCAGGGCCGAGAGCATTCTTTTTGCAGGGTTCGGCGCGGCCGGGGTCTGACCGCGATTTTTATCGACGAGACAACACGTGGTCAAGCACAGGATGGCCCCCATTAATAAAGCGGAAAGCAGGACGCAACTTTGTTCGACGGGTTCTCTGCGGTGTTTGGCACGCGCCAAAACCGAACGGAGTCAGCTGGTGATGATCGGACCCCGAACGGTACCCATACGATGCTCGACAGCTTTTTATCTCGGGACAATATCGAGCAGCATTTCGGAAACGTTGTTACCGACTACCGGCGAATTAAGAGGTGAAAGGGATCTCTCTGGCGAGGCAATGCGAGGCAAGGCGAGGCACACGCGGTCGTCGAACAAGATTCGAAATATAGATTGCACGATACGTGCAATTTTCGGAATGAAATTGCGAGGTCCGTGCCTATTGACAACGTTTTTGAGTGTACGATTCTTTTTGTCGCAATGGTGTCAACTTTCCCTTTAGCGACGTCCCCTTACGTTGTTGGTGTACTTTCGGTATGCTGTGGGAGATAGAGATGCGTTTAACGATATGATTATCGATAGGATATGGATAAACCATATTTATCAATGTACAGGGTGTTCACACTATTACTAGAATATTGGAAAAAGAAATGAAAGAAGAAAAAGTAGTACTGTTTTTTATAAGCTACCACAATGGTGTATGTAATTTTTTTGTGTGTGTGTTTATACTATTCTGTTAGATACGAAGGTGACCTTCAATTTCTTAAATGGAATGCTGTATATTTTTTATATCACATGAAAGGGAGTGTCTGGACGAATTCATCTGTACTGCACAGTAACCTTCAAGGCTATGCAAGGTCAGAAATGGAAGAAACATTTTGAATATTTCATACCAATACACTCCACAGTGTGTCTGATTCGAATGAATTAGGAATAATTGTAAACACGCATACAATTAAACGTATAGAATTGTTATCAATACATCCGTAATATATCGATAGTGAACAGTGGGAGTAACATCGAAGTCGGTAATAAATGATACAAATTTAGAAAGCATATCGAACCGTCTCAGGGACGAGCACAGATCTATTCGACACGGGCGATCAGAAGATATCGATACCAGCATCCGAGCTTCCTGCACTGCGACTATGCGTCCGCGAGAAGTGCCATGCATAATTCAGCAGATCGAACGAAATTCCAGGAGGCTCCGGTAGTTCTCTAACCGAATGAAGACGACGACGACGAGTGTGCTCCTTGGTCTCTCTCTCGCTCTCTCTCTCTCTGTTCACCCTCTCCTCGAGATCCCAGTTCGGTGATCCGGGATTTCAGGATCACAGGAAGCAGCCGAGGTATACGGGGATGGCGTTGTTACCAAGTGAACGTATCAAGAGTGGTAGGAGGCTCGACAGATGTTGAAAATTTCAGACTCGAAGGAAGGACCGAAGAGTGAAAGAACCAGAGAGAACAGCAGGGTCCTGGAGGAGAGAAAAAGAGAGAAAGAGATGGCGAGGGAGGGGTGAGACAGAGATGAAGAGAAGGGGAAGACCGTTGGCGAGAAGACAATGGAGGATGGTGGCGCGTGGCTAGCTGGTACGCGTGGTGGGGATAAATACGGGGTGTAGGAGACACTTAAAACGATGATGAGGATGACGAGAAAAAGAAGGAGAGGAGAGAGAGACTGAGGTGTGCTCCGGAACATGGGGAGCATTGAACTGGATCTTGATCTTCGGGGAGGAACAGGGGAAACCTGCCAGTGGTGCTGCGAATCCAACGCGATTCCAACAAGCAGGATGTTACATGGCTGACGGGGGTGGAGGTTGCGAATTTAATAAACGAAATTGTTGGTTAGTCTGTCAACTATTTCATGTGTTTTATCAGAAAAATAAATCGGTGCAATTTAAAACAGTGAACACATTAGACGAATTTTTCAAAATACCGTCGTATTATTTCCAACCTATTTGAACCCTTTGTTAAAAAAAAAAGTTGCTGCACCATTATTCAAAATGTTGTTTACGTTATTAAACATGTTGCTATCTAACCGATTCCAATCTAAACATTTTCGAATTAAAATAGCTCCGAGTTTAGCAAAGGGCTAAACATATGAGGGAGGAAAATCAATTTATATTTTGCTCCAGTTATTTTGCATAAAGGCTTCAAGTGGATATTTTTTGATGTATAGGCAATTTCTAATTGCGACAACAATTTCTAGATCGAAGTGAAATACCCCTTCCGCAGTCGCAAACTCGACCCACACACCTTGCGCCCTAACCGTGTCGAGGAGAAGCATTCGAGGTACGCGCGAAATAAAGAATTTGGATCAGGAATTCCAGGGAACAGCTTCGGTTTTGTTCAGGGCGAGAGAGCGCCGCGTCGGGCTCGTCGCCGACGATGGAAAAAGATTGGTTACTCTGGGCAGACGGTCCCGAAGTAAATTTAATGATTAATAATTACAAGCCACGCACTGGTATCGGCCGTTTTACCTGGGCACACGACATTCTCCCCGCCAAGGTGGGAACGCTGACACGCGCCTGCCGCGGTATTGTCGCGTGGCTCTTCGGAGACCGGGTCTCTCTCTCGAGAGAGGTGGCAGATATAGGGAGGCGGTTATTCGAACAAGGACGAACAACACCAAAAGACGTGTCCGAGAACCACGCGAGAGGGGATGGCACCATCGAGGCAGAGAAAAAGAGAGAGAGAGTTGAGAGAAGAGAAAGAGAGAAAGAGGAGAGCAGGAGAGAAGCGGATAAGTCGCCACCTGCCACGAATGGGCAGATGTGCCGGGTCCGGACCGACCAACGTCCTCGAATTGCCTCCTGGTCCCGAACAGGTCCAAACAGCCGCGTATACGGAAGAGAAACATGCCGAGCAATTAAATGATAATGCCGCGGAAAGTGGACGAATTGCGAAAAACGCGTCAGCCAGCAGTCTCTACAAGTTGTTAAGCTGGGTTATTGGGACAGCTACCGCTAGATCCGCTGAAGATCCACCCTTTGCTACTACGTTATTCGCGATAATCGCATGGAGGATCATCGGAGACTGCAACCCTTGGAGATCGGATCCGATTGTCAGAGCATGTCAGGAGAAATTTAAAAAGTAGAACACGTGCAAAATGTGGGCCAGGATGTGGTGGTGCTGTGTCTTTGGTGTCAGCTGCTAACTTCATCGATGACCTTCATAATTATGGTAAATTTTCAGGGACTGATTCGCGGTGCTTTTAGGTGGTAGAATGAGAAATTCAGTTTTGGAGAGAAGCTAGGGGATAAGTCAGCCGAGGTATAGAAGCTTGGAATTCTTCTTTGGAAGAAGGGTTGACCATTTAGCTACCTTACGAACGTGGTCGGTCGTATTTAACCGTTAGCACTCGACTGGCGACACAGAGTCACCACTAAAAATTGCTATACCATTGTTAAGTACTCGAGGAGGTGTTACATCAGTTTCATATCCATAAAATGAAAAGAGTTATTCCAGGCAGGAAGAAATGTTTAATTTTCGAGTTGAAATAGCTCCGATTCCGGATTATCGCTTAGCATCTGTCTTTCACTGCTGTACTTCGCACTCGATTAACCTTCCGAAATCACTATATCACCCGAGACGAGAATTTAGAGGACGATTTCGCGTAAACGATCGACGCACGGATACATGACTCCTATGTCCGTCGTGTCTGTTCTTTCTTTTTTATTGCACGCAGACTGCGGCTCGTTATTACGAGCTTGACAAACAGGTGGTGGAAAAACCATTTCTCTTCGAGTCATTCGAAGTACGCGTGGCAAACAACGAGAGAGCGCGCGCGGCTCGTGTGGTTGCAAGAAAGCAGGTGCCGATCGGTTTTTCGTCGGGCAAAAATGTTCGATTTTTACAGCACGAAATTGATCGAACACCCTTTTACCGGTGACAGTGCAACTGCGTTTTTGACAAATCCAGTATTCAAGATTTATACCGGCTGTCAAACTCTATACACCCGCGGAACGAAACACATACGTATACAAAAGGTAGCAGGTGTCTGCTACCCTCGTGGCGTGGATGCTGTGCAAACAAGTTTTTTACGGATTCGAAAAGATGAATCGTAATCAGGAAAATATTCGCTCTTTCAATTCTACTTCAACCCGTCGCCAGATTGATTTTGAAATCCTTTCATATCGATCACCCCCTTAACTTCAATGAATTGACTATGAATCGAGTAACTATGTGAAATAATGAGAAGACTGGTTTCGATTCTTCATTCATCTCGCAATGAAGAACGCTTCAGGTGTGCGAAATTTTATGAAGCAACATTTTCCAGATGGGGGAATTTTTTTTTAAATTTATTTTACGTTGCTCTCAACTCTTTGCTAAGGTTACTTCGCGACGGGACCTACAGTTTATTAAGGTGGGTTCCAAATTGGGGGAATTTAATTGAAGAAATGTTCACGAGGCTGCGGCGAATTCTCGCGGCTGTGTAACGTTGTTGGCGAAACGTCGACGACTTCCGCGGGACGAGAATTATGTCAGCGGATCGAAAATGTCACGCTGTCATCGGCTCAATTGAGAAACTCAGTGCGCGAAGCAAACGGACCGCGGGGCCATCAGGAATTTTTAAACTCGCTTAAATTTAGCACGGCCCGAAGTCGCGCGTCCACCTGCCCGCGCGTGCTCCTGCCTGCTAGTGTTTTGCGAAAACACTTCCCAAGTACTCTGCAATAATTGAGAAGCTGTTCGACCGTTTTCATGGATTGCCAAAAGCGCAACACAATTTAAATAATAGGCAGACAGTGGTAGATAAATGATTCATTAACCCTTCGCTGCACATATCATACCTGTGTATCATACCTGATACAGTTAACAAATCTGGTATATAGTAAACTAAGAATGTATTTTCTTACCATTCTAAATTATTTAATTTTTTTCAATATTGTTCCCTTAAATAAAACAGAAAAACTGACCTTCTTTCAAGTTTTTCATCCTAATTAAAAAAAATCATGCAGTGAAAGGTTAATTAGATGATTCAGCGAAAAGAAGTTGTAATTATTACATCCGTAGAGAAACTTATTACAGCAAAAGGTAAAGAAAAGAAATTTTTATTTAACCCTTGTTACTCGAGTGGTGGCTCACATTTATTATTCAAAACATTGTTCGCATTATGAAATACGGTATTACACGTTATTTAAAAAGATTAATAAATTTTTAAAAATCATAGGGAATGGAAGTATTCTAGGACGGAAAAAACCTCGCAACAGATTCAAAATAGTTTTATCCTGTCTAAAGACGCAGGGATGTAATAGAAGAAACGTTGGACCGAAGATTAGAAAATTCTGGATGCAAAGGGTGCGGAGGAACGGATGAAGATTTCGTTGTTACGGAGGCAGCATCGAATCTGCGGATTCAATCGTCGAGGATCGGATGCAGCCGGCAATAAAGGGCCTCGATAGGGTTCGGGAATATTGTATCTGTCGCCGAGGTGGCTTGCATTATAGCGCCCGTATGTAAGCAGAAGGCCGATCGTTTCTGGTATTGTCCGTTCGCGAAAGTAAAGAACGAGAGAGGATGACGATGTTCGTCGTGGAGAGGGAGCTGTGACTGTGAGCCCAGAGGCCCGGTGGACGTGCAAGCATTGTGCCCGCGAAAGGGTGCATCGGTCCAGATCGCGTTGAATTTCGCATTCACTCGGCAATAATAAGGATTCGCCGCCGCTTTATTTCCCTCCTCAGGAAACAAGCCCCGTTTCTGCCAGCCGGCGCACGGAAAGACTCACCGAGGAACAGTTTGCGGACACGATGCCGGAAAAATGCCGGCAATTTCGCGTCACTTCCACTTTTCAGCGAATTTCATCCCCCTTCCGCACCAGTGTCGCGAATCGAGGGTACGATGTCTTGCGAAGGCATCTAATTATTCCATCTTGTGTAATCCGTCCTTAATAATTTTTTTATAAAATTACTAGCTTTCCCCCACCACGCGTTGCTGTGGCACAGTTTTAAAAGCATTTACGTACTGAATGTGTTTGTGATAATTTATTTCGTTCAATTTCATTTCGGTTTTCGTGTTGCTCTATAGTTCTCTCTCTCTGTCTGTTTGTCTCTCTCCCTCCCTTTCTCAAATTGAACATCGGTGCTACCATTGAAAAATTATAAGCAGAAACGTGCTCAAGAGAGGGCGCAAAAATAAGATAATTTGAACTTACCCTCGCACGCAAGCCGGCGCACCGGGAACAGTCCATGATAGTATTCATTATTGAAGGACATTAAAATGGATAGCGTGAAAATATTCCTCGTGTTTAAATACCTATGTATACCAATTTTCATAGCGATAAGTTCAACGGTATAGAAGTTGATCTATTGCAGCGCCATCTACAGCGGCGAGTTACAAAAAATTAAATAGCGTAAAAACCTTCTCCATGAAACAATACATATATGTGCCAAGTTTCACGTTGATCGGTCAAATAGTTTCGAAGTTTATCAATCATATATATACAAACATCCATTTTTATATACATATATATATATATATAGATCTAAGATCTATTTGTAGGAACAGTACGATCCTCATATTTTTCGCACTGGACAGGAGGTAGTTCGATGATCGTACGAGAAAAGGTATTTTGGTGCACAAAAGAGAAAGAAAAAAACAGCCAGCCATTGTAGTTCATTTATCAAGTGTAAGGAAGCTGGAAGCGAGAACAGGGGGTTGGAAACCACGCCGGCAACGATCAAGGGGTTAAATACGAGCCATTAGTGTCCGTTTGAGAGGCAAGTGCTACGTTTCCCACTGTTTGTTCCAACAACTCCGGTGACTCGATGAGTTATGACGTTTCGAGCACGTCCGAATGCATCGCTTCGAGTTTCAACCCTTCCGAAAGGGTGATGCTATGTATCCGAAAAAAAGAGGCAGAAAAACTGTGCCCAAAAGAAGGACTCACCCCACGCGTGTCTCGAACAAACTGAGATTCGAATGGGAACCAGAAATTGCTAATAGAAAAAACATACGTAGTTTGTGCGCGATCGTGATGATAATAGTTCAAGCTTGAATCAACCCTTATTTCGTACAATTTTTTCTTGCGTTTATTTCCTATGGGTGTTGCACTTTTTATAGTAGACTGTGTTTCCGACGCAATGCATTCATTGTGATAACGCGTGACGATGATACACGATGAACGTTAGAGCTTTTGTTCGTGTGTTTTGTAGAATGAAAAAGGTTTAGACTCGAATGGATTTTTAACAATTCATAAGTGTAGGCATTTATTTAAATATACCAATGTGTTAGTGTCAATCGATCGTCGGTGACCAGCTGACGTTTGCTGCTGGTTGTCATTACGAACCGACGATCGATTTACTATTAACAACCGATACTCATCTGTAAATAACAATCTTTTGCGAAAACCAGTTTGTAACGAACCGTTTAAGAATAAACATTCTTTGAGTAAACCTCCTACATAAGCAACATTTTGATACAGCATTGTTTGTCTTTGCGTAAAAGTTGGTAATCGGATACACGAGCTTGCTCGACGGATCTTTATTTATAAAAGCGAAAAGTGGTTGTTCGGGATAAACAATGATTAAACAACAATGCCTGGACGTCCAGGACACTGCCACCGAATTATTCGAGCAAACGAGAACAGGAAAACATCGATTCGATGGTAGAGGTTCAGCAATATCGAGTGGCCGCGGATCGATGCCACCCCCGCTCGGTGCCAAGTTCGGAACGAAGCGCAAGGCTTTTATTTCAGCCGGTGATTAATTATGCGAGTTCACCCTTGGCCGCAATTAAATGGAGTTTCCAGCGCTCGTCGCGCGTAAATGTCAGGGTCTACGCGCAGGGGGCACAGGGTGCGAGAAGGGGTGCGTCCGAAAGAAAGTAAAATAGCATTGCGCGAGAGAGAGAGAGAGAGAGAGAGACTTTTATCCCTCGTTAAGGGAGGAGACGAATGGGGTAACCCTCGCAATTATAGGAACCACCCCTTCGACAAACTTGGTGGGGTGGAGTCCTACGAGAAAAATTTGTACGCCGACAGAGACGGGGATTTAAGCGGGACCACCCTCGTGTTGTCAAAGGGTTCGGTCATGGGTTTTGTCTGCACGGAGACACGGCTTTTCTTGCTTCGGTCTTTCGCCGGGGGAAAATTATTTCGAAATTCATTAATGAGCTCGCGATGTCGCTCCGTGAAGTCGTCCCGCTTTTATTTCAACATTTTTATTCATCGTCAACAATGCGCTGCTGGTTTCCCGCGTTTCCTTCGAATCCCACAGAGAGTCCCTTTCAATTGGTACTTGTCTGCTACAGGCTTAACCAAACATTTATTTAGTTATACATATCTTTTTACAGTTTCAGTGAATCGCATTTGTAATCGGCCAATGTTCACAGTGAACCTAAATGCTTCGATCTTGATGAAATTTAGCTCGCTTTATCTCGCTAAACTGGACTTGAACGAACATCATTTCCAAAGATTGTTCGTATTAATAATTTAATCATTGTTTATAAAATAATTCGATGCGAGGACAGCACGATCTTGATGAAATTTGATGTCTAACTATTTTTACAGAATAGAGTCTCGATAAACTGGACTTGAACGAACGCAATTTCCGAGGATTGTTCGCATTAATAATTATGAGCATCGTCTATAAAATATGTCGAGGCGAGGACTGCAACACAGACATTGTAATTGAACGCGTTTCGCGCTGATTCGTCCGCTCCATTCTTTCGAGTGGCAGAGCATTGATGCAATTTTTGCGGGTGGTGCGCGCATGTGTCTGGCACGCCGGTAATTGCGTCAACTAATTCAATCGCTGGCTCAATTAAGAATATAAATTCAGTACGTAAAATTTGTCGAGGAATCGCAGGGAGAAACGGAGCCGCGAAAATTCCAATTTAGTATCTGTCCGCGACAGTCAGCGATTCATCGCGAACAAGTGGCGTGCCTGAGCGTTTCCGCGACCATTAAAAGCGGAAACCGCGAAGAAGACGGCCGCGGACACACAACCGGGGACGAATGACGAGGAGAAGGGGAATGTTCCTAAACCGTCGTTCTCTCTTAAAATTAATCCGCGAGGGTTGCAAATAGCCACTTTGACGAGCGGCCAATTCTCTCGTGCGAATCGCGTGGATGCCACTCTCTGCGTACTTTCGCCTATTCTAACGAGGAGAAGATGGAGAAGAGGAGACGAGAAGAAAGAAACAGACGAGCACGGGAGACCGGCCAGTGGTATAGAAAGCTAATCTTCGGAACAACAATTTTCTGCACCCTGATTTGCCTGCTCGATTCATTCGACAGAAGAAGAACTGATAAAACAATGTACATTAATTCCTAAAAGTTCCATTTTCTACCAATTATTAATCCTCATCCGTCCCTCGTGTCAATTTCGCAGAATTTTCCCGAAATAAGATATACTATTCTGTTATTTGTGGGTAAATTTTAATGCGAACCACAACCGAGAAACCTAACATGTAAAAACGTTAGCTCATCAATTTGATTATGAATGAATCTTTTACCACTGCGTCAATTTCAGGGACAGATTCAGTTCGTGTGTGTCTGGTTTTCCAGAAAAATGTAATCATTCGTGCAAGCTTCTATTTTTGCCCAATTGTTTTCATGAGAAATATGTATGAAGAGTTGGAACCCAACTTAACGAACTGTAGGTCCCGTCGCGAAATAACCTTAGCAAAGATTGAAAGGTACGTTAAATAAATATAAAAAGAGAGAGTTTGCTTCTTGATAAATAATTTATTATAAGAAAAATGAGTTTCTGAACGGAGAAGAATCAGAGTTGAATTTGGCAGAACTGGATATTTGTTATCGTACGAAATTTTTGCGACGAGTCAGACAGGATGTTCTGGAGTTAGAGGGTTAATTTCGTATGGCAGAGACGGTGTTTTTGCAGGGTAGAAAGCCGATGCTATTGCGGGGAAGAAAGCTGATGCTATGCCAGTGCCGAGGACGAGACGGGAAACTGGCTTCGACTGCGAACTGCGAGTCGTCACCGAAGAAGACGGGGACCCCGCTGAGAGTAGCCGCAGTTCGCACCCCGTGGCACGAGAGGAACCTTTTCCAATTGACGTCATAGACGCACTCTTTTGCCCTTTTTTCCTCCTCCTTTCGTCCTCAGTAGCCACTCCTCTCGCCCCGTTGCCCCACCGACTGCCGTTGCAACGGGTTAAGAATACAGCGTGGCGGGATTACTTTCGGCCTATGTGTTGCAACGTTCTGCACTGGGAATAGCCGGTGGCCAGGGCTGAATTAACAGCCGCTATCGAGACTATATATCTGTGTTTTGTAGTCGTCGTAGTCGTACTCTTCTTCGTCGGTCGGGCGAATTCGCCGCCTGAATAAATTCTTTACCCTCCCCCGCGCCGGACGTTCCCGTTTCCCGGCTGGCCAACAACCCCCTCACGACTTTCACCATTTTTGCCGTTTCCGGAATTGCTCTCAGCTGCTCCGACCATCTTCAGTAGTATTCTCTTTGCCATCAGTTCGATAAAATACTATTAATTTCTACCGAATTCTAACACTTTATATTAGATCGATCAGAAAATCATTTCGTTTTCTCAAGGGAAAGTGAAAGCTAATTTCTTACCATTTTAGAATAAGTTTTATCATATTGTAGGAATTAAGTCGTAACTAGAAATAACACGTCCGTAAACACAATAGTTTAACGTTTAATTCCAATTATCTTGAATACAATTAATTAAATTGTCTCATTTAAATCTCCGTCTGAGATCAAACACGTATTTTCTATTCAATACGTCGAACCAGAATAATGAATAACACAAATTATAAAATATGAAGAATGCAAAATAAAACAATAAGTAACTAATATCGCGTCGTTACAGTTACTACCGACGCGACATTCGACAGAATTCTCACTTCTCGGAGATAACTTCTCCTTACAATATTTTGTTCTATGACGATGACATTCGACAACTTATCTTCTTCTTCTATATAATAAAAATGAAATGCTGTTCGTTGGTCACGACATCACGTGAAAACGGCTAGACCGATTTGGCTAATTTTTTTTTAATGTTCGTTGTAGTCCGAATCAAGGTTTTAGAGTAAAAAAATTAGAATAGTTGCCCGGAGACATGACATTCGAGAAAAAATGAAAGTGCTTTTTTTCTTTGGGATTTTTCTATAAACTCAAGACCATATATAACTCACGATTTGAACGACGAATATGCTTAATTCTGTTTTTTGTTTTTTTCGTTATGGTCTTGAAAAAAATTCAAGACAATTACGAAGGAAAGTCGGAAAATTCAGAAAAACTGCAAAAATCATAATATTTGAAACAGTACAAGTAGAGCAGCTTGATATTAATAAGCACAATGATCACTCAGTAATACGTTTTTTTCTCATTTTTACTTTGAAATTAATTATAACTTTAAATTACCAATAGCTTTTCACAAATTCACAAAATGATCACAAACAAATTTATTGAAATTTGGACAGGACAACGTCTGTCGGGTTAACTAGTTTGAAATAAAATCTACAGCGCATGCAAAATGTTGCAAAAAGCGAAAAAATATGGTAATCCGATGGGGCATTCTCTCCTTAAATAGCACACATTTTTTTTCTTTCGTGCACTGCATTGTTACTCTTGTGATAATAAAAAAGCAAAAGAAGAAAATGTTCTACCTGAATTGAGACAAACTAAAGTGAACTAAAAATTCATTTTTTTTCTTGATATGTTTAATAGGTTGGAAATAGTATAATTCTTCTAGTATATCCACATAGAACTTCGCATTCTATACACGTAGAACCTAACTTGTCTCTCGCTCAACACCTAACAACACCCGTTACAAAGGATTTTCAAAAATCGTTTCAATCATACTGTCAGCAGGCCGCTCGAACGCCAAGTTTCCCAGATTCTCGGCAACCTTGCGCATTCGACGGGGATTTCCTCGAGGGAAAGACGCTGTATAAATCCCACAATCAGCCGGTCGATCCTCCCACGCGACTCGACACAGCTGATCTCGCAACACGAGAGCAGAGCCTTCGTGGACTCGCACAATGACGGGACTTTTAAAGATCGCCAGTTTGAACCGTGGCCATTGTGCAACACGTTACCTGAAGGGAAATCGGGAAAAACTCCGGTTGCGATTTAAACCGGTCATGGTTGCGTGTCGTTCGCCGGAGAATAGAAAATTCCTTGTTGTAGGAGTCGGTGGCGCAAAATCGAAAGAAACCATATTCAACCTGAGCGACGAGCTTTTGTTCGACCGGGAACAAACGAGCACGATCAGGTAGAAGTCGATGAAACGAAACCGCAAGTGAAAACCGGACAAAAGCGGATAGCGTCTTATGAAATGGTTGACTAGTTACAAAAACGATTTTACACCGGCCTAGGAGCGTAAAGAAAATTTTTAAACAATTTTGTAAAGTTGCTAAGGAATAATGGAGTCGAGTCATCTTTCGTATTAAATACCGAAGAATAATTAAATAAAAGAAAACACCTTTTTTATTGCGCTTACGGTTGCCAGTAGTTGGGCCAGTTTCTCGCGAGACACTGTGTATATGAGCACAACTGCATTTAGCGCATCAAAGTCAAGGATCGCAGCTGCAGGACGTTGAGAAACGAAAATTTCGGCGGCCATAATCCAGTCGAAAATACAACAGAGTCATTTAAACGTAAATGAATTACGCAATGAACGTACGTCGAGCTTCTTATACGGTTACGAAGGAACGAAGTTTCCAAAGAAGGCACGGTTGAATAAATCAGAAGTATTTACACTTGGCGTTAAATGTTTACAATGTTTAAATAATTCTCGACACCGTGTAAGACCGTTACGCGTAACAGGAACGAGGAGAATATTTTTTCCCGGCACCTCGTTCGCGACTTATTCTTCAATTACTATTCGCGGTAACCGATCTCGGCTTAACGAGCGCTCCAATTAATCGGCGATCGGATAATTGATCTCCTGTATCGGTTTAACGAGAAAAATCCCGGTCTATCCGGCCGTTGCATTTATCACAGGGTACATCGGTTTCCCCGTAAGTCGGAATTAAATTTCCAGATTCATTAGCTGCCATGGCGCGTCTCGTGACGCACGAGACGGCTCTCTTTTACCGGCGTTCCTCTCTCCTCTCTTCACCCTTTCTCACTCTCTCTCCCTCTTTTTCTCTCTTTCTCTAGACCGCTCGAAAATGGCCACACGCAGCCGGCATAGCATCTTCTGGTATAAATACATATGAGAACTGGGTCGCTGCCCTGAACCACAGCCGCTGCGTCGTCTACGAGCTTTCCTCCTTGTTCCCCGGAAGTCTTACCTTTGACCCCGCCGCAGTTTCCGCTGGTAATTAGTCGGACACGTTTCAAACGTGTCCGCGAGCCGGCCCGAACCTTTCGTGAACTCGCCGCCGCAGTTTTTCGCCACGATCGCTACGATATTTAGCGGGCGGACACGACTCATTAGCGGACAACGTCTGTCGAAGAACAGTTCGCATTAGTGGCGGAGAAACAATCACACTTGCAAATATTTATTTTTTATTCAAGGTGAAGCATTCGTTCCTCATACTGTGTACGAACTATCGAACTTTTCAAAAAATCTCTGAACATTTTTCGAGATACTTTTAAGTATAAAGTATAAGACATTTTCTTTTCTTCTACCTGAAACAGGTTGAAAGTAATACAACAGTCCTATTAAATTCTTCTAATGTTTTTACTGTTTTAAAAATTACACCTATTTGTTTTTGTTATAAATGCATAAAATCCGCTGTATAATTATTACGGAGAGATATTTTATATTTTATATTCGCGTTTGAGTCCACGATTCCTGGAATTTGTTCGGACAATGCCATTGAATTTGGAAGATCGTGCGTCGCTATTAGAGTAAATTAAAGCGAATCGCTCTAGTTGGCTCGCGTGACGCGGTATTCGATAATAGGAGGGGATGATTTCGGCTTGGCCACCGCAGCAGGATTTCCGTGGACCTGCAGTCCGCGGTTTTACGGCTCCGAATCCCGGAGAGCCGTGTGTCTGCAATATGACAATAACATCTGTGGCCCATGCCAAGGTACCCATGCCGTACCTGTGCCGTAGCGGACCATCTTGCAAGCCCGACTGTACGAAACGAAATCGAAAGGTGTTCCTTGTGGAGGACGCGCCGAAGGCGAGTGATGCAGCTGGCAAAATATTTGTACGGAAGGAAACCGTCTCTCGTTCACAAATTGCGGCTGCGACACGTACGGCTTGCACAATTAATTCTTGCCATAATTATGAAAGCGGTCTCAGAGAAAATTTCGAAAAAATTAGTTATACATTATCATTATTATAGGGAGAAGTTATCTCCGAGCGGTGAGAATTCGACGATTCGATATTAGTTACTTACTGATTTATTTTGTGTTCTTCATATTTTATAATTTGCGTTATTCATTATTCTGGTTCGACGTATTGAATAGAAAAGACGTGTTTGATCTCAGGCGGAGAATTAAATGAGACAATTTAATTAATTGTATTCAAAATATTTGGAATTAAACGTTAAACTGTTGTGTTTACGGACGTGTTATTTCTATTTACGACTTAATTCCTACATTATTTTATAAACATAATTAATCTCATTTTAAATCTAAATTCAAATGCAACTCTTAGCAATCGAGCTTAAATCGAAATTGTACTTTAAATAGTTATATTTAAATTGTAAATTCATCTTTCAATCGTTACACGGTATACGGATAATAAAACAATCAAATAGTCTGCTGTATATATTTGTCTGTTTCTATTTATTCTTGTCATTCATGGAAGTGTAATTATCTAATTTATAAACTTGTTCGAACCCCTTCGAATGTACCAGCTGTTTTCGGCGAGTTGTACGACCTCCATATGGACTCTTTTATTTGTTTCGTTAGAAATGGTAGAACGACCGAAGGTGCGAAATTTTGATGCCTTCATTATTTCAAAGGAGACACTTTGTTTGGAGAGGTGCGATTGTTTGAACAATACGTATATCGACTTCCACGTGGAAAGGATTCAATGATTTATGTAATTATCGAAGTAATATATACATTATGAAGATTGTGAAGTATTTTTAGTTGTCTTTCTAATTCACACTTACGATAGAAAATTCTGTTAATATATCTAAGAAACAGCTACTCTGAAATTAGTTAATGATTCTGAGAAACTAGTATCACATTTGAAAATAGCATGTTATTCTTTTTCAAACGTTATTTTCCCATACAGGCATTCAAACATAAACTTGTGATATTGTCAAAAACATTTGAAATTAAAACTAGAGAAGACATAAAGAATACTAAAATAAATTAATTTTATCATTTCATCGAATGGTCTTTTTTGAGGATGTTACTTATCAAATAAAAGTCTTAACAATACAATTTAGTCAATCAGTCTGTCTATTTGTCCAATTAACATTATAAAATCAATTAATCCCATTTTTACCGACAAGGTAAATTAGAAGCATACCCCATGACAGATGTCGCTGTCGTCCGGTCGGCGAGCGAACACGTGTCGGTAAGACAGGGTAGCATAATCGCTTCTCTCAAATTAAAACTCAAGTATCAACTTCCAGTATCCAATTTCCTACACAATCAACCGCGACGAATGTCGTTTGCAACAAAATTTTCCAATAACGTCCGTTCTAAAGTATCTTATCAGGAATATAAAGAAAAACCACGAGACAGTCATAACAATGTTCCACAAAGTTGCATAATGACTGGTACCAATGGTCGGTCAGCAAAGCAATCGATATCAACACAGTGGAAATCGCTGGTAATTAGCAACTAGAAAATATAAACATAAACTGATCGTCCTAATTCATCTTTGAACACGCGATATCTATTGGAAAATTACAATAAAAACTTATCTATAGAGTCCAGCAGAAATAGACCGATTCGAGACCGTATCACAAATGCGAACGATCATGGCTTTCGTGTTCTGCCCCCATCCATCATTCAAATTCATTATCTTCCATTATACAAATTACCCTAACTATTTATTAATTTCATCATCCCTGCAACTTTTTCGCATAGTTTCCATGAGCCATACAAAAGACCTGCTGGACCAATCTTAAAACTTGAAATTTAGTGTATCAAGCATAAACAAAGGTGTCTAGAACGCGATCAAACATTTATTTATTTATTATAAAGCTATGCAACCACTCACATATGTGAAAAGTAAAGTGCTTGTAATTGAAGGTTAAGCACTGTACTTCACACGAAAATACCAAGTAAAATACAATTGATAAACGACGAGTAAATTCATCGTAGCCGGTTAACAGGTTAACCCTTGTGTATTAGTCAACGAAAATGTATAAGACGTATTTGGGAACGTTTCCGCATTCAATATGTTTGCAGAAATTCCCATTACAAGACTACAAAATTAATATATTAGCGAGTAAAACGAATGGAGTTTGTTCAGAGAAATTTCCTAACATTTTTCAGAGGAGCATTTACAAATTGTTGAAAGAAATGCAGTAAATGTGTACATACCCATCCGAGTACCCGGTTCACTACACAAGGGTTAAACGAACGGTAGTTTCTCTAAGAAACATTAAAAGATCACCGGTGGATCGGCGAGTTTGGGATCAAGTGTGAAAAGAAGAAAAGCAGGGTTTTCCCGGCTTCTATAACTATCGTTTTGCGCAGATTAGAGCACTGCGGCAGGAAAATCGAGGATCGATGACGGGTAAAAGAAACACGGTCGAAAATTATTGAAAAGGCTCGTGGTGGTTGGCGTGTGTGGGTCGGGTCGGTTCGTGTCGGTCATTAAAACGTCGCCGAGGGACGGGTAACTCCGTGCGGACGTCTCCTCGAGATGTATACCGTCGACATAACCTCGAAAAAGGAGGGATTCGGCGAGAAGGAAAGTGGTCGTCGGCCGTCTCGTACGTGAAGACGTGCCTCCGGGTCGAAGAAGGTTCTCTCGCCGCGCGGACGACGCAATGCCACGAAAAAAGTCAACGAAACTTGCGCAGGAGCTGGCAGGAAAGTCAAGAGCCCTCGCAGTTGACACATGTCAAGCGTGCAGTGCGACTCGAAAAAACGTCGGGGCGGCCGACAACACACAATCACGAATACGGATGTGAAATCGACACTCACCGCAGCGCCCGGTGTTGCTCGACGACTGGCCCATTATTCTCACGCCGAAGGCGATGGCAGGCACGAGATAAAGCACTCGGTGATCGCGGCGTGCTCACGTGAAAAACCGGACGCATGAGTGCGCGAAAGACCGACACATTTTTCGAAAAATACTATCACATCGTGTACCCGCAGTGTCGCTACGACAGAGACGGACGGCCGCTTCGGAGCGACGAGGTGATTGGCCCGCGGCTAGCTGCGCACGCGCGACCCGCGGGATTTTGAATCCACCGAGGTGTTATCATCCGACGAGACGCCGGACTAAGTCTCGCCAGCTGTCGGCCCCTGCACCCCGACGCCTTCTTCCGTCGTCGACCATCGCATTCTCAAAGGTAACTCGGTCATTGTTATCCTCGTTCTACGCTCCGCATAGTTTACACCGCTGTCTAATCACTAATATACTACGGATCTTTCGATGAAAAATAAAAATTGTCTGCATCCGTTGCAAGACATGGAAACTAAAAATCGAATGTTATTTCTTCCCTTAAACCCTGGCCGTACCATTCTCTTTACAGTTACAGTCATTAAAACGTCTTTATGCACAAAAAATGAAAAGAAAATGTATATTTTTTGTATGGCTACATTGATTTGAATGCTTCAATATTGATTAAAAACGAATCAAATTGTATTTCATCTAAAATGAAATAACATTCATATTTGTTGGACTTTGTTAGAAACCTTCATCACGAGTCTGGCTTGTCAATGTACGGCAAGGGGTTAGTGATTTTAACAATAAACCAACCGTTGTCCACCATCGCATTCGCAAAGTTAACTCGGTCATTGTTATCCTCGTTCTACGCTCCGCACAGTTTACACCGCTCTCCAATTATTAATATACTACGGATCTTGATGGAAAATAAAAATTGTCTGCATCGATTGCAAGAAATGGAAATCTAAATCGAATGTTATTTCTTCCCTGAATGATTTTAACAATAAACCCACCATTACCGGTTTCATTTTTCATAACACCTTATCTATTATTAGTCATAGTTGTTGAATATCGAAGACCAATTGAGGATTTTATAACAGATTCTCCGACAACGATGATAACTTAGCTTGCAATGTAACAAATTATCTTGAGTAATATGACCTAAGAACTCCTCTCGAGATTACCGTGCGAAAGAAAGTTCTTAATCTCTTTTCAAATGCAGCACAGTTGTGAAAGAGTCTATGTCGGTCTAAAGCGTTAAGCTATAAGAGATTCATAAGTGTAAAGATACATAATGTTTCATTGTAAACGAACTCAATTTTAAAACGGTATCGAAGTGTACCAACACGCGAGCAACATTCAGGGACAATTCGCCTATAAGCATCGATCCAGGTCAACGTACTAGGAATCAAAATATCAAACATTGGAAAAACCTGAGCCTAGAAGTCATTAACCCCGTAACACGTTGACATATCGCGAGGAATGAACGCGGCAGAAAGCGTATACAGAAAATCGAAGTTAACCTTCCGATATACATATACAAACTTGACGCGTTTGACTGCAGTGCGTCTCTGCCATAAGAGGTGCTCTCTGATAACGCGTATTTTGCGCTAACAATCTCTTGTCATTTCAGTTCGAAAGAGAAGTCGATTTAATTATATATGATATATAAAATATGAGTATTTTAGTTTCTAACGGTTTCCGTTCAAAATCATTTGTAAATCGTCAGCTCGAGTGATTTATGGCGCTGTTACTATAGCAGTGGCTATTCATAGTTAAGCGCAGATGATGGCGGAAAGAAATATTGGGGCAGGGTGTAGAAATGGGGACTGTCGTGGCAGAACTTCCGGTGAATATTTCATGAACTGAAGTAGAACCATGATGTTTAGAACTGTTACAATTATTATCTAAACTGAACTATCTTAACTATATTAATTCTACATTGTTTATAGTACTCTCATGCATAAAATATGGTGACCCGAAGTATATACCACGTTCAGTGAAACTACGTAAATTTCACATTTTTCACAATATTCTCACAGATTCAATGTGGCGATTTCATTGGTAGTCGTAAAGTGTTCAACAATGGAATAACTAACAAGGGAGGTTTACGATCGGAACGAATGCGTTTTCTCCTGCAACCCCGGTTCAAAATGTGGAGCACGACACGCGTCCAACCAAACCCGTGAATATTAGTTTCTGACATTTCATTGTTCCGCCAAGAAACGATTTGAAAGATTAAACATTTCGGAGTATTCGCTTATCTCCGTCAGAAGGGGAGGGGGCGGTGTTCTCAACTTTGTTAATAATCGAGGCGGTCGGGTTCTCGAGTACCACCAGGGAGGCGGGGTTGTAAATGTTTGATGTCAATAGCTGACGAAGAGACCTAGATTGACCTTTTCTGAATGTGCAGTCTTCGGCGTCGTCGCGTTAGCTTAATTACAGGGTCGGAAACTGGTGAAATTGTGTACTTCATTGAAAAAAATCAACGAATTTAAAAATCCGCCCTCGCTATGATCATCCCCAGCTTTGTAAAACCAGCTCTAGTTGCATCGAATCGTTCGGAGAGTGTTTTTCATAAAGAATATATCTTTCAAAAATAAATATTCCGACCTGGTTTAGCCACTTAGGCGACATAGAGGAGGCGGAAAATTCCTTTCTTTATCCAATAAAAACACGTACCAAAGCAATCTCCGAGCCTGCTTCTACAACACTCGATCACGCAGGGGTACACCCCTAAAACAGTCCTATGTCTCTCGAGCACCATAGCTACCGTGAGCTATACGTAAGCGTTGATCCTAGGTCCGGACTACGCACCTAATAGTCGCAACTGCGCCCACAATTCGCGTGTGCCCCGCTCGCATTTTATCGTTCCATTCCGCGGGATAGGATCACGCAATTGCGGGCTGTTTCTAGTCCTCGATGTTCCTGCGTAGATCCTGGGGTCAGACCCGAGGGAGGGAAGGCAGCAGACACGCGTTCTTGCGGTTTGTTCCCTTCGTCCCCAGTCCAGTCCAGGAGAGATCATCGATCAGCCCCGTATCCCCGCTGGAAGAAGGTCTGAATCAACGACTACGTCGACGACGACGACGACAACGACGACGTATCGCATCGCCTTGGTAACCGTCCGACAAAACACTGCGTCGTGGATGCGAAAGGAAAGCGTCAACGAGAAGAACAGAACAGCCGGACTCGTTCCTGGGTTCCGCACGGATTTGTCGGCGTGACAGCCGTGACACGGTGATCGCGTTTCGACCGGGCATCGTTTTCTTCACTTTCGTCTGACATGAGCCCGCTGGAGGAACAAGACTCGGAGGACTCTGGGTTCAACAGCTGACGCCGATCAGAGGCACGCTCGAGATTCCTGGCTAAACCGCTCGCGGACCCGAGGAAACATGGATGTCGGCTTCTCGTGGATCGTCTGTTTCGGACTGATCGCGCTACTCGTCGTGTCGCAAGGTCAGTCTCCACAGGTGATACCGCTGTTCATTAGGATCTTCCTGCAAAATTTTTCGTCGTTCAACAATTTATTTCTTCTCCTAACTCTGCGCGTTCAAGCGATCCTGTACGAGGGCCTCTAAAGGTCTTGATCCGGCACTGTTTGTCGGCGAAAAGATGTTTCATTAGCCCGCTCAGATCAATGTTGGACCGCGGATATCTCTCTGTTACTTCCTGAATAAGGTAGTTGTAACTAGACCGAGGATCTTTGTGCTAAATTTTGTCTCTGTCGCTTTGCAAAATAGAGGGTCTCGCATAACAATGCGATTCACCTCCCAACCCTCTGGGAACGACGCACGGCGGAATGAAACAATTATTTTGTTGGACGACGGAAAGATGTTGCATTAACTGTCTTGTGTTTCGTGCACTCGTCCCTCTCGTAAATCCATAAAATCCGCAGTCCAGTAATTACTAACACGTTGCCCCCGTTTGTCCCTCCAGCGGTTCGTTCCTTCATATAGTTATTACCCCTAGATAACTCGGCTATCCTGCGAGCTACGACTAGACAACTTTATTACCAAACGGTCATGAAGATTCGAGGAATTCGTTTTATTTAATAAGAATATTTCACCTCGGGAAGAAACAGGCTAGATGAAATGGCGAAGTTATATTTGTCGTTGAAGCTATTCGTTGAAATATTCGATGTATTCGATGAATTCGGTGTTCATTAAAAATTAGGTGTTATTAATCGATTTATTTAACTGTACGAAGATATAGTGGAAAATTTTCATTCTGCGGATCTTTATGCAAAATAGAAAATGTTTGCACTAGATTGCAGAACACGGGAGCGAAATAAAAATTGTGTTCATCTTTTAATTACCCTGTTAAGGTAACTGTTAAGATTTTTCTCTGGATGTTCATACAAAATAAAAAGTTTGCGCATCTATTGCAAGACGCAGGAGCTGGCTATCAATTTATATTTTTAATTAATAATTTTAAAGTATTGAAAATAATATATTAGAACGTTTTTTTTAAATTTGTAATCACTGTTACAAATTGCACGTGCCCGTTTTTGTTATAAATCCATAAAATCAGCAGTTCAGTGATCAGCGTTCGGTTTCTTATCATGGGGGGTGAGATAAATGGTTATTGTAAATGTCCGTGGCGAGATTGTAAATAATTTGTCTCGATGTGGTTTGACTGTGTCGCGCCAGGCTGGGCAATCGACTGTTTCAAGTGCGTGTCAATCGACGGGGACAATAAGCCCTGCGACGACCCGTTCCACAATAACGGGAGCCTCGCATTCTTGGAGTCGCCATGCCTGGGAGGTCGCAAGGGCCGCGATGGTCTCTTCCCTGCGACCGCGTGCATCAAAATAGCAGGCATATACGGTAAAACTTCCTCCTTTTGTGATTGCGAGTGGTCCTTAACCCCCTTTTTCGCGCTACGTGTTCACTGAATACACTATGGTTCGCGGCACAATGCGCTCCGTGTCGAAGACCTTACCTCGGCTAGAGGGCGGGTAAATTCCTCAAAATAATGAGCTGGCTATTTCTCCCCTCGCAATCACAATTTCATTATAAATAATTAACGAACAATTACTAACGTTTCCTTGGAATTATATCTATCCCGGCGTTCCGCGAATTAGAATTTTCAACCCTTCGCACTCGGAGAGCTCTAATTGAACTCGAAAAATGTGGTAAAATGAAATGAAATGAACCGTTTCTTCCGACCTAGAATAATTCCATTCAATGGTTGAATTTTAAAGAATACAGCATCATTAATCAATTCTATAGTCACCTTTCTTTTCTAATTGTAGAAAATACAGTTTCTGTATATCAATCATCCGATATATTAATCTTTTTCTTTGTGTGAATATAACATTGATATAATGCCTCGTACAATACTGAAGAATTAGTAATTGATTAGATACGGGCATATTTAATGCTGTAAACAATATTTTGAATAATGGTGCAGCAATTTTTAATGACGACTCTGAGTCACCACTCGAGTGCTAAGGGTTAACGTCAGATTCGTAGAGGTTCGGGTAATTTCTGTCCCGTTCAAGGAAGATGAAAAAGAATTATTTGTGACCGATTAGATGAGTCTGGCATCTCTTTAACGGTGAGGAGCTGCGCGTTGGACAGCGGAACTTTGACGACCGACTCGGAAATTATAAGAATGTCGCATTGCGGAGGGTTCTACTTCGACGACAAGTGAGTTTAAAAGCGAAACGAGTTTTGCTTACTTTGTTATAGACGATAGTGAAAACCGAGGAAAGTTGTTCGACAATCTGAAATTGAATGGCTGTCGCGCGTTGCTGAAGTGGCGACGAGATTGAAAAACGGGGAGAGCAAAGGAACCGAGAAGAACGTGCAGCCGTCAATTAATAAAATTCCACGACGAAGGAAATAATTAAAACTAGTAACGTGAAATCCGTAATCGACGAACACATATAATAATGATTATCCCCGTTAACTGGTGTTTCAAAATTTCAAGGGAGATTAACTTTTAAACGAGGAAATTCAATTTAGAATCGAAGAAATTCGACGAATTTCAATTTCAGATTATAATTTAGTTTTCGCGTGTTTTAATGATGCGATATGTTGAATTTGCAGATACGTCCGCGGTTGCGTGCAATCCTGTAACGACGCTGACGCCTGCAACGGATCAACGCGGCGAGCAGTTTCGTTTATGCTTCTAATCTTGTCGCTTTTCGCCGAGTTCGTCTGACGAGGATGTACTACATATCACATATCGATTACAATCATAGGCAATTATTGTATATAAGAAAGAGAGAGCCTTTATCGGAATACGCATAAATGGACCACTACTTCGAACTTAAAACTATGATACGACCAATTAGCTGTGGACCAACGATAAACGAGAAATAATATCATCGATTAAAGAATAACGATATTAACATCAATTATCAGAGAACTATATTGGTTTACGATTAGACTAATTAGTATGTACAATATACAATATGAAGTCCGGATATAGAGTGTGCTTGATTTGTTCCGAAAAATATTTCTGTCCACGTTGTACAGAATTTGAACATTCTGAGAGGATTTGCAGATCATATTTCTTTAAGAGTTTATTATTTCTATATTTAATAAATCGAGGGAGTTTGTTATCAAACATCGAACATATTTGTCCGATATCATTCGCTAATATTTATCGATTTATCATCTGGAATGATTGTAATTAATATTGTGTTGAGCACTTGGAAAAATGATATCATATATACATTATACACGTGTATCGGACATGCTGCATAGTAAAGTAATATTCAAGACAAACTCACTATTTGATACTGCTAGATAGTTTGCAAATAGGAACGACGAAAGAACTGCCATGATTATATTATACGAGTACATATATACAAACATCACCATTACTTTTAAATCGATCAAATATCGTAAAGGGTATAAAGAATAGAATACATATTATAGCGATCGCTTGACAACAGTGATATATAATATATTAACGAAACGACAGCAGACTGTATAAGATATTAAATAAATCAAATTTTAATTTAAACTCTTACATTCAAATGCATATTAATTAAATCTTCTATTTCTAAAACGGTAGATATACAATATCTGCATTGTTTCGCAGTAAACGCCACTCGAAAATAGCGGAAGCGGGAACAGAGAATGATTAAAATCTTATCTCTCAATCGAGAAGAAAAAAGACGAAAAACCTATTGCGCCTACGTCGTGGTACTCGAAAAAAATAATTATATAAAAACAGACCTCATTAAACCACTCGACCGTTCCCGCCACCACCGCGTAGAATGAAGCTACAGCTCGACCCAGTTTCAAGAATCGCCCTGTAGAGACTCGGAAAATGCAGAGAATTGAAATGTAACGAAGATAAGGTCGCAATCGAAAGATCACGTCGCGTATCCGCTAATGGGACCAATTATGATACATCCGCTACACTAGCCTGAATCCACGTGCACCCTTCGTAAAGAACTCCAAAATGAAATATAGAAAAAATGTTCACACTTTTATCACTTTATAAAAACAAGCTGTTCAAAGTTCTCAGGAAATATTGTACAACCTTAATACAACTGATAGTAGCCCACAGTAGTGATTTTGAGACTCTATAATCTATAAAATTCTCGATCAGTTCACTGTACAGATTACGAAGCAACATTAGTATAATGTAGAGAGACAGCTATGTAATCATTAGTTTTTCGCAGACTCGACAATTTTCTCAGGTTGACAACTACGATTCAACGCTAATTCTAATCAGCGACATGGTTCACGCCACTTGGAAAAAATTGAAACGCAAGTGCAAAGGTTCGTGAATTTATGCTATATCGTTGCTGTGATGTAACACGCTGTGCGAACGCGTGTGATCGACCGCGAAATTCATTATTTCTCGATGTAAACTGCGAGGGTGGTGAAAGTATGCGAAGGGTGAAAGGGCCACGGAAATAAATCGTCGATCATGAACGGCCGCGTGACCAACGCCACGCAGCAGTGCGCCGAATTTTTATCGCGAGTCGTCTGCTGGCTCTGGGAAACCCTCGACAAGTTAATGGAGATCTTGTTCGATTTCCTGGCGAGATTAATCGAGCTGACACTAGCGGTGATGAACCTGATTTTCCAGGTGATCTGTTTCCTAAGGGACCTCTGGATTGAGGCCATGCAAACGTTTGCGAACGTTTTCCGGGGGATCGTTAACGTTGTCAGGAACATCACCTGCGAGGAAGTCGAGGACTTTGCCTTGGCGTGTATCGTTGTTCTTCTGTGGATCGGTTTCTTCAGGTTCGCCAAGAACTTGATCGCTCAAGTACGATCTCCAGCAGCTTTTCGTTCTTTCCTTTACTTATCCATCCAGAAAATAATTACGCAAACCACCCACCCTCTCGTACCTATCCATTTTTGTTTTACACTTAAACCGTTAACTCGAAAATTTAAACATTACTTCCTGGCTAGAATAATTCCATTTTCAGCATGATTTTTATATTTTCATGGACTAAGTAAGGATTCAGTTCTTCAATCTAATATATTATGTTTGATAGAAAAAGAAATTTCACTTAATGAGATAGTCATCTTTAATCGCAGTGATCAAAATTTATTAAGAAAATCTAAGTCTGCATAAATTTAAATCATGCATCAAACTAGAAGAGAATGGGTGAGTTTTGTTCCTTGAAGAGTAGAAGGGCGAATAAAGTGACTATTTAAGGTAAATGCAATATCCGGGAGCCCTTTAACCCTTTTAGTACCGAACGACGATATATCGTCGTTCTACGACGATAATTCTTTTCGCCGGTACTAAAAGGGTTAATCTATAAACAATTGTAAGATAATTTATTATTAAAAAAAAGCTTACATGATTTCGAAGGGTCGTGTCTTCTGAACGTTGCCACCATAATTTTAGACTTCTATCCTTTACCACTGCAGTTTAAAGAATTGTATGCATGCAACTTAACTATCCGGTTATACAATATCACTATTGTCTACACAAATCGTGTCCGCTCTCCGCTGCGACGGTTTTAATACTATCTGGAGGATTGTTATTCGTATGACAGTCTCAATGTCACAGCTATATACCTCACAGAACGCTCGAGCCAACCTATACCGTTTCTTCTGTGAACCACACTTGCCGAACACAAACAATACGTTAACGGTTCAAAAAGGAAAGGAGTGTGTTTGTCCTGAGAGAAGAAGAGCGGGGAAGAGGGCCGTCAGACGAAATGATAGACGATTCAGGATAGATACCGTAGATGAAAAATTGCACGATTAAAATCCAGCAACGGGTAAAAATTTAAAAAAAATCCTCAAACGATTTAACGCTAGAAACGATATTACCTAGAAGACCTCTTACTCCGCAGATTCAAGGAACGAAAGAAAATCCCACAGGATAATCGGGCGAACGAGTCGTGATAAATAAAACTGTATAATTTGCTTATAAATACTACATCCTATATACTTTATTCCATTACACATTCCGCTTATCGAAATTGGTTCAAGGCACTGATAACAGTCACGTCAGAACGTTCCTCTTCTCTATTTACAAAAAAAAATGTTCATTAGCAGTAACAATGTGTAAATTCGTATATCAAATACAATTACACGTTTGAACTTGTCCTCTATTATGTACAGGAATTAAATATAAATCGTTTAACGGGGGTATCAACCTGCAAAAGAGACGCGCCGAAGACGTTTTTCTCTCAGCGGAAACGTATAAAATACATTTTCTGGGTAAGTATATAAATATAAGTCGGCTCCTCTTTCACACATTGATATGCGTAGTCTTACAGTTCCGTCTGCTCGAGTTATATATACAGTTATAAATAAGTTCTTTGAAACCCACTTGTTTTTTTTCTAACTGAATCGGATATAACACAGTTCTGTTCCGATATAATATCTTCTTCGTTGGGAAAGAAGAAAGAAACTAACTGTGCTTTGCTTATTGTTAACTGATTATGCTAACTTAGCTGAACGTATTAATCGTATCAACGCATTCTCAATCATTGATGACAGTAATGACGAGTTTATGCTCGGGCCATGAAAATGTCTTTGGCAGTTGAACCTGACAAATGTTTTAAATGGTAAAATTGCGGTTATAAAAATATTGGTATATTCGTAAAAATAAGATTTAGCTTACTTCATTTGGCGAGTTTAAAATTTGGAACTCTTGGGCCATCTTTTCCGACAGATCCTCCGGCAACAGGACTTGCAACCATGGTCCTTGGACCACATATGGCTTTTCTCTAGAGACCAGTGTCCCAGTGACTGTCGGTGCGACGATAGTAACAGCTGTGTTAGACAATATAGACTTGAACGTAAAATGCCTCCCATGCATCACGCGTCCCCTATAAAATCAATAATATTCAATATTTCTTTTTCCAAGGTGTGTCTATTTTAATAACAGTGCGTTACAACTGTGCTTACTTGATTGCCAACGGTAACAATGATCCTGCTTCAAGGTTGAAAGTTAAATGAAGTCCTGGTAAGACTTTAACAAAATTATCGTGCGACAAACTCAAATCAAGTTCGCACGGCGACAGTCTTTCCGATTTTATAACTGGTTTGATATCCTCTTCCTCGTCGTCTTCTTCATCCGATTCATTCCTTTTCTCTCTATATCTCTCTGAACTTCTGTCGCAGTTCACTTGAACCCACCTGTAAATGAATTGATTACAGTAATACTGCTTGCGAGCGTCGTTTTTTCACTTGGAAAGAATTAATTTGTAACACTTGCCAACATTTTGCAGAGACGCCGCTTAAATTAGACCCCTCCTTCTCTATCCCGCTTTGTATCTTCTCTGCTATAGAGGGTTCGTCCTCCATGATGGACCGTGTCCTTCTCATATCTGTTACCAACCAATGTCCGCATACATGGCTGGTTTTTAATAAACTAACAAGACCTAAGCCATTCCAGTGCTGTGCAGCCTGCAATTCTTCGGACGTCACTCCTATAATTTGAACAAACGAAACCTGTAACATTACGCAGCAACCGTCAAAACCATAATACACAATTCATTGAAATAAACGGTTCGAATTAAGAACATTAGACACAAGCTGACTTACATCGCCGTGAGGTGTGTATATAGATGTTGGCAATTGAGGATCCCTGCCCATTAGGATCTGCGTGATGCGACCGTTGCCATTATCTAGAGGGGCATGCCACGATACATGATCGCCAGGCATCAACATGTTCCCGGAATTAAAAACATATTTTGCTAATTGCTGCATGACGTTCGCAGGCCAAGTAGGAGGAGTCATCTCGTTTCTTTCTCTGACTAGTCTGAAGGTCAACTCGAATCCAAACCCACTCGGACGACCTGGACTACTTTTTGGATGTATCCTTCCATCTCCGTGTAAATCCGACAAGCCCAAACTATAAAAAAGAAATGTTATAATTTTCATGATACTCTAGGAGAGATACAGAATTAAGGGGATGGTATTAGGACGGGGATTCAGTAGGACAAATATAACTCCAGACTCGATTCAGAAAAAATCGACGAGATTTAGTCAATGGCCGAACATATTTAGATAGAGCAGACGGAAAAAGGGGAAGTCCCGCTCGTCTATTTCCGACGTGCCGCATTTTAAACGACTTTATCTTCCTGTACCCCACACTTTCTATATATAGAGGAAAAGGGAACTATTGGAACAGCTGCTGCAAGCTGAAGAAGGAAGGGTCATGCATCAAGAAAAAAAAGGAAGAGGAACACCCTTTCGCGGCGGACCATTCGTCATTCGGCGCCTAAGATTTAATAAGGAATTCCCGAAACGAGAAATCATTTGTCTTTCGAGTGTCCGAATCGTCGCTATTCCCGGTGGACAGTGAATTCAAATTTAGTTTCCTTGAGATTTGAAATTTGTTGGGAAATTCATAGAAATCTATGATTATTTACCCTTACTCAGTGATCCCAACGAAAAGATAAAAATTGATATCTTTTTTATGATTTTCATTTTTTTTTTGTTAATTTTTGTGGTACGATAAGTGAAATTCTCGAACGATAGGCATGGTATATGGGTGTCATCGAGGGTGCGCTGAAAAAATAACATGCGCTAACATCAAACAGAGGCGCATACCCGCTCCTCAACAGGGTGACACTGACGAATACCCGACTTCCCGTTTTTTTTCGACTCTCACATTCTTCCCTCTTTTTCCCCCAAAAAGGGGGATGAAAAAGAGTATGTGACCTATCTTTCTTGTATGAACGAGCGACGGTATTCACTTAACCATCGCGGGCGCAACGATCGTGACCGGTAAAAGTTACCAACAAAAAAAGATGCTAAATTAATTTAAAACAACGAATGGAAAAGATAACCGTCAAAATTAAATCTAAACTCAAATTCAACTCTCAGCAAGCCAATTTAAATCGAAATTCTACTTTCGATCGTTATACAATTTAAATCTAAATTCAAATTCAATCATCACCTTTAGATCTAATTGTAAACTCAAATTCAACTTTCAATCATTATATTTAACTCTAAATTCAAATTCAACTCTTAGCAACCCAATTTAAATCGAAATTCAACTTTCAATCATTATAATGGAAAATTTCAATCATTATAATTGGAATGGTTAAATCAACGAATTCCAAAAGTACACGAAGTTCGAATAGAGATTTTCCACAAGACAATGAAAATAGTCGATCGGAAATTGGAAATCGGAAAATTGCACTCACCTGATGTAATGCCAATGTGGTGGTACGCCTAATTCAGGACAGCCAGGATTCTCGTACATGCTTATGTAGTCGAGAGGATCCGGACCACCCAACCTAAGCAAAAAAGGTACACAGAAAATTCCAGTTATTTCATTTTATATCCGGTTAACCGCACTTGCGACTAAATATAAATCGCCTGCCCTTCTTCCTGTGCAACAGCTCCATTCCCAAACACTTTCGGCGAAACAAATTTTCTTCGAGTTTTACATTAATCATAAAATATCAAACTAAAAACGCAAGTAACAAAAATATATGCATACACGTACATAATTCTCGACTTATTCTAAGCTTGTTTCATCGAACAATTTTCAATAATAACATGATCTTTTATTCTCGTAATGCATCAACTAGGGAAACAAGAAATTTCATACACGTGTTTGACACACGAGAGAATACACAAGCAACCTCGATAATAAATAAGACACCGAATAGTTACGTTCTGCAAGGGCAAAATAATGCAGTCATTGTTCCTCCAGGGCCCGTGCGTTAAACGTCAAGCATCTTTCTCGTTGCTCTTTAAATCAATGGGTGTGTGAGAATGGTTGGAGGGCGTGAAGATAAATGAAAATATTCTTACCAATATTTTACAACAGCGGTGACAGTTAGCGGATTGCTCTGATCTGGATAGATCTCTTTACAAAGGCTGTGCAGAGCGTCAAGGCCCGGAGCTCTGGTTGTTGGTGGCTGGGCTGGTAGTCCCGGGGGAAAACTTCGGCAAAATTCCTCTCTTTCACGCATATTTCCGTACATGTAGAGAAACTTTCACCTGTGAAATCTACCGAGCGAAAGATCCTACGGGATCCTACGGAATTTCTTCGCGATCACTTTGTTTACAGTCACTACCTTCCACCAAGCACAGAAACACACGTCTACAATCCTTGACAAAACAAATTCTTTCAGAGCGGACGACCGACTGATTCCAAAATCACTGCGCGTCTCTGAACTCGTTTTAGGGAACGTGGAAAACTAGTTCGTTATTGGGCCGTTCTGTTCGATCCAGCTTCTCATTGGCTCCTTCTATTAGAGACACTAGGACCCAATAAAAAAACTGCTTTACACGAACACGCTTTATTGTCGTATACGCACACACACATACAGGTTGGCAGAAGTGCAGCGCTAGCTTGTCATTGGCTCAAGAGAAAATCAGAGTGCTCGCTTTTTCAGTTGAACGCTCTGGCATGGAACATACATGGAACAGAACCTACATCATTTCAGATTTGTAGCACGAAACCAAAGAGTAGTGATACCAAGTGATACTACTATTAGTTAGACTAATAATTATTTAAATATACTACAATATATGTTACATAATATGGGTTGTCTCTCTCTAAAAAGTTGTGTGTCGTCTCTTGTGATAGCGCGTTACAAAAATGTCTAACCTGTGCACACCGAGCGATGGGTTCTGACACTAATTACGATTACAGTTGTTAAGAGACGCTTGGACGCTTTTGAATTGTTTTTGATATTGTACTTTTGAATGAATGTAAAGCATTTTTAATTTTCATTGAATTTATCCGGCTTCCAATGTGAGACGGATTAGTACTGAAATCTACCGCATGGAGTGCACGAGTCGTGTTATTGTAGTATAGATCTTGATGCGGTGTTGATGTAAGAGTAGAGCACATCGTAGGGTACCTCTCCGGCCACCCTAATGACGAATTCAACAAAATGAGGTTACAGTATTTGCTCCTGGTCTTCGTATGCTTCCTCTGTGATCTGAGAATGTGTTCGGAAAACACGCTGACAAACAAAACTAGTGATTTCCCACAGGAATATAGACCCGAAGGACCACTGGTACTTTGCAAGTTTTTGTAAGTAGAGATACGGTCTTTGTGTGTGTGTGTGACAGCTTCTGTCAGACTTGTTTATCTTCATCGAAAGACTACTTTGAACGTTACACCGCAGGCCAAAAGAGTTCATAGAATGCGAGGAACCAATAGATCACAAAGGTAACAAAACTGCCAAAGAAGAAACTGGATTCGGCTGTGTGAAGGTAGTTCTCAATAATTCCTCGTATTATTATATGTGTATCGGTAAGTATTCATTCCTGTTCATTGTTTGTACAGTTTGGAGGCTCCAGGTATGAAGATGTTGAAAAGACAAAAGTATCTTGCACAGTATTACCGGATATCGAATGTTACGGACAGAGAACATTTTTTCACGAAGGAGTTCCTTGTATAAAATACAGCGACCATTATTTTGCTACTACTTTACTTTATAGTATACTATTAGGTTTCCTAGGTGTTGATAGGTTTTATTTAGGTCAGAACGGTACTGCCTTAGGAAAATTGTTTACGTTCGGTGGAGCAGGAGTGTGGTGGGTATTCGATGTTATATTGCTAGTAACTGATTCTTTACAACCCGAGAACGGCAGCAATTGGAATCCTTATGTGTAAAGAAAGCAGGTTCTTTTATAAATATATATATATATATAGTTTTCCAATCTTTCTAAATCCATTTAGATATTAAAATGCATTTTGTAAAATAAATTTATATCTACTTGTACATATGTTGAATAGACTTCTGTTACTTAAACGAAACAATTACTTGGGTTCATCATTTCTATTGTACCAGTTTACATATAAAAAAGTTCTGCTGTTTTAAAAGCAGTGTGCGTTGTTTACGATGTACAGAAATTCTGAACATGTTATAACTCATAGTCGTCCGGATGATACAGTTCGCTAAGCAATCTATAGACGTACGATGGTGCGTTTCCACCACTGAAATAAAAACAATAATTAATGTACACCATTGTAGAAGAGATTGAAATTAATACATTGATGAAGTCTTACGTATTCGAAATAAATAATGTGACCAACTCTGGTGGTACGTAATCAAATACTGGATTGTATATATGAACTTTCTCCAGTAACTGTATATTTGCACCATTGATTACACCTTTCAATGGAGAAACATGTTTATTGAATCCATCCTGTTCGTGAGAACAAAGATATAGCGGGGACAATTTATAAAGCGGTAACAGCACCATCACAGGAACCGAATAATGTTTTGCTGCCTCAGCAAAGGTATGCGAGCCAGAAATTGCTCTCAGCCCTCCGTTTGCCATAACTGTGTGTGTACCGATTATTACTTTATTTACACGTGACATCATCGCGAAAATTGCTACATCCGATATTAAAGTGGTTTTAATTTTGGCCTTTGCAAGATTAACTGCCATTTCGTGACCCTACGAACAATAAATTTCTTAGTTTCATTATTAGTCTATCGATAAACCTTTTAATTAAATTATAGCACTCACATCTAAAGTTGGTCCACCTTCGGCAACTATAACTTCAAACGCTCTTGTCGCGGCAGCCTTTTTGAAAAATTCTTCTACTAAATTCGATCTACCGATTGTCATAATAATTTCGTTAGAATGAATGTGTTCCGGAGCTAAGCGTGTAATATTCTCAGCACTGCAAAGTAAAAGATGTATTAAGGAAAAAGTATTGATTATACTTGTACTATTATAGCTAGATGTTTATGTAAAAATAAAAATTGTCTGCGTCGATTGCAACAAATAGAAACTAAATTGAATGTTATTTCTTGCCTCAATGATCTTAATGGAATTGACTTTCATCTACTCAATTTTGTTATAAATGCATAAAGGTCCGCAGTCTAATTATAGCTCACCATGTCTCCAATTCTACTTCAAATTCATTAATGTGTTCTAAAAGAGCTGACTTCAAGGAAGGTACGGAGGCGGTGAAATCTACATGTTGGTCCCCCTCTGCTGTGAGAATTTTATGCAAGGATTCCTGCGGATCTGTTTCATCTACTTTATTTTGTAGTTCCGAAGTGTATTCCTCTCGAATTATTTTCAGTATCCTCCGTACCATGTTCCCGATACAAGATTCAAGAGGAATTGCTTCTGCTAAGTACTTTCCATTCTGTCTTATAACATCCATGAGACACCTTAATAAATACAAGTCCACAATCAAAATAATTCTCTACTGAATCATATTATTATTCATCAGCTTGAAGAAATTGCATAATCCTAAGGATACACGAATGAAGTTCAGTTGTATGTCAATTACATAACGCAAAATCTCTGATTCAAATATAATACCACTAATTATTATACAAGGTACACAGTAGACTCCTATATAACGGAATGGAAAAATTCTTTATAATTACAGTAAGCATACAGTTGTCTTACTCAATGTTTCGTACATGTACTGTGCATATACTTTCCAAGGAGTATACTGTGCCGAGTATTAGTAGATAAATTTGTAATTTCATTTCAATAATCAATGCTGACACTCCTCAGATGTTACTTAGGGATATGCGAAACTTCATGGAGATTTAAGGGAAACGAAACTTGTATATACTTGGCAGTCATCCATTCATGGTTATTTATAATTTCTTTCAAAACTGACATAGTTGCCACCACGATATTATACGTGCCTTTGATGTCGCTAAAATACAAAATATTTGATAAATTTCTGTCATGTAAGGTTAGAAGTATTTAAATCCTCACCCATAATGAATATCGTCTATTAGTTTAAGTACGCTTTTATGAATATCTTCCTCGTTCGTGGTAACCATTTTCGTTCACGGTGTTCTCAAGTCAATTCTTTAATTAAACGATACGGAAGAGTTATAATAAATTACTGTAACAGTGTTATTGGTATCGTACGCGATAGAAGCAGCTGTTAAAACCGGAACAATGATTGGTTCCGTTCTGCTCGTGGTGTCACTTCGCTTGGTCTCATTGCACGTGTGTTTCAGCTAGATTGACATGTGCATTATATCTTCGATTCTCGATCATCAATATAGAGTAGCGTTATAAATAAAATAGGATATATTTGATAATTTCTGTCGAAACCACCTGCATTTAGATAATAGAGAAATGGCGTTCGTCGGAGATGTTGTAAGTAAAATAAACGTGTACTCATTCCAAGCTTCTTCCTCGTAAAACACGGTCCTTAACCTTCCCCGTACTTTTTCCCTTTAAATAATGTCTAAAACATTTAATGTACGGAATACTGTTTCGGCGATGGAATTTATAATTATTTGATAATTCATTTTAAGACTGCGGATCAATTAATAGCTGGTTCTAGCGTGTTGTCCAGACCCGCGGAGGAATTCGGTAATGATGTAAGTTGTTTTTAAACAATATAATAGACTATAATAACTTAGAAATTGACAATTATAAATTAATTATACTTGTTTTTCCAGCCCACTGTGGAAGCTATGTGGGCGATAAAAGCGATGGAGCATGCTGAAGTTTATTTCAATGTAAATATATTTATTTATTTCAGTAGGGAAGAAATATAAGATGCAAATGAGTTACACGTTATTTTATTTTAGATTTTATGTTCGGTCGATCCTAAACTGCTGAAACTGACCCCTCATGACGACCAAATATACAAAACCTTTCGGGATACGTTTCCCAATCTGAAAGTGGACAAAATAGATGAGGAAGAATTAAAATCCGAGGAAGGAAAAGCAAGGTGGAGACCGTACTGTGAACAATTCAAAGAGCTCGTGGAAGATTACAGTTTTGGTACATTGTTGAGGGCAGACTGTGAAAACGATTACTTAGAAACGAATACTATACTCACAACTAGGATACAATTCTATGCTGTCGAGCTTGCCAGGAACAGAGAAGGATGCAACGATGGTATCAGGAAAAAATACAAGCCTAAACGAATTACAGAAAAGTCATAGATTTTAATGATTATAATATTCCTATATTATATGTTAAAACAAAACAAATACTTGAATAGTATGTAATTTTTCACCTACAGTTTTGTACAATTTGCAACCATGGAGTTACACGTTTTAATAGAATGTTATTTATATTGAACGAGAACAAATAAACGCCAAGTTTAAAAAAGGGTATGTTGTCGTTACAAAATTGTTCTTTTTTTATTTCTTGATTTTTAAACTGACAAGTGGATTCGATGCTCGTGCTTTGTATTTCAATTGCGTGGCGGTGGACCTGGATGCTGCGGCTTCTCTGTTGAATCCTCTTCTTTTACCAACGCCCATTAATCTTTTTAAACTCGGTGGAACAATATAATCAGGTACATCTTTCAAGTGTGACTGTAACTTTACAGTGTGCAGCGCTTTGTCTTGTCTCAGAGATTGTAAATCTCGGGGGTTGTCCTCAAAATAGCTTTTCAATTTCTGACAAGTAAGAACTTCCTGCTTTATTTCTTTCAAACGAGCTTCACGCACAGCTATTCTCGTGACTGCTTTCCAGGCGTCTTTTGCTCGGTATCTAAAGTAACAAAATTATTATTCATTAATGTAATCTAAAACTAGATTCTAGAATTAGAACTGAAATCTGAAACCTGAATCCTTCCACTTCCTCTAGCTTAAACTGGTACGTTTTAAATAACGAGTCCCGATTATAACAATGTTTTAGTTCTTCTTCCAGCTGATCGAGGAGAGGCCTCTCTCTTATCGATACAAAACTCAATGCAGTTCCTTGATTATTTCCTCGTGCAGTCCGTCCAGCTCTATGAATGTAAGAATTTACATCACAAGGAAAATCGAAATTGATCACGTTAGAGACAAACTGAAAATCTATGCCGCGTGCTACGCCAGATTCTTTGTCTTTTCTCCGTTTTCCCTTCTTGACTTTCACTATGTGAGGCTGCGAAATGAATAAGAATTACATACTTGCATAATATGCAATTCAATGATTAAAATATGAAATTTACTTCTTCCAAAGATTTTTCATCCGAAGCGATTATAATATCGTACGTTCCAGTGTTGAATTGAGTAACTGCTCTACATCGTGAGACTGCTGGCAATTCAGAATTTAAGACGCAGGTAGGTATACCAAACTGTTCCAAAAATAACTTTAATTTATAACAGCGATCTACTGTGTTTACAAAGATGATAGTCTTCCCTCTGTAAAGAATCGTTTGTTTTATCAAATTTAATGTGTCTATCATTTCAAACACATTAATTTTTCGTTAGTTACCTGATTAACTTTAGCTTCAATAGAGCATATAAAATAGCAGCTTTATCATTTTCCTCTGCAGCAAGACTATAATGCGATAACTGAGATAAGGGGGCTAACGGAGGCTCCTCTAATTTTAGAGTTGCTGGATTATGAAGAACCATTTTCTTCAGAGTGATAACATCTTCAGATAATGTTGCAGAAGCCAAAGCTGCTTGGTACACAGTGGGCAAGTAATTCAATAGATTTTTTATTTCATCTTCATATCCAAAAGAGAATATCTGAAATGTTAGGACTGTTATTACATTTGAATTTGTTATTAGTTTATGGTTGTTTTAAAGCATATACCAGATCAGCTTCGTCGATGATCAATGTCTCCAAAGTGCGTTTCAATTTCATATTGTTTGCTTTCAAGTGTTGCAGTACCCTGCTTGGAGTACCGATCACAATATCTGGGTTCTCTGTTAGCAATAATTTCTGAGCGCTCAGATCTGCTTGTGGACTAACATCGACTGCTGTCACTTCTCTGCTGCATTTTGTAGTTAAATTAATCACTACATCGTGTATCTGTTTACACAATTCCTTACTAGGTGCTACAATAAGACCTTTAATTTCTTGCTTCTTCTGTGTGCGTTTGTTCATTAAAATTTTCTGAATCAGCGGTATAGCAAACGCAGCTGTTTTTCCAGATCCTGTACGTGCTCTGATCAGAATATCCTTTCCTTCTAGCATTAACGGTATCGCTTTTTCTTGTATCAGTGTAGGTTGCAGCCAACCTAATTTTGCGACAGCCTAGAATAAAAATTATAAGAAATGATTCTTTATCAACTAACCTCTAAACTTAGAATTGTAGATCTGTACCTTCAATATCCTATCGTCCAATTCCAACTCGTGGAAGTTCAGTGGCTTCGTCTCGTTTTCTTCGTCCACTTCCATTTCGTTCGACGACATGTTGATTAAATAACCACGTGCCAATTCGTTCGCCGAAACCACGTTGTTTACTTCTGTGCTACTGTCCACTCTGATGGGACTATATCAGACTATATATATATCGACTGAGAAAATTCCAGTACGTATAAACGTATAAAGTTTGTAATTTTAAATTGTTTATCGAAGTGTTCCGCGTCGGTGTTATTTTCTATCTAGTGCAATCGTTATTGTTGCAAAATTTATTAACAAGATCATGGGTAAGTGTGTACAAAATCAGAGATACATTATCGATCAACAATTATTGTATAGCGGAGAATATCAAGGCAAGATACGCGTCTACCAACAATTTCATATAAATAATGACACTAAATATATTGCAACTGATATCACAAAGGATTCTGCTGATATATATGTATTACTTTTTGATTAGTCTTGCTTATTGTATTATAATATTATATCTGAGAAAAGTTAAAATAGTTATTTAATAAATTTTAGATGTTCATACTGGTTCATACGACTCTTATATTATTCGTCAATATTTCCAGATTACAAAATAGTAATCATTAATTATTTTTACGTTTTCTAATTATTATTGAGAGGTGATTGTTACAAGGCTCGTTGGTCTAGGGGTATGATTCTCGCTTCGGGTGCGAGAGGTCCCGGGTTCAAATCCCGGACGAGCCCAGGAGATTTATTTTTTTCCATTTTTTAATAAATAATATTGAACTTTACCCACCAATAATGCACGATCATTCTCAAATAATAGCAACAGTTATTTTATACATCTGTGAATACTATATTTTCCTGACACAAACGTTCTGATTGAGGAGTGAGGTTTATCGATTATTCAGTTTGTTACGATATCGAAAATATCCAACATGGCGCTTGTATGGAACTCGTTGAAGAAACACAGTGATCGCGAGAGGTATGTTTATTTTAGTAATGATTTGTTCGTGTTCGTATTTTTGAGAACGTGTCCATGAAGACAATCGGGAAATTGTTTTCCAGTAATAAACTTCAGTCATGATACATGTTGCACAACTACCAGCTGGTACATAACCTCTTTGACACAACACTGACAGATTTGATTTCTGTTTCAGGTGGGTTTGTATTTATCCTGTTTACATAAACAGCAAAAGAACGCTGGCAGGTGGTCGGAAGCTCGCGAAGGAGAAATGCGTGGAGAATCCTACACACCAGGAGATCCGTGATGTTTTAGTGGCAGCTGGTTTTAACGTAGGCGTAGAAAACAAGTTGCATCCGAGGGAACGGAGCAAAGAACTGATGTTCCGAGGTCGTATTCGTGTACAATTGAAAAACGACGATGGCTCCCCAGTGAAACCTGAATTTCCCACTAGAGACTCTCTGTTGGTTTACCTGGGCACTACTATTCCAAAGCTAAAGACTCGTCAAGGTAAACAGTTGATGGGTGAACAATCTTCCCAGCCATCTAGTTCGTCGTCTAAAAAGGGAAAGGGTAAAGGGAGGAGATAATGATAGTCAAGCAGTGCAATGAAGTTGATAAACACTTTTCACTTATGTGCACTTTAATGTTGAAATGAGAATCACTCTCATGTACAGAAAGAAATTGCATTACATTTTGTATGGAGTTCTTAACAAACAGATTTAAGCTGAGTACTGTTCACTCATGCAAGTTATTGGTCAATCCAATTTTTGAATGTTTAACATCCTCCCGCCGTCTGTGTAGAACTATTCGATAAATGTATTATGTAAAGACAAGTCCTGCTTATGTTTTCAAATAATCAAAGAGTATACTTCTATCTACCTTAATAGAGCAAATATATACGTGTAAGACTTACTCCGAACTTGTATTAACATTTTCATTCTCTTCGGCTGGAGAATCCTGGTCAACTACATCCATATCCTCGTCTTCTTTATTAAGAGAAGCTAAGTTTTGTTCAGCGTTTGTATCGCTTTCTGTACAATCGAAAGGTTGTTGCGCCGATCCAACAACTGGAGGGTACGAGTCCCCATTGTGTGGCACAAACTTCACAATGTATCCAGTGGGTTGTAGATGAGGAAAGTAGTCAGGATGAACGAGATGTGTCGCTGGAAACTGAAAATGATGTATGATAAAATATATATAAATCTTTAACGTTGTACAACGATTATTCAAATACTTTGCTATTGTAGTTTGTGGGATATGCACCTAACACAGGCACAGTTTCTTTGTTCGAGTGCACTGAGTCGTATCCAGGATAGACTTCACTTTCATCTGCCTGCTACAAGATAATAAGACATAAGAGTAATGCATTGACTAAACAAATATTCGTTGCATTAAGAATTATAGCAAGACTGTGGATCTTTATGCATTTATGGAGAATATTGTAACATTGTTTTTAGCGTGACAAAGTCATTAAGGGATCAAACCAATTTTTATTTTATACCTGTTACTCGTAATCAATGCAGAACATTCTTGTTTTGCATAAAGATCCGCAGTCTAATCATAACAAAGATTTAGTTTACTGTTTGATGTTACTTACTGGATTGGCGCTCCCAAGAAGCGGTCCTGCAGCGTTACCTATACCTGGTAGCAATGTCTTACGAAACGCGTGGTGTGCATTGAGCAAACCGTGTGCAGCTCTTACAAATGCACCAGGGATAGAGTGCAACCTGTTGAAATGATGGTGAAAACGAGGGTGTACAATTGAACGCAATATACCACCACCAACAGGAATATGCGGAATAGGCTCGTGCAAAAGGTGAGGCTGAACTAATTGAGGAAATGCAGGAATATATGGAAGACCAACAAGGGATTCGGATGGATTTGCATTATCACTATCCTTATTCTTCTGGTCTTCTGGCAAGTTAGCTGGAGCTGGCAAGCCAGTATCATTGTTGCTCACCGGGTTACTCATTCCGACTACATTCCTTTCATCATTGTTTGGCTCACAATTGGATGACCCCACAAAGTGTGAATGACCTTTCAATGGTCCTCCAGTAATGAAATAATTTGCAACTTGATGGGCATCGTCTGATAATTAAAGAATGCATGAAAATTGAGACAATTAATATATGTACTCGTTTGTTTTGGTATGGTTGTTCTTTTCTCACCCACTCTTAGGTGTTTTCTAGACCCAGCAGGACTTCGTGAACTGCGACCATCATTTGTTAGGTAATCAACAGTGTCCTCAGTAACGTCTAATTCTTCTAATTCTCGTAGAGAGCGAACTATTAAATTTTTCGAAAATAAGTTTCTGGAGAAATAAAACCATTTTTGGATAAGAAAGTTATGGTAAATTGTTCTACCTTTGTTACCGCTGTTGGTATTCGAGATCCCATGACAAGAAACACGCATACACTGTCCAACAAAGTATAATATTAAAATTGCATAGACGAATCTAGGTCGTTTATTCATACTTGCACAAAACGATTGATTTTTAAAGAGGTACAATATACAATTAAGCAACGATAACGCTTTCAACGGCGAATGCTGCAAACTGGCGTCGCGTATAATTCCACCTGCAATTTATTCACCGCGCGTAGGAAATTCTGCTGACAATTTATAAATATATTATTTATTTACCTTAATATAAGTGCTTATACTTTCGTACACACGGTTGCTGTCAGTTACATCAGATTGTAAGCAACTCTGATGAAACGTGGAGTTATCTCGGTATGGTTCCTTGTTTGGTTAAAATGAATAATAAACTGTTGCTTAACTTGAAAGTGTGGTCGTGGACATTTTGAATCGTTTCAGACATCTTACGTGGATTATAAAAATTGCTATACCATTTACTTAAAATATTGTTTACATTATTAAATATGCTGGTATGTAATCTGTACTGTATTAGGTATATATTATATCGATTTTATATTCTTACGAAAAAAAAATTAATATAGAATGGAATTATTCTAGGTCGCGAAAGAGAAATATTTCATTTTCGTGTTAAAATAGCTTCGAGTGTGAAGAGTTAAAAATAAGTTCCGCAGACATTTGATCAGCATCAATAGATTGGAGATTTGCAGTTGGGAAATTTTGTGAAAAATATAAGTAAAAATAAATAAACCTTCTCCGTGACAATGTTTTCACATTGCCGTGACCAGGATTCGAACCTGGGTTACTACGGCCACAACGTAGGGTCCTAACCACTAGACGATCACGGCTATTGAAGGTCATATTAAAGAAATTTATTTCTTTGACAGAAATAGTCTACACTTTATATAAATGACAGCGATACTTACTCTTACATTATTTATTATATTGTCAGAAGTATTTCTGTTAAAAGACTTCTGCAATGTGAACAAAATGTGTGATAATTCTCTCATACGTATTTTATTAGACCTAGTTTCTTCAAGTTTGTGCAGTTATTTAGAAAATCATGTGATTAGAATAGTGTTACTAGGATTTACATATGTAAACACCGATAAACAGGTCCTGTTAAACGGGCCAAAAAACCGGTTGATAACTCAGGGGCCTTCTGCACCGACAGTCTGTCTCGGCACCACTCGGCACCGACGAAATACTGTGAAAGACTGCCAGCGCCAGCCTTACGGGACTACGCGTCTCACGAATTTTTCAGTGTTCTCTTACGCCCTCTAGGATATATTCTGACTGGATTGAGAAACAGAAGCATCGACGACATTTCGTCGGTGCAGAAGACCACTGAGGAGATCTTGCTGTTATTAGTAATCATCACCGACTCGGTGAGGATGGAGAGGCGAGTACAGTGTTTAAATATCTACCGATAGATGGTGCTCGCAGCTACGGAGAAAAATTATATTAAATAATAAACAAATTACATTTTAACTTGACTTGCTTCGTTCAGTATTTATTTTGATATTAGAATTTTCGACTTCGAAACAGTGTTCGCATTTATACGAACTCGTTAAACGACTGGTTTCAGTTCGTGAATATCTTGTAAATTGTTTTATAGAAAGAACTTTTAAGGAAAAAGAAGGTGCAGCATTCTTGCTGCGAGTATGTGAGTAATTAAATGAATGCTAAGTGGTGGTAGGAAAGAAATCGATACAGTAGGAATCCATCATTCGTCAGACTTTAATGACCAAGAAGAAACTGCTCCTCGCAGCGTCTGCTCTCCTAACCAAATCCGGCTTCTAGTGCTCGTCGCACAGTGAGGAAACTTGACCTAACTCGATTCAAAAAGAAATAACTTTCAATAGAAATGAGGTAGAGCGATGAATTTTTTTTAAATGAAAGCTGAATCTTTGCAGAATATGGGAAAAATAGGGAGATTACGGTACGAACGGTTTTTAACCTTGAGAAAATTTGTCAAACTTGCGCAATTTCAAGAAAAAGTCGTTTCTACGTTACAAATCTGGTCTTAAAATTTGTCAACGACTTCTGGTTTTTTCAAAAAATCGATTTTTGTGACAAGAAATTAATAAAATCATGTTTTCGTTGAAATGATTTTATGACGAACTAATTTGAACGCACATCGCGTATTCTCATATATAAAACTCAATAAAAATAATAATTAAGTATTTGAACGTTTTGAGTTACGAAACACGTAAAGCACCTCATATCTCGTCATCACTTGACGTATCGTTCACATTACTACTGGCACTTTCTGCAGGCTCTGTGTAGCTTTAATGTGTAATAATATAAATTAATCTCCCTATTTTCCCATATTCTTCAAAGATTCAGCTTTCATTAAAAAAAATTCATCGCTCTACCTCATTTCTATTGAAAGTTATTTCTTTTTGAATCGAGTTAGGTCAAGTTTCCCTAGTGTGCGTCGTTGTACTACCGCAACGCCAAGGTTTTAGCAATAGTGGATCACTGTGAAACATGAATTTCAATATCGCAGAATTGAGGAAGATCTATGCCGCGTGATCGTCGGAAGATAGACTTCTAATCTGTTATTTTATGTTCCGAGGAAGATTCCCGCGCGTATCACAGGTACGTACCTACGGTTGCCATCGCCGATCGTTTCAACTATAATTCTCGAATACACACATCGATATTTAACCGTCATCCGTCCCTCGTGTCAATTTGACATAGTTTTCCCGAGGTAAGTTATACTGTTCTGTCATTTATAGATAAATTATATATTTTAATGAGGAACACACAACCGAAAAACCTAAGATGCACCTGTTAACTCATCAATTTCAATAATAGAATATCGAAAAATAATTGTTTACCTTGTTATGCCATCGATCTTTTACTACTGTGTCAATTTGATACTGAGGGACAGATTCAGTTCGTGAAATGAGGGACGGATAGATTTCTGAGCTGTTCAAATGATTACCAGATGCAAATGTTAAGACAGTGGGATCAAAGTCAAATGAAATCTGATTTTCAGTAGTAACCGCCTTCGTGGATATGAAATAAATAAAAATCTTATTCAATTCTATCTAATTTAATATCCTAGTATTTTTTCAATATTTCCAGAATGCTATAAGAAATAGAAATAATTGAAAGATCTTTAGGGCTATCAAAGAAAGTCCCTCGTGACAAGTTTCTCAAGCCAGTACCCTAACACAAGGGTAGTGGATACGGCGTCACCACGGTTTCACGAGTTAGCTTCTATTTCTTCTATTTACATCACCAGAAATGTTTGCATCAGCGCATTTACTGTATCTATTAATTTATTGTAGTACGGAGTTTTTTATATGGAAAAATAAACAGGGTGACTTTTTTGATTGGTTTATTACTTGTAGGTGACGAGAGGGTCCAAAGTGCATGAAAAGGGGTCGCCTAAACAGATGCTCGGTCACGATCCTGAGGTTTGGAATTCAGTAACTTTCTCGGTCGTTCTGTTCTCCTGGTCTTGAGAATCTCGGTGCGAGCCTGCCTCAACATCGTCATCGTTCAAGTTAGTAGTACACGATGTTTTCGTAACGGTAGTACAAAGAATTATCTGTCAGTGATTACTCCAGTCGTCTCTACAGGTACACATTTCTGTCACGCAAATTACAACCGAAAGTGGTATATGTTGGCCAATTTAACGAGCTGAAGTTCAAACGTTTCGATACTTCCAATGGCCTACAAGAAAAATTTAGAGCGCGAAGCAGTAAGTACACTAGCAATTTAACTCTGCATCGGCGAATGTAATATTTATGTTATTCTAGAAATCCTATAAATGTAGGTAATAATATCGTCCATTATCAGACGTTATTGAATTTTATTTTATCACATTTTCGATGAATTCAACAATGGCACACTGAATTTCCACGAGCATTTCAATACTTTCCGCGAACTGATAATTTTTCTGGTCCATCAAACTGTATTTTAAAAAAAAGAATGCTCTCGTTTTCGCGTCAGTTGACACGAATAAGTTCAAGGCGAAATAATTCCGTGCTATATAATACGGTTGACGAGTATGACTGTACGACAATCTTTACGCGAATCGCGCTTTCACAAAGTTTAGGAAAGATTAGGATCTAAACGGTTCACCGGTGTTGCATTTGCCAAAGGATCACTTAGGAAGTTGTATTTTCGTGAGTTAACTTAAATTCGTGAGAAGTATTTTCTAACAGGAAAACTGTCGACGATAGAATTTAATATTGTGACGGAAATATGCGCGATAACTTCAGATATTGTCAACGATTCAATATTATAGGATCACTGTCCTTGCCGTCGACAACGTGTGTATAGGGTGTACCTAAAATTATGGCACGAAAGCGGGGAAAATACTAAAAACGTACCTCCTTCACTTATTACTATTTTTATTGCAGAAGTATTATTAATGTAAACATGATTAGCGAATAGAAGAAGACATGAGTCATTATATAATTAACGAGGCGATTATAAAATCGTGTCCAGTTTTGCATAAACGTCCTCTACACATTTGAATTTTGTGTATTTTCCATCAACCAGACAGTTTCCACTTCGTTTGTATAATTTTCCTCTTCGTCGTTGTTTCCCCTACATTTTCGTCAATGTATTAATGCTCCTGGCACATGTCTTCATATTCTTGCGATCGATGTCGTAGATCTATCACGGAAAAACACGATTAATTACTATACCGGATGGAGCCCGAGGCAAAATATAAATTCGTACGGGTTCGAATAAAATGAGAGTTTAATTGACCATTTAATTATATCGGGGAATGAATATATAAAATGTACAATTTAATGGAAACATTTTCTCGCAATCAGAGACACTTTGATAGAAATTCAATTTGAATGGAGGTTGATACCCGTTCGACGAACTTCGCTTTCAGTCTTCTATCCACGAATATAAATCTTTCGCTGATCACAAGGTTCCTGAACGTTTTCACTCGCAGAGGACCGAACTTCTTTCGAAATTTTCTCACGTTCCCAGCGCAGGTGTCCTCGAGTTCATGAATTTTAGCATGTACCTTGCGCTGCTGATGTCCCAGGTTGTCTACTTTTTTCGTAAACTGTCTTATCTCGCTGTAACTTTCATAGTAATCCTTCCTCATCTTCGCCATGAGTTCTGCTCTCATCTGGAGTAAGCATTGAAATATTAATATCGGCCGTTCATTGATGGGTATTGCGAAATTACAGTAAATCCTTGTGTAACTACAATATATACATTTATTTTATGTTGCAAACAAATCCACAGTCTAGCAATTTCACGTTACACCAGTGGTTCTTAAACTTCTCGAAGTCGGGGCACACTTGTAATTATATGAGAAATTTTCGGAACATCAAAATTAATGATCCAAAAAACAAACAGAAATATTCCGCGTAGAAATAAATATATTTTAGAAAATATATTATTAAATGTATCTGGTATATTTCACGGAACACCGGTTAAGAACCAGTGTTTGATATGAAGACAGTGGTTCTTAAACTTCTCGAAGTCGGGAACACTTGTAATTATATGAGAAATTTTCGGAACATCAAAATTAATGATCCAAAAAACAAACAGAAATATTCCGCGTAGAAATAAATATATTTTAGAAAATATATTATTAAATGTATCTGGTATATTTCACGGAACACCGGTTAAGAACCAGTGTTTGATATGAAGACTGTCCGATATGAAAATCACGTCGAAGAGACAACAGAATAATAATCACTTGCTCGATTGCCCGGAATATGCGAGTCCTGCGTTCTTGCGACACGTTCCTTCGACTACAGAGAATTCTGCCGACTTTCTCACGGCAGGCCTGTATCCACAAATCAACCTTCCGATCGATACAGTCATCACCGTAATCAATCTGAAACGACTCTTCTTGATTAACATTGTCAGCCACTCTCGCCAGGACTTCACCGCTCCAGTATAACACGCGATCTTTCTCTTCGAGTAAACGAGCCCATGTGTTTGGCATACGACCCACCGTTTGACCCATTGTTTCTCGCAAACAGTGTACACTCTGCCGATAATTCCGACAATCGACGGTTCGACGCCCTCTACGATAGCAACTCGAAATTTTCGAGAACCGTCTCACCCGATAGTTCCCAAGCCGTTCGATTTATTCGTTCGTTGTAGACATCGAAACACGAGTTGCGACTGTGACTATTTTTATTCTTCTCTTTGACTGAAAAATTTCGTTAATCCGCGAAATATTATCCAATTCTCGAGATGAATATTCAAAGAGTCAAACTGTGGAAAAATGTTCTTTTTCTTTTTTTTATATTAAGGTTTAACGTCGCATCAACATCTAGGTCATTAGCGACGAATTGCTATTGTGTTTCTTAGATTTTGTTGAGGTGGTTGATATCTTTCAGGTATTCAATAGTGTTTTTTATATGCTTTTCGGATGTGAGGGCAGTGTTCTGGTTGATTCCAAATTTGAGTCGCTGCGTGGAGAATTTTTGGCATTCATACAAGATGTGGTGAACTGTGAGCGAGGTATTACAAAATGTTCTTCTTCGTTGTTTTCTGTCGTATTTTTACTTCCGGTTGGAAAACAATCAAATTGTTTTTCTAAAATCAATTCTGCTCGAGTGACACAATTTATTCATTGTGAATCCGTACGAAAGCACGTCTGAAGCAATTTCAAAAATAAAGATTCTGATGTTCTCTCTAGGCAGTGTTAATAATATTTGTACCACAGTTATTTAAATTTGAGAAAAGGCTCGTACCTCGTCCCAGTTTCTTAAGGCGAGGCTGTGGCCGCATAAAAAGATTTCAGCAGTGTATCGTTGTTCCTTGGAGCGGTGTCCATGTCGCGTGAACGCTATTCTCTCGGCTATCCCCATTCACGGGGGTTTGTACCTTGGTGGAAGAAAATAATGTCCTATTTATACCAGTCACTCATTTTACCGTTAAATAAATAGACGGGCGTTAAAAAGAGAGACTCGCCGAGGAATGCCCCGTTGTATATACATATATATATATATATATATATATATATATTGTATGTATTGTATACTATATAATATATATACTATATAATATATATTTTTTCTTTCCCCCCGGAGCGCATTGTTTGTCGGCGTGTAAGCGAATAACACGGTCGCATAATGCCTGGAAACTTCGCCGGGCGACCAGTCCGACAACAAAAGATCGATTCCTCTTGCAGTAGTGTCCGCAAGGATTGCATTCAGCGTGATTTTACGGTGTCCGACGTGGAAAAAGGAACTGGGACGGACGTCCGGCCGTCTAGAAAGTCCCGCGAAATTCAATCGGCGCGAAGCCCGTGTCGGGGTGTCAATTCAAAGCAACATAATCTCCGTTCAGCCCGACCAATAATCGGTTTATTGATTTTGACTCGAGACCGGTGTAAAGCACCGTTTACAATAACCTGACACGGGACGGACATGTTGGCCACTGCGGATATTACGAGCATATCCATTGTTCCTTGATTAATAATTGAACGAGATGCTTCGATCTTAAACTATGCCGTACTGTTTTACACCAATTTTTCATCTATCCGACCGCGTTCAAAGAGACACACTGTCACGCCAACCCATTTTCATAATTCACGTAACATATCGTAATATATTTTCGTGCCCATGAGAATCTACACGCTGCAATTCTTCTCCTTAAAATTATCAATTGCTTTCTCACATGGCAATGCATCCTGGAAGAAATTTTTTTTAACCATTCTTTTATAATATTGCTCTAGTATAGCTTTCAGAATATTTTTATATTGCTTAAAAATCTTCAGAGTATTGTAGGTACATGAATACAGTTACCGATATGTCACCATTCAGCATAAATACGTTTCTCAAATTGCCTTCGAACATCTTGTGTATAAGGCAGGGCCCGCTAGATAGCCTTACTGATGAATCCTCTAGCGGGTCTAGGACGAAACACCTTATTTCTTTTAAAAACTGATTAAAAACATTTTTAATAGCTAACGTGGTTCTCGAACCTGAAGATTCAAATCCGAATCCAGCGTTTAGTATCTCATAAAATGGCTATTTGTTGTTGTAAATGATCGAACCTTTGCGCCGCGAATAAAAATTTGTAATATCCTGAAGATAAATTACGATCGATAACCAATTAATTAAACATGAATATAATGATTGAAAGTTGAATGTCGATTTGAATTGCGTTGCTGAGAGATGAATTTGAATTTAGATTTAAATATAATGAGATTGAAAGTTGAATTTGAATTCAGACTAACTTAATGTCGACGTAAAATGAATACTGGAAAATTGCAATTAAAAATTTCATTAGGGGCACGACGCTTTGTTCGCATTAAATTCACGAAAGTTCGATATTCTTTAAACGAGGGAGATGGGAATCGTTAATAGGAACTTTTTCTTCGAAATGATATGCTTCGACGAAAGATATGCTTCGCGTCGAAATTAGTTGGTATTAATTAGAGACGGTGTAAACGAAAAAGTATTCCTTTGTAAGTGGGCCCGCCGCGTCGACTCGCGTACCGATCCGCGGACAAATTAAATCCTCGGACGGGTTTCCACAGCGAAAAAGCGAGGGTCACTTCCACGAGTGAGATTTTTTTTCACGCACGCGAAAAGTTGGATAGCTACCGCTTTGATCGAGCTCCAATTTCAGGGGGACTGATCGTCAAAGTTAATTAATCGCGTCGTATCATTCGAAATTTGTTTGAACAATCAAATCTGCTCGGATTTTTCAACATTTCATGTATAATTGAAATAGCACCACAAAATAAAATGATGTCAACTTTTCTACAAATTCCTGTTTAAAACAGTGAATTAGCATAAAGGTCTACAGAGATCGAATTAACCTAAAGCAGCCCGTGCTAGCGGATCCTTCCGCTGTCCACAAACAATCCCAAAAGGGACAGTATTAATTAGTTAGCATCTGTCAGTGGAAGTGTCGCTTAGCGTGATCACGACTTCACGAATCCCTTGCGTGTCACGTATAAGTATCCATCAGGTCCCATAAGCAATGCCGATGACCTTCTACATTCTCCCAGCCGGTGTACTGAAACAATCACGATCATTACTAGACCCCGGTTTTTATGCATTTATATTAAAAATGAGCAAGTGTAATTTAAAACACTGAAAATATTAAAAGACTTTGCAACTATTAATATATTATTTTCTCCACATTAAAATTATTAATGGAGAATATTTTAAATTCAGCTCCTGCGTCTTACAATTGATGCACAAACTTTTTATTTTGCATTTATTTATTATTATATATTATATATTATATATAATTAATATATTGTATAATTATAATATGTATAATATTGTATATTGTATAATATATTGTATAATTATAATATGTATAATATTGTATATTGTATAATATATTGTATAATTATAATATGTGTATAATATTGTATATTGTATAATATATTGTATAATTTCCAATTCTCCTACCCTTTGTAACGGTAAAAAAATCTCGAAACATAGAGGACACAGAAACCTGAAATGTGGTAGACAGACAGCCGGTGTTGAGTGCTAAAATTGAATGAATGGCGTTATGATAGTTAACTCAATAAACACGAAAATAAGAAAAGACATTTGGCTGGATGTCCGGTAGCTCGTGCGACCAACCAATTTTCCTGGGACGGCTTTTGCCTTATCGTAATAGCCTCTGAATAATTTGTTAGCGCCGGTCACCGGTGACCATCGGGCAGTCAACGCGTTAATCCCTGACCACCGCCGTTATCGTATCCGGTGCTCCATCGACCACATCGAAACCCACCTCGTGTGCGTAGGTTTGCGTGTCTCTCTCTCCCTCTCTCTTACTAGGGAACTTGCAAATCCACATCGACGGACACAGACGACGACGACGCCCACGCGGCCCGGAGAAGTGTTGTTACACGGAACGTGTTGTCCCGTGGCGACACGTATCCCGCCGAGATTGCTACTCTTAGTCGGTCGCTTTGTGCCTCTGCAAATAGAGCCGTTCGCCGGGAAAAACGTTTTACCGCGGGAAAATGTAAATCTGAATAACGCCCCGTGCACCCCTTTCCACACACGCGATCTCGCAAATACAAGCGAGAAAGCCGGAAAGTATATTTGATGACTGCTCGTACGCGGACAGGCGTGGTTCAGTTTCATGGTATCAGCTCATGATACCGTGTTTGGCCATTTTGCACGCGTGGACGACGGGCGCGCTCGCTCTCCGAAGACAATATGCCTTTCCGAAGCCTTGTGCGTACGAAATGAAAGTTTGTTCAGGGTAATGGGGAATTTCCCTGGGATTGGGCAGAGTTGTGCTAATTTAAATACATTTTAATTGAATTATATTGTATTTTATATACATAGTATTCGCATTACATCGTAATTCCATAACTCGAACCTTTCACTTGATTTAATCGCCAGTTAGGCCAATCAGACCAATTGTGTAATCGAGATACAACATAATTGAAATGACATATAATTTATTTATTTAATGCTTTAAACCAAATGTGGTTTATATAGTACATTCAATACATGAATTCCATTAGCGTATTACATAATGGCTTAATGCGCCTCTTAGCTTAGCTTAACTTAACAGTAATGTTTTGTTTAAAAAAAAAACTGATTCAATGAAATTAAATTTTTAGTGCACAACGCTTAATAAAATCGAAAATGATTAACAGACCATTAATATCTGGACCACATAGGAAGCATCAAATGAAATATAATAATTGAAATACGATATAATGTAAATTACTCGATGTGTTTTTTCTTTTTCCATCTCTTATTCTTCTTGTATATGTATAATTTATTGTTACATTGTGCTTTCTAATTGTATTTCAATTGTAAAAAGGAATTACATTGTGATTTAATTGAATGAATCGGTTGAGTTTCGAAAGAGAGGTTAGTACGGAACGCGTCACTTATACGAGGAGTGACAAAACAAGGAATCCAAAGGGGGTTCTTCTTCGTGACGTTAATAGTCCCAATGAAAAACCAGGTGTGCTTCGTCTATAGACTCTGGCCCAGCAACCGTCGCGGCGGCTGCCAGATCAGCTGAACGTCTTAATATCTCAGCTGAGGCGATCTACATCCTTCTTGCTCCCTTTGGAGTTGTTAATCTTCCGGTCTGGGTGTCTGAATGCGGATCGAATGCGTTATCCAGCCCGTCGCACGGTTCTATCCAGAGACGAGGTAATTAAGGGAGTCCAATTATATCTGTTGCAAAGGCGTAGTTAGACGTTACGTCTCCCATCTGAGAAATCCTCTTCCACAGCATACGTTATCACCGTGCTATTAAGGGGCTTTAAGCGCGGCTACAGATTGGATTCTTTAATCTATTGGGACCCGCGCGACTCCTTCGGGAATTGTACCGTAAAATTCTACTAAATCGAACTGGCGAGACAATCTGGCAAATATCACATTTGCCCACCCTCGTTAGAACATTTGGATTATTTAGTCTTCAATTACATGAGAGGAAACTTGGACAGAAGTTTCGAGGAGGTTTTAAATATGATACATTGTAATCTGACAAATTTTGGAATGTTTGGATTATTTAGTTTTCAATTATTTATATGCTACTACTGCAGAATTTTCGAGAAGGTGCTAAAGGGTATAGTCGGATGAGATAGTCAAAAATGCCCTTGAACCGAATTGTATCGACGATGCGTCATTCGATAGGGCACCAAGAAAAAACATACTGTGCAAAGTTTCAACCCTGTATCTCGATCGGGAGGGTAGTTATGGGGTAAAATCGAAAAATCAATTTTTGACCTATTTTCCCTAGTTAATGATGTTTAGAAATTCTGAGAAAAATCTGACACATGTCAAGAACCAAAATATATACTTCGCAATTGGTTTCAGATTTTTAAATTGAAAATCCTGCTTGTAAAAAATCAAAAACCTCAAAAAAATCGAAAAAATGCAGATTTCATATGGAAGTTCTCAATTGGCCACGTTTATATTTTTACAGTAGCGACATATTGTTACAGGTAATGTTCATGAATTTTTTCAGATTTTTTGGTTTGGTGCGTCGTTGTTAAAAAAATAAAAACCGATTTTTTCGACGTTTTTCCTAAGTTACACCTATCTTTTCTGAATCTTAAAAATACATTAGGTAATATTAAACGTTCCTACGTTCAGAGAAAAACATCTTCCAGACTTTAAAACTTGCGTAATACGAAAAACGAAAATAATACTATGTACATATATTCGAATATTTAGAATACGATTTCAACGACTATACTATAAGTTTTGAACCACAAAAGATATCGGGATGAATTTCTACTAAAATTCATTAAAAAATTATTCCTACCACTGATAATCATGGTAATAAATACATATTTTTGTAATAATTTTATAATTGTTTCTTTAAATTTTGTTTTCTGAAAATAAAATAAAATATTGTTCATTCGTTACTTATTTAGTAGTTATTCAGATAATTTAAATCGCCGATGTCTTTGGTGAAATATTCATAATATAAAGAATAGATGTCGATGACACTTGTGGAAGATTGAAAAGTAAAATGATGAATGAGATGAATTGAAAGAATTTACTTTGGCATGATGCTATTGGGGCGCGCATCTAGGAGAGAAGCTAATGGAAAAAAAGCAATATTCTTTGCCAGTGTTCGAAATAGTTGTTTCTGCGAGTTTCGGGAAGAATGGGGACATTTAGGCGCGGTCTTTCACGTGATCCGGCCTGTGTATTAGCGATCGGCTCCGTGGCTGTTCCAAATAGGTCCATTGGGGCGCAAGGTTTCACGCGGCCTGAAGATAGGTCATGCTGTAAAAACGTATCAGCGCCGGTTCGCCACAATGACGCGCGGCTACGTAATTCGCAAGCCTGGAAAGGAGAGACTTCCAATCGTCTACACTTCAAAGGGAGGCAAAACAGAGTGTACATGGCGTACCCGTTCGAGGCCACCTTCACACGCACGAATAGTCATGTGCCAGCAGAGCGCAAAGGGTTATTTTTAGTGCAATTTGTCGCTCGAACGATACCATAAAGTGAACGTCGTGTGTGTACCGGCCTATGGAAATTTTCACGTGTTTGTACCCACGACTAAACAGTCGACGTCGTTAAATGTGTCGACCGATCGCCGTAGAAAAAAGGTCTGCTTTATAATCCACCGTTTGGCCTTTCATGGGATTCGTATGGGGTACCGACACTTCGTAAACGATTCGATACACGTTCGGAAAAAATAGTACAGTCAGCCTAAAACGATAGCTCATTTGTATCCGCAATTATGAAACTATCGAATTTCAAGTAAATGGGAACAAATAAAATTTTATTTTCAGTGGCAGTGCGCTTTTTATAGATCTGAAGTGTAGATTTATATTCCAGCATTTTAAAAATCTGCAGTCTAATTATTTCACATCTCTCAGTATTTTTTAAACTAAGTTAGTTCAATGTAATTTTTACAATATTGTCAAAAATGGACCATTTAGTGTCAATATGTCCTTCTCCTTGAAATATCTCGAAACAAGAATATATGAGTTGGACCAATTGTATAATTATCATCCCCTCTAGACGCTTAGACTCTTCCCGAGGGCCGCACAATTTTCAATCAAACATCAATCAAATTCGAACAGCGATTTCATGTTCCGTCATTGTGTAACTAAACCCGGCTGAGGACAACGCGACGTAGAAAACTAAATGGAAAATGTATAACAATTTTTCATGCTAGGTTTCATTTACCAATAAATCAATGTTGGAGCTTGATCACGCCCCGACGCGCTCAGGCACCGTTTAACTTCTACGTCTGACCAATACCGCTCGTTTCTACTTACGTAAATTTTCGCAAACAACGACACTGACACATCGCTCTTCCCACTGCGTAATATCTTGATATATAAGCTTCCCAATTAAGAGGTAGAAGGTATCTAGACAGCACAATGAACGGTGGTTAGGAGATAATAAGTAGAAACGGCGAATAATAGGTAGACGTAATTAATCTTACTTGAAGGCGTGTCTGCCCGATATGAATTCAAATTATCCTTGTGAAAGAAGATATCCGCGGGAACGAAACTTCGCGCGAAGTTAATCGAGCATTTATGCATTATAATAGAGCATCTTCTCTTGCAATCATGCTGGTCCACTTTGCAATTGATTTATTTCGTACACCCTCTATGTTACAACTATACCTCGGGTCTTCGTGGAAAATTAAAAATCATTTATAAATTAGCATAATTCCCGTTGAATAATCAACGGCTGGCTTATTTCTCGAGGTACGCCGTTCATTTATTTTTAGCACTTGATCCTGTAGGATTTTCGAGATAAAAGCAAATTCGTGCACCCCTTTGGGCTAACAGATACCTGTGTACCATATTTAAATTTTCTACGCCTTCAGTGTTTTTCTAATGGCAAGCGGACTAAGCAACTGCGTGGGGCCCCCGGAATATCATAGGGCCCCGATTTCAAAGAAAATTTAATGTGTAACGGTATGAAAGTTCTTTTTGGTTAATAAGTTTAGGAGAGTTTTCCTGCAACTTCTATTTCTAACATGAGTTTGAGGACCCAAAAGTTTGGGCCCTTGACTTGAGCCGACAATGATCAAATCCGCGGTCTATAACGCCGCACTGTTGCGGTTGAAAGTTTTTAGCGGATCACTTGAAATGGAAGAGCAAAATGATTAAACTCTCGTAGAGAGGGAAACGCGATTACGGAACAAACATTACGAGACCGGATTGTTTACAAGTCCGTTTCAGAATATTCCTGCGATATGAATGCGAATTTACGTAAAATAATCAGCACGGTATGTTTGCCACACAATTGATAAATTATATTAACGGATGTATCGCGAATCTTCGGCGTACACGTGTATGCGTATATCCATACGAACAGTTAAATTCTGTTCCATAACTGAAAGTCACTTGTAAAATTCATATTTATTCAGTATTTCGCCAAGTTCCCCGGTATCAATTATTTACTTAAACTCGAGCAACATTCGAGTTCATACATGACGAAGTTCCACGGCGCGGGCTTGTTGCAGTGCTTGATTACGCGCGATGACGCGATGAAATTAATTAATAAAATCCTGCACGCCGCGTTCGAGTCGCGCGCTTACACGTTGTTGCGGCGTTCAAGGGGGCTTAATCGAAATCAATCTAATTGACAGTAACCTCACGAGACAGTTCAAATCAGATTCGACATTCGATTCGAGTGACACTGTGCTAGAGAAGACGCAAACATTAATTAGTGAATACGATTTTTCTTAATAAATTATCGATTAAGCTTCATCTGAGGGGACCAGAAATTTTCAACCTTTTTTATATATATAGTCCTGCAGATTTTGGTGAGAAAATGCCGAAAATCAAAGCTCTAATCTCATTTTTATTTATATTATAATTTAAAAGTATAGTATAAGAAGATGTATTAAATCTTAAAATAATTGGAGGTAATATAAATAATTATTAATAATATAATTGAATTTAATAAAATTAATAAATATTAATATAGGGATTAATTTTATAATTTGTAAGAAAAGGAATCAATAAGATATAATTAATATTTTTCATTACAAAATTTATTCAATAATTTAATGGATAAATTCCTAGTTTTAATCATAAGCTAAATATTAATAAATAATTTATATTTAAACTTGATTGATTTAAGATTGAAAATATAATTAATATAGAAGTAATTCTAGAAATTAAAAAGTATAAAATTCGTGGTTTACGACGTCAATAAATATATAATTAATTCGGATCTCAGGAACCCACTGGTTCAACAATTATGTGTGTTTAAAGGTCAACGATTTTCACTGTTTCTCCGTGAAAAAAGCATTGAACTGCAAACAAGCATAAATTTTGACCAGTGGATTCCTGAGATTAGAACTTGGATTGTCGACATTTTCTCGCTAAAATCTACGGGACTATATAAATAAAAAGGTTTAAGATTTCTGGTTTCCTATTTCATCTCGAAAATGATACATTACGTTCAACCTGGAATATTTCGATTCTCTATGATTTTTCAAATGTTATGGGTATGCAATTGTTATTAATGTAGGTATTTATTTAGAAATTTAATTGTGTTGGTACTGATCGATCGTCGGCGACCAGCTGATCAGCCGAGGATCGATTTACCCTTGACAACCGAGATTTGTTTGTAAAATAATACTGTCAAGTAATAAACTAAGGAGGTTATTATTAATATAGTATTAATATAGCATTATTAATATAATATATTATTATTAATATATATAATTAATATATATCATTAATATATAATAATATTATTATTAATATAGTTATTTAAATAAACCTCCTATATTAATAACTTTAATGTTTAATAACGTAAACCACTCGAATGGTGAGGGTTAATCTTTTTAAAAATGTAAGCTTGAAAAAACCATAAGATCCGTAGTCTAGTCACGATGTGAGAACATGGTTCAATTATCCGGCCACAGTGTCACGCCTAATTAGTCGACGGAGCAGAGATTAGACCGTAACGACACTCTCGAAATTCAGCGGTGGACGCACGGTCAACGGTTGGTTTGCGTCTCCCTTTTGTCTTTGACCATACAAAGAAAAAAGAACAAGATGGGGAGAGGCTGCTTGTCCAGGTCCGAAATGTCGTTCATTATGTTTACAAGCGGGTACCTTTTGGCGTCGGTCACAGTCGGGGGCGATCTTCAGCCATCCGATTACAGGTTTGTTTCACGTAGCTACACGGACGCTCGTTTCATAGCGATCGGATCCTTCCACATGGCAGATCAAAACCGTGGCCCCACCGAATCGACGTGCCCAACGAGTACGGACCATCTGACACGAAAAAAAGAGACACATCGCTTCCGGTTCTGTTCGCCGAGCCAGCTACGAAGAATTAACTGCATAACGTACACGTACGTTCCGACAAAAGAGATTCGTCGAAATTACTTTTTTCTCGTTACACGAGTATCCCTCCTTACGGGAGGTTACCCGACATTCGATTTTATTTATTTATTTATTGATGCCGTAAACCTAGTTTGGCTTATATAGCATACATTATTATGACATTATGCAAAAAAAAAAGTAAATAAAAAAATAGAGAAGTATATAACATAGTATGTATAAAGTGGAATTATGTAGTATAAACGTTAGGCGCTAAATCCTAATCATACATCACGTCGATTTTAATGAAAGTTTCGCATGATATAGAACTGAAACAAAATATTTGCTGCCGACGTTCATGTTAAGGTCAAATAAAAACTAAAAAACATCCATTCTATAGAATATCACCGAAACTATTACGGTCTTCGAACGACAAATCATTCAGTGTAAACCGTTTTTGGGAAAGAATAATTTCTTTAAAAGGAGACGCACAAATTGGATTTTGAAATTTTCGTCTAGACCTAACAGTTTCGGAGATGTTTGGTAAAATGGATTTTTCACCCCAACTTTCAGAGCTATTTTCACCTCGTTAGCACGAACGTCGGCAGCTATAAAAAAGACACGTGTGAAGTATATTTATTCAGTTCCGTATCATACGAATATGAAAATTTCATTAAAATCAGGGTGTTACGGTTGGCTAACCTCCCTCGTTAGTCTTCGATTTATTCTTACCGAGAGGTCCAAGGCTTTGAAGATCGCGATAAGCGGATAAAATCGGCAATCTGTCCGCTGAATTGACGGATAGCCTAGCCACGCCATAATTGTCGAGGAGAGGGTTCTTGATCGAGGCGCGTCGCTCGGTACGAAGAGCCTTCCGCTGAGCGGTTCCGTTCCGAAGAACGCAGCGACGGAAGTTGGGCCTGGCGCGCGTTAACGGACAGCGAAAATCCGGCTTAACGCGGTGATCGGTGAACGGAACCGGAATAGTCGATAATGTCGGACACAGATGAGCATAACCGAGAAGAGAGACGAGGGTGAAGCTAGGCTGTACCGTTTGAAAACGCAACACAGTACGATCGGCTCTTTAAAAATACATGAGATGTGGCCAGGCGTCGGCGGTGCCGCGGCTTTAAAGCTGCAGCGAATCTGTGTCTCGATTCAATTACCTTTGAAATCCCTTGTCGTCGGGCATTAAAGCCGGAACTAATCCTAGGGACACGCTCCGCGAGAGCTAGAAGCGGACGATCCAGCCTACCAGGATAGCGTTCTAGTGCTAAGCTTCACGGAGTCCACCCATGGGTGGGGAGCTAACGATAATCGATGAGGAGGGGAAAAAGGCGAAAAAAAGAATACCATCGACGGCGGCATCCTCCTCTTCGACCGATGGACACAACCGCCGTGGACAAAGCGCGCGAAAAGCATCACGGAATGCGGTTTTCATCCTTCTCGTAAATAATGCTCGGCGACCGAGTTCAAAAGAGCGACGATCGCGTTGACCGAGTCGATCGACCGGGGAAATTAAACTTTTTCAAAGTCGTTCGATCTGTTCGACTGTCCCCGGGCTCGATCAACAAGAGTTTCCTTGCCACTTCACCGAAATTACCACGGATTTATCTCGTGTTCAGTTTTCCTCGTAAATTCGTCGTTGAATACACTTTAATGCTCCCATTACGGTATATTAACCCCTTGCCGTATCGTTTTCTTTACAGTAAAGGTGGGATCTTGTTTGCGCGCCTGGACGCAAACAATATTATATTATATTTATTTCTTAATCCTATTGAGTTATTAGATCCTGTTTTATGTAGGAAGTATAAGTGAATAATAACTAAAAATAAAATAATAAATGGTAAAATAAAATGAAAAGCGTAGAAACGATTTAAAGTTGCATTATTAATTGAAAACCCCCCTCAAATTCATTCAACTAATATTTTTAAGGTGGGATCTTGTTTGCGTTTTGTTATCCCAGCGGATTTTATACTCCATTCGTCGTACTTCGTCGGTACTGCGTCTAGACGCGAGCCACTGCGTGGCTACATTTATTTTAATTACAAATTAATCAAATTTCATTTTAGTTAAAAAGAAAGGCGTAATATTCGTATTTGTTAGACTCTCTTCAAAATCGTAATACTAACGTTGTGTTAAGTGTGTTTGAATTGGGATCTCGATACAAGCAGCATTACTTCTGAACTCGTGGCGACGCTTCTTGCAATAATTACATCGGTCGACTTCCGTTCGTTTGTATATTGAAATTGTGTACCTCGTTTTAATTGAAATCTTCACGTCGGTTCAGTGACCAAAGCAATCGAGAATCTTCAGTCTTTCTTGGTTATTTCAAGCATAAATTCCATCAAACTGAATCAAGATTATGTTGTTCGAGAAGGAATACAAAGCGTCTGAAGATATTAATAACTGTTCGAAGCTACCTCTTCTTCGTGAAATTGGCGAATAAACATTTTCTGGATACACAATAGATATTGCCATTAATTCGCTATCCCGAGAAATATGAACTACTCGATCCTATTAAAAATAATTAGAAAATAAATATTTCTTCAGGATTCCTGTTATTCAAGTTCGAAAACATGTTCTTCCCGTTACAAGATGTCGGGTACATTCCTCTGTTTTCCCAACAAACAGTCGGAGATACATACCGAACGGTTAAAATAATATTTCCGAATCGATCCTGAAAGATGTTTCGACGGATGTCCAGGATCAGCTATACCGAATCCTAAGGCTCCCCCGGACATATTTCCCGGCAAGAATACATTTCCGTGAATGCGACAAGAATTGATTCGCGTATTTAGACCGTCTGCATATCAATTGGCAATTTCCGCGTTCGACCACGAAAAGTGGCCATTCGTGGAATCGACCGGCATTTCGAAAGCGTCCATCTAGCTTCTTCTCGCGTCATTTCCTACTCTTCGAATGGATTTTACCGTTTCCCCGGGAACATTGTCGTAGGTCACGTACCCACCTCGATCGAGCACAAGACCAATTTTGTCAAATACGATTGCCCCACCTGTAACGCGTAATAATACCGCTTCTGGAACGTTCTTCCGACGAAAGGAAAGGATCCTCGTCCTCTCGCGATCGATAAGGTCCTCGAGATAGTTCCACCAAGTCCAATTACATAGCGCGGTTCATAATCTTTCATTGGACGTTCTGCAGAGTTATTCTCAAACTGATTCTGAAGGATTATTCTGAGTTGAATTATTTTGATTCTAGTAAAAGTCATCGGACGAAGTGAGGAAATGTAGAAACAATTAGGTGAAATTTAAAATAGTAAAAGCATCAGAAGAATTTAAGAGAATAAATGGTAATTATATAGAAAAATACTGCTCTCTCCGATTTTGATGAAATTTAAATATGTTATAGGTATTGACATTTTGAACAACTTTTTCCTGTTCCAATATAGGGGGGTTGCTGTTAGTTTTCGAGATATTTGCAAAAAACTATCGCGAATACTGTATTGAATTTTTCGTATTCCTGAACGGAATTCCATACGGAATAACATAAGAAACAAGTAGAATTAACTGCTGTAGATAACTGTGATCATACATACATAGACTGAGCTTTCAATTTTCAACGACATCTCCTTGATTCTTGGGTTGCATCTGTTTATTTTGTGTTTGTAAAGACATTGTGGAGATGAGAAGCGACAACACCACACACACCCACCCACTGCTTAACACGCACCCACTGTTTCTAAATTATACTCTAGATTCTTACGTATTTTCACGTGCTTATTACGAATATGATATTGAAAATTTGCACAAATGTTAATTTCTTAACGGAAACCTTCTTTTTAGAAACAGTGGGTGCGTGTTAAGCACTGGGTGGGTGTGTGTGATGTCAGGCTGGCCCTTTCCGCCCCCCTGTTTTCTCTCTTATCTCTACAGCGTCAAAATGTAAACAAACGCCGTACCGAAACAGGTCTACGTTGCAGCGAAGCGTTCAGGAATACGAAAAATTCAATACAGTATTCGCGATAGTTTTTTGCAAATATCTCGAATATTAAATGCGACCCCCCCCCTATATTGGAAAAGGAAAAAGCTGTTCAGAATGTGTTGCTGCATAACATATTTAAATTTCATCACAATCGGAGAGGGCAGCACTTTTCTATATAATTACCGAACATTTTTATTTTGAATACAGATCTTTTCGCTCCGAAAGCATAGAATAAGATAAAGAAAAGAATAAGTTTGCGACGAGACCGCGTCGGTAAAGCGAACAGGGGATGAATTCCAAGGAGAAGGGTATCGAGGGAGACGCGTATACACGAGGATCGGTCAGGTCTATAAATCAGTCGTCGAATTTTTGATAGCGAACGGTCCCGTGGCAACTGCGATTGGAACTCGGTCTCGGCGGAATGTTCGACGGGAGCAATTAATTACCTATCAAGAAACGTACAAGGGAAACGGAACCGCAGGAAACAGTGGCGAGATGGAACTCCGGAGGGGCACAAAGCGATTAAGAGATCTATCAAATTGACGGGGACGATCCTCTCTCGCCGTCGAATACTTGGCCGTTTGCTCGTGACGTTCGGAACCGAAGCCGAAGCAGGTCGTTTATCCAGGCCGGTGTACTGCGAGTTTGTAGGGGGGTGAATCACAGTGTCGAGTCCGATCGGTAGTCGTTCTCTAGCTCGACCCGGCTTTTATTAGACCGGCTGACACCGAGGATCACTGCCAAACTAGGACCGCGCGCGAACAATGGCTTCCACGTATCGAGCCGACGTCGCTCGAAAATAACCACGACTAGCCACAGTCGTCGAGTCGTCGTCGTTTCCTGTCGCACTCTTTCGCGGCTGAAGTCCATCGACCGAAAAGGAAATGGACCCGCAAGGCACCACGGGCCGAGCCACAGAATAGCGCGAAAGGGAAAATGCGAAAATCAACGAGATAAAAGATCGCACCGACGAGATGCTGCGAGAATAGAAGCCGAGAAGAGAGAGAGAGAGAGAGAGAGAGAGAGAGAGAGACATATAGTCTGTCCCATAGATTCATATTTACCGCCATTTACCGAATTGGCCAATACAGAGAGAGATCTGAGGTTTACAATTCGTTCTCGGTTCAAATCTTTACGGTTTACGCAGTCCACTTGTCACCGGCATGGAACCAACATGTTCCGTAATCTTTAAGAATATAAATTAATACCTTTTCTTATAAGCATGTGAGTCTTCACACATTTTTTAAGTCCAAATTCTTTTTTTATTTTCTATTTATGTGAAAACACGTTTGCCTAACCGCTCTATAATTTATACAAAATAATATCTTTGATTAATTCTTACAGACGCAATAATGAAATTTTCTATTCTTGAAAATGGTCTAGATTGAGACCGAAACGTTGAATTAAATTTCATGTGATATTTTTGCAAATTTGCTTATGTTCCAATTGATCGAACCAGTGCGCCGATAACATTAATTGTAGTTTAAAACAATTGTCGATMGRGATTCASAGAACTGTTACTCTTACTTATTGTTGGTAAGGRTTCCAGTTYCCTCCATTAACAATTCTAGATTGGCACTGTCTCAGCATACTTTCAACTATACAATTGTACGATAAAAGTAGCGACCTCCTTCTTATTTTGATAATATGTTTCCCTCTCGCTTGCCATTCATTACGAACGACAGATTTTTTGTATTAGGTTTGCATCAAAGGATTGTGATGGCTAAGATAGCACGGTGATGACGTTTTACGCCTTTTTCCAGTTGGTATCAAATTCGTGGTTCGTCTGAAAGCTCTGTTCTTTTCCCTGTGTTGTATGACAACTATTTACTTATCATTAGTTTACTTGCGATACATACTTATCATAAAGTGACTAAGTTAGATGTTCCCGACAGTGACCCTCGACCGGTCACTACCCTGAGTCACACAGAATTGCACTATGATCCACTATTATAACCGCCTACCTCTCCCTTTTAGGGGCTTCTATTTAAGCTCACGCAAAAGACTTATCCTAGCTTCTTTTTCGTACAACCTCTCTGCAGACTAGAACTCTGTCTCTCTGTCTCGACGAATTAGTACTTTGTCACGCGCTTCTCGTACTTCGTGTCCGGACTTTATAAGTTAAGGAGTTTTATTAATAAACTTGTTTTTTGTTACCTTAAACCAAAAACGTTTAGTAACCCTCATCCGGAATACAACACCTGTCAGAAACAAAACTGACAGATATTCAGTCAAGACATTATTAGTCATTAAAGACATATCTGTTTATTTGTTTATTTGTTTACGTTATCTTTATCTCCCCCTCAATGGGCGACAGGTTTCGAAGATATCGCCGACACGCTCTTGTGGGACAGACTGTAGTAAGGAAAGAGGGTTCGAGAGAGTTTTCTGAAGGGGTTGAACAAGGACCGCGAAGCGTATTGTCGGGACGACTCATTCGCCGCGAAAGGATCGAGAGTCGGTAGGAGAGGAATAAACGTAGAAATTCCGTCGCACGCGTTTTTTCTTCCCCGAAAATATTTGCCCGGTTGGCGCGTGCCACGAATCCGCCGTTCTCGATCTTCAACCCCGGTCCTAACGGGATTCCCAGACGGGTCCTGGATCGATCATAGACCCCGCGAATCCCGCCTGGAATCTCACGGATGGCGCTTTTGGCATCGGATAACCCCCACCCTTTCTCTATCTCTCCCTACCATGATTTTACTTGCTCATCGACGAACGGTTATAGAAAGGAGATTGTTCGGCGAAACGTCGCCAGAAAGTCACGGTTATCGGCGTGAAATTGCAATAACCCTGAGCAAATATGATCTCGGGTCTGCACGGACTCTCTTCTTCGAGGGGCAGATCGAGTCGCTGGATCTCTGGCGCTTTTCAGATATTTAACATAATCGTGCGGGAGGTTTCGTTACTACCGAGATATTTACAATGCAATGCACTGACCGGTCCTGCGAAGGAGCATTCCGTGGTTAATGTGAAAATAAAGAGTTCTCAATGATAATCGGTACAGTGGATCAGTGCTTCCCAAATTTTTTTTTTATTAGAAAATCTCATATGAGATTCATTTCAACATAATTACAAAAAAGACGAAATACGCCACATACAAAACAGAATATAATAATTACAAAATAGAATGTGGTATATTAGAGATACACAGATATTTTAATACAGACATATGATTAGTTGGAACAGTATAGACAAAACTTATACTTTAAGACAACAGCTCTTAAAAAATGATAACATGTAGTGACAAGCTTTTATATTTGGTTTAGCTATTAATATTGAGACATCCATTGGAAGATTGAAATTTATTTTGCTGAGTTTATTCATTAATTTGATCCTTTCCTTTTATTTTCGTCGCGCTGTACTTTATAGCAAATGAAAAAATTGCGGCGCACCTATTACGCATATATTTTAGTACGTAATTATTTTAATGATTTATATTGATAATATTATTTCATATTTTACTTATTTTTTATATAATTTTAATTATTTCGTGGCCACGGTGTGGGAAGCACCGCTGTAGGCTCTCATATAACGGGACAACAAATTGTTTAAAATTAATGCTGCGTCTGTGTCTTCTGTGGCAGTATGTTTTGTACATGTACTGTTCATTTACTGTAGAAAGATTAGATAATAATGATAGAAGACCTAGTTAAAGGAACAGTCTGCCGTAAAAGTTTCCGATCGTGTTCCGAAACTCTGTATGATCCTTAAAAGAATTGGCTTAAGCCGAGACGGACGAGTGTTGCGTGTCTCTTTAATTGCTTTTCTTTCCGCGCCAGTAGAAACTTCCGGCTCGGTAACTTCTGTATCCCAATTTCATTCTGTTAATGGCTGAAATCAGTAACAAATCTGATCTGGATGTTTCACACATAGGATTCCCGATAGTGTGCGACGGGAGCCCGTGTAACATTCTCCAAAAAGCAATAACGGCTTCGAAAATATAAATCCTGCTGCGAAACATGGTTTAAGGGAGTTAGCTGGACTCTGATGGCGTTCCGAAAAGTTCTGCCGACGAATTTGATAAGACAACGCAACAGCTTTTCCATTTGAAAACATTGTGGTGTCCTGGAAACGATTAAAGCACGTGCATTCGATTAGGAACAATGAAATATAAAGTACAAATTGAAAAATGCAATGAAACGGCGTTGAACGCGAATTATAAATCATATAATATAAGCATGTAAATCCGAGAATGTGCAAATCGGATAATTTTGTTATTGTACTCAGCAAAATCCCAGTAATCCAGTGTTAAATATTGGACAGAGATAGCTGAATTACGAATCGGCCATTTATTACGGTATAGCGAGACACTAGATCAAGAGAGAGAGGGAGAGAGAGAAAGTTAGAGAGGCAATCCGAGCGTAATATTAATATAAACGTATATATCATTTTTTGACAATGAATTACATTCCTGCATCAGCCGTGCCACTTTTTAAAATTACTTTTCTCGTTTCTACCTCATAATCCGACATTGCTGAAGTCCCGAGGATGTTGGATTATCGGGTTTCTTCCGTATGCAACCAGCTCTACAGTCAAAATATCAGAATGTCCGAGACGTATAAAAATGATAAGACTTCCGAGCACGAAAGATCGGATAAATACGTTTCTAAAAATTAAAACTGAATATTGTAGAATCTTTACAGTGATTCAGCTCGGCGCACATTTATGTAGACATCCATTAAACATTTTCCGTTCGGAGTAGCAATCAATTAAATTCCATCTCGTAACTCTGATACGCTCGGTAATTATGTAGAAGCATTATCGACCAGGGTACGGTTGTAATATTACGTACAATATATACATAGAGAAAGAGAAAGAGGGAGAGAGAGGGAGAGAGAGGGAGAGAGAGATGATGATGCGAGAAGGGAGAGGGTCGGCTCTCGAGGGGAAATAGAATCGATGGTTACCAATAGCGTTTGGTACAAAGCACTCGAGGAGACGGTCTCTTCCCATAAGATTCTCGAGAGATGTTAGGCTGATGGCCGGTTGCCAAGCAGACACAATCCATACTATAAATACTGGCGGACACCACACCACCGTCCCACCCTGGCCCCATCGTTCCATTCCATTCCGCGCGACTACCCCCGTCCTCGAACTTTTTCGTCCAGGGTGCATTCCGCGCTTCGTTAACACGGCCGAAATCTTTCTCACTTGTGCGCAACGTTCCACGGATCGAACGTTTCGACCAAGACTCTAGAGCCACCTCAACGCTTCACGTTCTAAAAAAAATCAGAATCGTAGCTAAATACTGTCCTATTTTATATCCTAGCATTTTTCAAAAATCTTCGAAAGCCACAATCGCATAAAGATCCGCGGTCTAACTATTAGATTGCAAGATACGGGAACAAGAATGAAGAAATTGCCAGGCTGACAGGCTAATCCGTGAGTTTAGCTTGTGCTCACAAGGAGAGTGCAAGGACGTTGTCACACCGATTTAGTTGAGACTCTGTATACTTATAGATCTCGATCTCCCATTTACGAATATATACCATTATAGACGCTAACACTCAATATTTTTTGAGATATTCATAAACAAAGTTCTTACATTACTGCTTAAATCTGCTATTGTAGAGGAGGTATATAACGAATATTTATTTATAATTTATTAATACGTTTGTTCTTTAACTTTTATATAAATAAATGTGCAATATCTTACGAACAAGTTAATGTTACACAGCGAATTTATTTATAATTTATTAATCCTTTTGTTCTTCAACTTGTAACAAATGTGCAATCTCATATAGACAAGTCAATGTTACACAGCGAATAAATAATATAAATAAATATGAAAAAAAAAATTTGCACCAAACGAGAATCGAACCCTAGCCCACCGGGTGGAAGTCTCTTGTATACCACTTAAGAACTTTGTTTATGAATATCTCAAAAACTATTGTGTGTTAGCGTCTATAATGTTCTATATTCGTAAATGGAAGATCAAGATCTATAAGTATACAGAGTCTCAACTAAATCGGTGTGACAACGTCCTTGCACTCTCCTTGTCAGTAATTTCCCGAGAAAAGTTGATTGATATGCGTGCGAGAATTCTGAATGAGAAAGGTAAATTGTAGGGATGCCAAGGAGCGATCGGTGGCCGCCATCGATCCTAGAAAGCGGGTTCACTCATTCGTCCATCATAAGACGATCGAAAGTTCCAATATTGTCACAGCGAATTTTCGAAGAATAAAAAGCAAATGATTCTTCCCTCCGCCGCAGTCTCGGCGCAGTCAACGTGAAATAATCCGGCGGAAAACAGCGGAGGGGTGGGTGGGGGGGGGGGGGGAGAGAAAACTATCGTTTCCCGGATCGGGGCTGGAAGTTTCTGCTGGAACTTATTCCTCCCGGTCTCGTCCGCCATCGAAACGCAAAATTAAGACGACGCAGAAGTTGGCGCAACGAGTGTCCGATGTTTAGACAAGAGTCTACTTTGTTCGACGGTGAGACAACAGAGAGAAGGAACTCGATATCGATCTCGACTGAGAAAAGATGAAGCGGGGAAAGAAACTGGGAACGAAGAAAGGGAAAAGAAAAAGGAGGGGGGGGGGGGGGGGGGGAGAAGGAAGAATAAAAAAAAAGATGGAGACGAGGAGCATAATGGGCCATTCTTTGGCAAGCTGCGGAATAACCGTCGCGCTGGAACGAACGGAAACATCGCGAGGAGGCCGAGAACGTCTTGAAAGTCCCGTGGCGGGGATCGTTTTAGGGAATTACAAAGTTATCGGTAAAGTTCCCCGAAAGGGGGACACGCCTCCGGGTATTACATTTAATAACGTCCAATAAACGTTCCTCACCCTCTTTTTCTTCTTCCTTTCCACCACTTCTTTCCATTAACCGGTCTTCCTCCTTCCTCCCACGTCTTTTTTCCCTCATCGCGACGCCCGCCAGGATTCCTCGCTCGCTGCTGCTGGTCTTAAAGTCCTCGCGATCTAAAATGCTCCAACACGTGTCACGCTCAGACGATCGATTAGGCTCGATGTTACGTCGCTCAGCCCTACGAGCTCTCTGTTTTCACCCTCATCTTACCCGTAGATTACTGAACACCTGGTTTTATTAATCCTCCGAAGCCAGCCAGCTTTCGACGAAGAAAGTCTTTGTCTGGATCGCTTAATAACGTTTTGGATTTACAGTGACTCTTCTTCGAGAGTCGATAAGTTTTTAAATATTGGATCATACAACCTGAACTTTTTTCGAGACGATAGAACGATTAAAATATAATAGGCCTGCGTAGTAAGAAAATGGTAAAATGCAACTTTTAGTATTTTCTGTACAATTCCGTCCAATTGGAATTCTTGAAAAAATATCTCATCGCATCCAATATTAAAAAAAAAATAATCATTTCTTTTAGAGCGTCCGAATATTAATGGGAAAGTCACTATATGTTTGAATATTTATATAATATTAATATTACATGGCGCGAAAAGTTTGAGGAAGCATTTGCTAGCGTCCCAAGAGTTTTCCAGTTGAATTCCGTTCGAGTTTCTCACTAATCCGAGCGCTGTCTGAGAGAAAGAGAGAGATAGCGAATTGATTCGGTGTCTGGGGCATTCGGCTGACGAATAAATTCATTTAAACGTACAAACTGCTATGCATTCTCATTTACCTGAAAATAGCTCTGCCGGACGACAATGGGAACAGCATAATTAACGGGAGACTGGCCGAACGAAATAGCAACGGTGAATTGACTAATATAGCGCTTAATTTTCCGTGATTCCGCTGACATCGATTTCCCAGCTGCGCGGAGACCTGTGTTGATTCGGTGTGACCTTCGTTCTCTCAAAATTCTGTACGGTGATTTCTTTTCTCCGCGAACGATTGCGTGATTAATCGCGCGGTTCTATGTTAACGACTAATTATTATTCAAGCGAGTTTCCCGCGCAATATTCTCCCCACAATTTCCATGGGACGTGATACACTGGGACATAAGGATGAATCATGAAACCGCGCGAATTGTATCAACGGCTCTGTCAGAACTGCGAATTGCTGAAGAAAATCTCATGATGAAACATTATTCCGTAGTTAACGAGATGTAATTGTACGTGTCTTAATTATGGCGTCCTCGGCTCATACTTACTTCGGAAATTCTAGTCAGTTTGTTGGGTCTTTACGCAAAATAAACATATAATATGGTTCCYTTCTTAAGCAAGAAACATAAGGTTGATTCGTCTAAAACTATAGTTTTATTATTAATTACATAATAAATAATTATTATATGCTTCCCATGTGTTGTACTAACCTAAAAATATGGAAAATCAACAATTAAATGTTTGTGCTTCCCTATATTATCTCAGCACGAGGTTTGTATAGCACTTGTGCTCGTAGATTTTTATAATTAAAGGTTTTTTTTTTTAAAATCAATTATCAATTAATTGTGCGTTTAAATGTCACTCTGTATGTCTATCTGTTTACTTTTCTAAATTATCTAGTCCCGCCCTCTCTCGAGCATATATGACTCACCGAGCTGTACACAAAGCTTACAAATATTTTCTAGCTGAGTTCCAACAATCTAGAGTGAATGGAAATTCATCTTTTTTCTTAATATGTTTATATTATGAAATTCTTCTAATATTTGTACAATTTTAACCCTCGCGTAGTCAACCAAAAACTTATAAATTATTTAGAACCTTTCTGTATTTACAATGTTTGCAGAAATTCCCATTAAAAGCCTATGAATTAATATATTGGCGAGTAAAGAATGGACATTCAGAGAAATTCTGTAATAGCTTTTAGAGGAATATTATTGAACATTGTTGGAGGAAATACAATAAACGGTTACCATTTTCGTCGGAAATGCATAAAATCCGTTGTCTAGTGATAACGGAGCGGAAGAATTAGTGAAAAATGTGATTTTTCGAGCTGCTCCAGAAACGTGGATAAATTGGGGGGACCGAATTCGCAGGCGATCACGGTGTCAAACGTTTTTGCCATCGGCGAGAGAGGCGACCGGTGCCGGCGAGCTCGAAGTGGCCTATAGTGCGGCCGTGTAGCAGAGGAGCCGTGTTTGGACTAAATCCCGCAGTACTCCGGCTAAGAGCCATGGCGTGTTGTCCTAATGGCAATGTTGACGAGTGAAATTTACCTGAAAATCGCGTTACCCGCGAAGTTTCGTCGGACGAGTGTTTCCGGGCTGCGCTCTCTCCGAGGAGGTTACCACGAAAGCGACGAGCCGCGACAACCGGCTTCGGGGCTTCAAATTGAATTGAGACTGCGTCAAGGAGAGAAGAGCGAACCACTTCTTTCGGGCATGAAGGATCCGAACGAGTGCCCTTAACGAAGTATCGCGACGGAGAGTAAAATTGAAATTGAATCTGCCGCCGCCGGCACAATGGCGACACGCCGCAAGGACGATGCAATATTCCATCCGGTACACGGCCATCGAGTTTTCCGAACGGTTCACTCGCGTTAATCCGAGGATGACGCATGGTAACGATTCTTTTAGAACGGTCGATCGGTTCCCAATTTACGGGGCCTTTTGCTTTTCAACCACTTCTACCATATCGTTGCTTCGATATTCTGCGAAACATACAGGATCAAACTTTTCCTTTCTTTCGATCGACAGTTATTTATAAATATTTGAATGTTATTGGCGCGCTGGTACGATCTGGTATGATTACGCGCTGGTATGATTCTCACTAACTCTAAAGAATTTAAATTAATAACTAATTTGGGTTAAGCAAGTGAGTATTCATACAAGTTATAATTGTTTATATTCTTCTTTTCTCTTTCTTTGCTGATTGGGTTTTTAAGGTATTGTTTCCTTTTTCTGCATTTGGTCTAACAACCATGTATTAATTAGAAACGAATTCTTACAGACGCAATTACAATGAAATAAGTTTCTTGAAAATGATCCAAATTGTGGATCGAAACGTCGAAATATTTTATGTAAATTTGCAAAATAGCTTAACTATTGTCAAGAACGATCGTACCAGCGCGCCAATAACATTCAAATATTTATACAGGATCAAAGTTTTTTTTATTGAAGGAAATGTTAGAAAAGATTTATTACAACTTTTGGCAGTAATACGTAAATACAAATACCGTATGTAGATTGCGCAACATTCACAAATCAGACATAATTGTATACAAATTAACATTTATCTTTTTGTAAAACTCTCTCTCTCTCACACATACAGAGGATCAAAGTTTATTTGAATTTTTCAATGAAGAATATATAATATATTTTTGAAGATAGAACTTGTACTTTCGTACATATACTAAGCACGAGAACACAGTTCTCATTCATAGTTTTCGCTCAAAGACATTTTCAATAATTTTCTTCTTATGTCTTCGACATCGAGAAAAAATTCGTGCACGATTTAATCGAAATAACTCTTGTTTCGTAAAGCTTTTACGGCTGCGAGGCAATGAGTGGATGTTTGTTCCGACATGATTGTGTGAAAATGTTCTTGCAAAAGGAATTGCGAAACATTCGGAAACTGAAGATGCAAGGTATAATGAGAATAGACGCCTTTGCTGTCTGGACACCTAAGCATCTACTTACAGTGCACAACTAGCACGAAGCTCGCAGCAACCAAGAAACAAGGTCAGACTGGATTCACAGTGTGTCCCAGTTAAAACGTGATCATCCAAAATATCTTCGTTGCTTTTAACGGTACACGAGAATGGTAGTTCGGTCATACTGTATGTTAATTTTGTAGCTGTCCTACAGCGCTACGTGTACGGAATTCGCTCCTGTGATACCGAACTCTGGTCCACATACGACATGACAATCTTAATTGTTGATGCCGTAGCTTCTGAACATAGTCAATCCGCAGTGTGCACTCCGAAATTCTTCTTGCTTCTCGCTTAATCATTTTTATTGATTCTTTTAAATTTCTACCGGAGGCACGCATTTAAATTGCGTCTATATAATTAATTGTTGATCCCGTAGCTTCTGAACATTTTCAATCCGCAGTGTGCACTCCGAAATTCTTCTTGCTTCTCGCTGAATCATTTTTGTTGATTCTTTTAAATTTCTACCAGTGGCACGCATTTAAATTGCGTCTATATAATTATCTGCTACACAGTTAGATTTATAGCAGACAAAAATGATTCTCTAATATTTATCGTGATTTCAGGTTGCTACCAGACTAGCCCGGATTCAGCCTAAATCTCCAGACAGGGGGAAAAAGAAAGACTAGGATCGCGTTTAATCGTTTCATCCGGCTAGGATACTTGAAAGCTCGCTCCTCGATTCTCCTAGCTCCAAGGAATTTTTCTTTTGGTCGTTTTCTTAGCTGATATGGATTACTCGAACGCAACCAGTGGAACTAACCTTTACGAGTTAGATAACATTGATTGTGACTTAGGGTTGAACACCAACCCAACGAATACTCGGACGATTAGCTACATCTCCGGTAGCAAAACGATCAGCAAAACCTCGACCAAACGCGAGCGAGTAGAATAAATCGCAGTCATAGCTTTCGTGTAATCTATTTCAGTTAGGAAATCCTCCGGAAGAAAAATCCCGTGCAAGTGAAATAGATCAATTTTCTATACTTGAGAATCTACTATCGTGGTAGCTGATAAATATTATTCTATTTCAACGTCAATACGACTAGCTCTATTTTATTTTGGTTTTTCGCAGCTTTTAGCTCGTAAACATTTCTTCCGACCAAGAATATTTCAATTCTTTATGATTTTATAAAAATTGATTGATTTCTAAAATGTTTAGTAATTGATTGCACTGTTCAACAACAAAAATGTTTCTATCCAACTGTTGGGTGGATCTTATGTAGTTTTTCGCGCTGATTCCGAATCTGGCCTAAATTTTTCTCCTAGACGCACAGTTTTTGAGAAATTTGAATTTGAAAATAGACGTATTTTTCGACTTTGAACAAATATTGTGATGTTATTATATAAGATATTGTATTGTTCTTTACAGCAAAAGATTTCTCTAGACTTTCCCGTTTAAACATGTTTAAAAAATCATTAAAGACGGAGAGACACCACTTTTACACACATTTTTGAGGATAGTTTCCTATGTATATAAAAAAATAAGGGTCCAGCGGAAAATCGAACTACACCACGCAATAGAGCAGACTTTTATCTTGAGAAACCACTCTGTGAAGTTGCGAACGTCGTCGKTTTTACCGAACCAGAAAGCAAAATATCATCGCGGAACACGAGTCGCCGCCAGTGAYGCTCATCACTAGAGCAGGCGTTCGCCGCACCGTATCCCGTAGAACGCTCGCTCTAGCGGTGAGCGTCACTGGCGGCGACTCGTGTTCCGCGATGATATTTTGCTTTCTGGTTCGGTAAAAACGACGACGTTCGCAACTTGACAGGATGGTTTCTCAAGATAAAAGTCTGCTCTATCGCGTGGTGTAATTCGATTTTTCAGTGGACCCTGCCTTTCTTATATACATTGGAAAGTGGCAACTCTCGATCACCGTTCCCATCCTCGCGGCCGAAACATTGAAAATCATAACCCCTGAAAATTACCGTCACTTCATGGCTTCGCGATCATCTGTTAACCGTGGAATTCCGATCGAGAGAAGGACAATAACACAGCCGCAAAGGCTTAACAAGCACGAATGGATCCCGAGAGGTATAGTGGTAATGAAGAGGTACAGTAGGAGGGGAACGGCGGGGCTGAGTGTCCGGGGGAGGGGGATTAAAGGAAGATAACTGCATCGTAATCTCCAATCTGAAGTTCCCCACGGGAAATACCGGTGGTGCTCGCGACCGTACATGTAGAGAAAGGAAGAAATTACATTCTAAAAAGCTTTCGTGAACCATCCGCTCTCGACTCTATCCACCCCCGCGTCCCCACCCCGAGCCACCCTTCTTCGATGAACCTTTTTCCGTTGGTGGGTAATTTCCGCGTGTTCCTACCGTCTCGGATTTTCCGTCACTCCGGCTAGAGGGTAACCGAGCAGGTGCACGAATTCGATGAGTTTCCTGCGAGTCCGAATATACGTACACCGCCACTCAAAAAGATACCTCTCGCGTGTGCACACTCTTGCAATTTTCAGGCTATTTCACCGCGATACTCAAGTACACTAGTATATTTTTGTTCTAGTCAAAATGAATTAACGAGAACCAAATTAATTATCAAAAACCATGGCGAATAAATTTACAAGTTCAAGAAAGACATTAGTTCTGACACCGTCCCAAAGTAGACAAAGATGTTTGAACGATTAGTTCGAACACCGTCCCCAAGATGGACAACACCGTCAGAAAGTCTTTCTCGCTAGTTACTGATATGCCACCTTTCAGCATAAATACGTTTTCCAAATTGCCTTCTAGCATCCCGTGTATAAGGCAAGACTCGCTAGATAGCCTTACCGATGAGTCCTCTAGTGGGTCTAGGACGAAACATCCTTCTTCCTTTTCTTTTCCATTGTTATAAATGATCGAACCAGTGCGCCGCGAATAAATATTTATACAATCTTTAGATAAATTACGATCGAGAACCAAATTAATTATCAAAATGAATTATGCATGGAACAGTTATAATAATAGATGAAGGCAAAAGTGAATTTTTGGAAATTTGTCGTGGCCATTATTTGACACGCATGTACCATCTTTCTGACCGTAACTTCCGAACATGGTCACCAGTGAGACAGGTTATGCGATCGCTGCATTATTTCATGCCGTCACGACGAATCATAGTCAGAAACGCGAAGGAGAATGTGTCAGCCGTGAAAATTTTATTGCGACCCCTTGATCGATGACCGTAAACACTCGACTGGGTTTTTCTGTCATCCTTCTCGAAACTCGGAGCGCTGTTAATAATAAATAAATCGTACGCTGTTGGTTTTCGAGGTTTATCGATTTTCAGTCGGCAAAATTACCTTGTAACGTCAATTTGATTGTCGATGGTTTCTGAAAAAAGGTATTACCACGTCGAATATAAGAAGATGAGTAATCTTCGTATCAACAATTCGATAAAGATTTAACAGTGTGTCGAAATAAAATACGAAGTAGAACGAAATCCGCGACTTATAGTTCCGAAGTGATATACCCGAGAAGCTTGTGGTTCTATGAGAAATTAAATTGAAGTTGAAAAGTGGAGTAGGAAGTGTAGAGTAGAAGGTGGGATAAAATTTTGCAGCGTATGAAAGTTGAAGAAAGAGGAACGTAACCGCGAGTCGAACGTGTTAAAAGCGGACTTATTTCATCCGGGTCCGTAACCTACAAACGCAAGTGGTTCGCATTTTGACGTTAATATTCAGCTTTCGAAATGAAATTCTGCATAATATCTTTCTCAGCTGAAAGTTTCCAAGTGAAAATCTACCCATTAAAAGTTTCGAAATAAAATCTTAATAAAAACGTTTGCCGACCGAAGGATAACGAGGTACAAATAGCAATGTAATCATTTCTGGCTTGTACAGGGATCGCACGCGTCTTATTGCAGCGGAGAATTGATATGCGCCTTGTAAGCATAAATTGCCGTTCTACGCGACCGGTATTATTGCATTTCTGACAATTCTAATTGTTCGAGCTTAGGTTCGTATCGCGCCGGGTGCATTTCGGGCCGACTCTTTGTTACGCGTCCCGCTATTTCGCGCATAGTTTATGGGCCGAAGTTATCCCATTTACTCCCCGACGGAAACACAAGGACAATGTTGGCTTTTCGCCGATGCTTATGCATTTACGATCACGCCGTAGTAATGACACAATGCGAATATTAAAGCGCGCTCACTTACAGCTTAGTGCACCGGTGCGCGGCACACATTCCTCCGATAACTAAATTAGGTGATACGCGGGACCGATCCGAAACGCTACGGAAGGGAAAATCATTTCGCCGTCAATGGCCACTTATTATGTATTCAAACAATAACGCTTCGAATGCTCGCCGGGCTCCAGCCCTGTTCAATTTCCATGAATTTCGGGCCGAAAAGTGAAAACAGATTGACTGCGGTCAGACACGAAAATCGACGAACACGAAACGGCGCAAATGTTACAAGAATTCAGGGTCACTGTTACATGTATTTTCAATCTATTAGAATTATCAGGAGGAGAAATCAATTTTTAGCAATTTTTATCGCGCATAAATTATGCCAAATAAAAATGTTGTACCTGAATTGCAACAAACCGGACTTCGCTGCATAGTGTATCATATCTGATACAGTTAATAAATATGGTACATAGTAAACTAAAAATGTGTTTTTCTTACTATTCTGAATTATAAATGTTTGTTTGTTATTCTCGATCGTAAATTGTTGTTAACCAATATTGTCTAATGATCTCGGCGCCCAGGTTCGATCTGTTATAACTCCTACATTATTTGCAAAATTTCACAATTTTTACTTTTCGACGTTTCGATCCCTTTTTTTGATCATTTTCAAGAAAATTTTAAAGATTGCGTCTGTAAATTAATAATTCAAAATTAAGTTTTGTAACGTATGAATTTAAAACCAAAAAGAAACCTGTAACATACTTGCTTTGTGTAAGGGATAATAATTTTTCCGTAATACTCTTAGTTAGCCACGTGTTAATGCTAAGACTGTATGCATGGTAATGAGGTTATGTGAATATATTTGTAATTAGAAACCTAAATATCGAACGGTCAAGAGTTGATCGATATTTGGCGGTGAATTCAAACAGACATTTGTCCTTATACCTTCCTTTCGCTATTTTTATACCATATTAGATATGGTATTTCTCATTTAACATTCATATTTAATTTGACCTTTTTATACAAATAGATGTATGTAGATATTAAAGCAAAATTTTAAAGATATTTATAGAATTATTTAGAAAAATTCTAAAATTCTAAAATTCTAAATTATATTTATTTTTCTGAAAATGTTGTTTCAATTTTTTAAAAAATATTTTTGCCTAAATAAAACACAAAAACTGACCTTCTTTCAATTTATTCATCCCAATTTAAAAAATCATGCAGTAAAGGGTTAATGTGTTTACTCATTTTTCCCAAGAATGCTAAATCCGCTGTGTAGTCACCAGTTTATTTATTCCCATGATTGTAATTAGTTCACATTTTGGAGACGGGTGGTAAAACACGAACCATTACAAGAATTCAACCGCATATCGTCGTGCAGATTCCATTATCATAAATCATTTTACGAACACCTAGAAAATGTCTTTCCTAATAAAAGAATTTTCGCGATGTTACTTTCCACATGTTCGTGTACCGTGTTCTGAGCTGCCACAGGTGCGGTCTAGTGATTAAAGGAACATGATCGCAATGAACTGGTAGCAACAGGCTTCGGCGAGGCTGTTTGATCGCGTGCTCTACAATCGAGTATAAGGAACGATCATTGACGATTACCGTGAGGACGAAGACCTCATTTTCTAGAGCGTACTTACGTTCCAAGTTTATGCGGGGTGTAAATCGTTCCGTGACTACCTTGTACCAGCTTTCTCGCTGTCAAATCATCCCTCCACGACCAGTAAACCCTGAATATCTACGACGTGCAACGACCTCTGGACCAGCTCTACAAAGACGACGCGTAGCCAGTAAAAGCGTGAAATATTAAGTCTGTTCTCGTTGAAACCGCGCCATCATCTAATACCGCGAAGAAGGTAATCGGAACATCAAACCGAAGACAATATACGTGGAACATTCTCTGTAATCAATTCTCAAGAATTGTGCGGGGCTTTAATAACTCCGAGAATTAATCTGTCTACTTGAATCAATGTTTTCGGTTCGATTTCGAGGAACGAGGTTTATGGTGCTCGATTTTCCCGGGTTCCGCGCCGTTTGTCACAGAGCGGAAAAAAGTCGAAACGAGTTTATGGAGGCGATTTCGGTAGCAATTCCGCGAGGAATTCGCAGCCGTGTGTTTTCATAAACGCGCGATATTGTCCTCGGCCGATACTGCGCTCTCGCAACCATTCCGTCCCGAAAACTTGGGAAATGTTGAATTAATTCTGGAGGCAGTGAACGGCCGCCGGTAATGAACGTAGACGCCTTTACGGGGTTTGTTTCTCTTGACTAGATAGCTGGGACGGGCAAAATAACCGAAAATGAGGCAGAGAGGCAGAGAGGAAGTGACAACACGACGCGCACGCCGGATGAGACAGAGCAAAGTGGCGTGAAAATAAACTTGGGCGAAGGAGTTCCAAGGAAGTTTATTGCATACGACCGATTTTCAAGGAAAAGACTAGACAGATGAGCGAGCAGGTTGCCACCGTCGCCGTCGTGGCTCCAACCAAATAAGAAAACGGACCTTTCCCCTGGTAAAGCCAAGAGACTCGAGCGAGAACTCGCTTTTATTGCACCATCAATTGTTTAGACGATTTTATTCGCTAACAGACTTCAAGCAATCTTACTTCAACTCTTTCTTCGTGTCAGATGATAAAAGTCAACTTTCAAGACGAGAATGCACCTTGTATGAAATCCAATTTTGAAAAGATTCGCTCTCGAAATGCTGTAATAAAAAAATTCGTGATTCGTTTGATATCTTCTATTACTCTAATATTATCTCATACATTTTGTGGAACATTATACGTCTGACACTGTTTACGTAGTTTGGGCAAACTTGTTTCGACTCTTCCTTCATCTCAGATAATAATAGTCAACTTCGAAGACGTGGATGCACGCCTGTACGATATCCAACTTTGAAGATCTTGTATTACTCTAATATTATTTCATACATTTTGTGGAACATTATACGTGAAGATAGTGTTCACGTAGTTCGGGCAAACTTATTTCAACTCTTTCTTCATGTCAGATGATAAATACGCTGTATTCCTATTAATCCTAATGTAAAGCTTCACAACCCCCTATGGAGAGTTACATTTAAGCTCAGAATAAAAAAAACTTTCATGACGAGAATGCACCCTGTATAAAATTGAATACTGAATAGAAAACATTTAAAACATTACACGTCGGTACACTGCGAAACATCAGAGTCAAATCGATCCGAAGCGATAAGATAACAAAGTGCAAAAGTTGGCGGGCTGTCGAGGGCCAGGCGAAAGTTTCGATGTCGCGTTACGCGAGCATCATAACACGTTCGTGAACTTCGTGAACCGACTGTGGGATACACTTAGCAGATAGATTACCATCGCCGTGGAAGCTTAGCCACGAATCCGTGCAAATTGAGCTGCAGAGCGTTTCCGTCTTAGGAAGCTCGTGTGTCTCCTCTTTGAAATTCCGAAATTCGCGCTCCGCGGGGTGCGAGAACGAGCAAGTAAGTGAATCTTCCCTCCCTTCTATCTCTTCTCATCCTCATCCTCCTGTTCCACCTAACCACCCCTCCCCCGAACACCCCCGTTCCGTGGCTTAATCGATTATCCGCGCTGTTGTGCGACAAACGTATTCCCCGCGATTACTATAACAGGCTTTCGGCCGCATTTTAGATAACGCCCATTAACGAAATTACGCTGTTTGCATACGAAATGAAAGTGAAACGACCTCCTATACCCCGGCTCGATAGATTTACGGATACGTGAAAAAGTTGATTCACGAAGGATAATCGTGTTCTACCAGTTTTAGCATCTGTTCTGTTGTATTCCGGATACTTAATATGTGTATATTTATTAAGTACAATTTCTGATTTGAATTAAGTTGGAAGAACTCTACTTCAACCGGGGTGGCTCATCCTGTGTGTACCCACCTCCTTTACGGTTATAATTGTGGCGAGAGGGTTTTTCTAGGAGATTTTCGCGACTGCGCACGTTCCGTTTAATAGGGCGTATGTTCAATTCTATGGGTTTCCTATCTGAAAAATAATCAAAAATATTATTCTTTCGTAATGTATTGATATATGTATGTATAACGTATGATACAGAAATTAATATACTATTCCGAGAACTATTGTATTGTACGTTGGAGGTTCCGTATCTGCGGATACGGTTACATTATACTTCGCGGTATCTTTACATTTAGGTTCGAAATCAAAGTCACAGTCGCGGCTCTGTGAGTCCGCATGCAGACATGACTCACGTCCAAATGATTCAATTTCAAATTTATCGAGGAATAACCGTACTTGATCAGTCGGAAACTGTTGTATTCCGGATACTTAATATGCGTATATTTATTAAGTACAATTTCTGAGCGAAATACAAACTACAGACGTTATACAAAAAGAACTTAGTAGTCTAGACAAGACTCGTCTAGATTGATCAGAAGCGAAATAAGACTGAGAAAAGAATGCTGGCGAGACGAAGAAATCAGCAGAAGATATAGGTTTGGTTCTGAAAGGTGGGGGGTTGTTTTAAGTCTAATGGTCAGTAAGGGATGAATCATAGGTATGAAGTTCAAGGATGAGTAATAGAAGATAGGATGCCGAACTGAAGATAGAGAGACGAACTGAAAGATTATGTGAGTGATTACTAATGCTAGAGGGAATGTTATCGTAGGTATACAACAGTTCCCACCTTTTCTATTTTCTTGGTGGACCGCTTCACAAAAAAATAGTAACATTTCATCGCTACAGATTTCGCACTCGAAATTCACCGTTTTGCAATTAAAGTATTTCGAAGTAAGTTTTTAGTTGAACCATCAAATCGAATGCGAATTAATCGTTAAGAAATTCAGAATTTGATTAAATGCAGAGATGTACATCGAATACTTGTATCTCGAAGTGTAATTATCAATTCGTTAACTTTGTACTGTATGAATTCTAAATATTCTTAATAGGTGAAATTGATTTACGAAACAAAGGCGGCAGGTATATAAAAGTAATGCAAACAGCACTCTTCGTTGCGTGGAAATTTCAAAGCGGGTCGCAACGATGTTAAATTAAGAGCGCTCGCTTTGCGTCCGCCAGTTTTGAGCTCCATCGACGAAACTTTTACACTGCAGTTCTATTTCAAGAATTTTTAATTAATTCTACCCTCTACAATATCGGTGACATGTCTAACTTTTAATTCGTCAACAAGTCGAACCTGGCGTATTTTCTTAAAATAGGTGAACACCGTGTAAATCATTTGCATTTGAAGAACATCATTTAGATGTGTAATATCGTCGTTACATTCCTGCACTGTTCTCCACGCGCTTCGTATTTAATGTGCAAACAGGAAGTGCAGGTTGAAACCCTAAGCCAGAGTTTTTCCAGGGGAAATGCTTGTAAGTCGAGTCGCAGGCCGACCATTTTAATTACTGGCCGCGTACAGCACCGGAGAAATGGTTACTAGCGAAACGTAATCCGCGTAATTACAGCCCGCGTTTAATTCTGATATCGACGCGACGCGCGCCAGCGATACACGCAGATTCGGTGAACTCGTTTAATTCCGCGAAATAGCACCGTTGAACAGGTTTAATCAGTCGGGCCGAAACATTACGATCCTGATTAATTAAAAATATTTCCTGGATCATACCTCTACTCTTAAACGTTGGCTTCAATAACAAGTACTATGAGGACCTCGATTAACACTGGACCTACCACGCGAAGTCAAATGACCCATTTTCGATTTTCTATTTAACAATTATTGTAAAGTAAATTGATTTAATCTTGTTATTTCTATAATACCATACACATTAGTCACTTTTAACCCTCATCCGCCCCTCGTGCCAATTTCACACAGTTCTTCCGAAATGAGTTATACTGATCTGCTGTTTTTAGGTAAACAATCCCGAAACTTAGTGTCACTTTTAACTCGTCAATTTGGCTAAAAAAACATTGAATTTTTTTTTTGTATTTTGTGTCACTGTGTCACTTTGACACCGAGCGACAAATTCAGTTCGTGAAATGAGGGATGGATCAGGGTTAATGGTCGGTAAATTTAGTGTTAAGTGCAAAATACTGTTTGAGCGGTTGTTTTTTTTCTAATCGAATCTTTGGTTAGGGAGTTTATCACTACTAGTACAACCAGATATGCTAAATAATAATGTCATTCAAACTGTAGTCTGGGTAAGATTAAACCAAAAATAAAATCTAAACGTAACACAATATGGAACCTCAAAGATCATTTTCGTGAATAGAGCAACATATTGTGCAGGATGGTACACACAGTAGGCCGAAAGATATAAAATGTTCATAGCTGCTATAAAAATATATATTGAATTGATTGTTGCGCGTACTACATCTTCGAGAATCATGATATCGAGAATAAAACCGAATATGTCTCTGCAACCGATTTAATCAAGATCCACCGTTGATCGAGTTCAATTGTTAGAGCAGTGGGCGCCAACACAAGACAAGGGGTTAAAACTGTCAATCGGCCTTGCTGGCGATCACGACAATAGGCTCGCGAACGTTTCATTAATTAACTCTCACGGGGATAATAGAAAAAGCTTGGAGAAACGTCCGAAGGGACGTCCGTCGGCTATCCAACATTGAAAAACGAGCGCGTTGAAGCCTGGCGCGCGATGGTGCCGCGTGGCCAGGAGTCTCGTGTTCGTTTTGCGCGCGCTGGCAATCCGAGTAATATCAAACTGACAGCGGTAAACGGCGGCACTGGCAGCCGCTTGTAGATTGGGTGTGACATTAACGATCGATTGCAAAAACCAAGTCAGAAATACCGAGCGTTCGACGCCGCGGAACATAAATATAAATCCGCGAGACGGCGACCGTCGAACAGAGAGGGAGCCATGAATACCAATAATAACGGCCGCAACCACCACCGGCCCCGATCATGCTGTGCACGCGTGCTTTCCCTGTTTCCCACCCACCTCGGCCTGTGTACACACGTGCGTGCAGAACAATAAGTGAAAATTCCCGGAGCCGATAATGTCATCTCTGCCCCGCCTCAATGCCCGGACGTCCAACGATGTCCCCGAGACCGCAGACAAACATTTGCGCGAGCACGACCGATGAATGCCGCGAGCCCGCAGTCTAGAGATTTCGTGTATCCCATTATCGATGTATGAAAAATTCAGCGTACCTGTCACGCCCCCCCTCACACCACTGCTAACACAAAGTAGCCAGCCCTTCGAATGTTTGCCGCTGTTTTGCGAGCTTATTTGTATTTATTATTCAAAATAGCCTGTCACACGACTCCGGGATAGGCTGTTGTTTGCTTCGGTCAATCCCTTCCTTGGTACTTTGCTAGTCAGCTTTTTGACACTGATTTCTATCTCTGGAATCTCTTTCTTCTGTCATTCTTTCATCCGTGCAAGAAGCGTGCAGTTAATTAACCTGATTATTTTTTTTTTATTAGAAAATCTCAGAAGAGATTTATTACAACGTTAGATATAATTATACATGGAGGAAACAGAACAAGAAAACTGATACAAAGTGAAGCATGAGGATGTACAACCATTTGGTTTTTCTTAAACATATAAGTTACAACTTTTTAGAAACGAGTGAATATAAAGGCAGACTTTAATATTGGGCCCAGCCAAAAATATAGAAACGTCCAAAGGCAGTTGGAATTTTAACTTAAAAAGTTTTTTCAGCAGCAGTAATCTTTGCGCATCATATAAATTGCACTGCCAAAGCACATGATTAAGAGTTTCACACTCATAGTTGCATCTACACATAGCGCTGTCAATGATGCCAATCCGTGCAAGATGATAGTGATCAGCTCTGCTTCTGTTTATTGATACAATAAAATGACGGGATAGATTTGTACCATTAAACCAAGGAAGACGGTTATCCCTATAATAATGAAGAAAATAGAATCTCCCTTTATATAACCCTTGATTTTTAATTAACCTGATTATTTTCATTTACTATTCTTCCAGTGTGGATATTGTTCACTGAAGCATCTACGAGTTACAGTATTCTTCATTCTATCGTCGCGAAATTGTTCAGCGAGTTATCCTGCAAACTGGAGCGAATCTGTTTCAATCGAGACTTTCAAATCCTCATTTCTTATCATTCCCGCAGATTCAACGATTTTTCAGAATTATGCTTCTCCTTCTTTGGAGATTGTTACGGCGGTAATAAAATCGCATTGTTCGGAAGTACATTATTTAAAATACAAGTATTTCGAAACAATTTCATGAAAAACGATTTACTGTATGGTATGCAAATGAATATTATACTGGCCATGAAACCTTTTCGATATTGTCGTTTTAATATGAAAATAAATTTCGAATCGACGATCCACGCGATTTACAGATTTATGAAACACCTACATATTTTATTTGCCATCATTTAAATTTGTCGTTCCGAACCGATATTACACACGTTCGCGGGTGAAATATTTTCACTAAACTTTTCCACTTTATCTTCGACAAATGTCTGCGAAACCAGTTTGATTAATGGCTTCCTCTGTCCGACGGGCTCGATCATTTATCGTTATTATCAGACGAGAAACTTTGTACCTATTTTCATCTATTTGCCGGTGTGCGAGGGAATTCTCGTTTTCGCAGCACGATGTTACATTCATATTTTCGTGACGTCCGAACGAAACGGGAAAAGTATTTGCCTTTAAATAGAAAAATCTATACGAACAACGAATTTATGTGAAAACGAAGTTTGAAACCGAATGCGAAATGAAATGAAAATAAAATGCTTTCAATAAACTGTCTAATGTTTCAATTTCAGCCAAGTAAACATCACTCCGACATAAATAAATTTTCCATCAATGAATTAACTACGTTAAAGTAAAATATATACATATTTGTCAGTGTGGTCGACACCTTTGTTTAGCTTGAAAAATTAAATTTGACTTTTCAGATTGTAAATATGCGTGTAATTAAAAGTTGAAAAGCATATTTGCACGGACCAGAATAAATTTGAAAACATAATCGTTGTTAATGTCACTCCTCCGTGAACACAGAATAAATTTACCGAGCTAGAAACTCGAACACATCAAAGCTAATAAATTTCACATTGCCTTCCGGTATTTCTTAGTGTTTGTTCTATATGTTTTTTCTTTCTTCTCTTTTTGTTACGCAGCATGTAAGTACATTAATTTTGTCGATTCTGTTTATTGACCTAGGTGTGTTTTCAATTTTATGTGCCATATTATAATTCTTTTGCCTTTCTTTTTTTAGACGCAATATATGTTTCTTTATGAAAATGATCCACATAGGGATCGAAACGTCAAGATACATGTTTAAATAATTGCACATTTGGTGTTTGTGTTAAACTGATCGAACCTGCGCCGAAATCATAAATTCATATTCACTTTCCGATCGAGAAACAAACTTCTCCTAATAAATTTCAATAGATCATCGTCAAACGGAAAACTATGTTTTCAGCCCGGTAAATCCTAGAAAAAAAATAAAACCAACTGTTTACCGCATGAAATGTCGACCCATGAACGACAGTTTATTTGAAAGATTCCCAGGACGTGGAGCGGGGAACGTTCAGTGGAGCCATCATTGGAATAAAATGACTGGCAGAGTCCGGCTCTTAAACAACCAGTTCCGTGGGTACGTCCCACGAGACGAGTCTATTAGCGATAATGATTTCCCGGCAATTAGGGGACTCGATCGACGCGAGAGAAAGGTCTATTAATGTGATTCGATGGCCCCAGTTGGCCGAGAGATGGCGATCTCGATTTGTCCTGTGTCCCCTCACGATTGGCCGGCGATTTTTCTGGCACTGAATCTAAAATCATTCGGTGTTCCTGCTCTCCCCTCTAGGCCCGAGAACACTAGCCAAGCATCGAAGAACACTCGAACTGTATTGTATTCGGTGGTCGCGCGTTTGCTCCTTCCTTCTTCGCCCATCTTCTCTTCCGTTTTCGTTTAGGTCCCTCTTAGGGTATTCTAAACTTAGCCGTGATCCCCTCGGTTTCGTTTTCTTTCACCGCGTTCATCGTTCCCTCTTCTGGCCTCCTAGAACCTCTCTAGCACCGTTTGCATCCCCGTTCTTTCTCGATCCTCGATTCAGCGCAAACACCCGTCCAGTTCATTCGCTCATCGCGAATCTAATCTCGCGTTCGACCGTGATCAATCGGGGAGAAGTGAGTTAGCCAGCCGTTCGTTCGAATCGTCATCTTGCCCAGAGTTCGCTGCCAACCGGAGATCGATCGTCGGTGACAGTGTCGCGTCATAGTGAATCGGAGAAGTGATAGCAAACGGCTTCCGGTGTAACGACCGTCTTCCGTTGCATCCACGCCAGAGGAAAACGGCCAAGACCCGGGCTTCTGCCGCTTGTTGACCGAGTGTCTTCAAGCTGGAGCTGGCAAAGAGGGCTTTCGGCCTGAGGGGGTGAGTACTACTTCTTCTGCGTTGGTCTCGCGATCCCTCCTCACCCGATGATGATGCTGCCTGCCTGCTGCCGCTCTTTGGTTTTGTCCTCCTTTCCATCCATCGACCTTCCTTCGGCCTTCTCGTGTTTTCTATTTCGCCACTTAGCCCACCTGACCGTCGCCTACTATTTCGCTCGATGCTTCAACATTAGAAAGCTTATTAACCGTGTTCGGCATCCCTTCGTCTGCGGCAACGCCACCGACAGATTTATTGCGGTCGCGGATAACCCGGCTCAATTTAGGGGACCGGGCTCTTGCGCAGCTTGCTTGGGAATTTGCAAAATGTAGAAATTAGCGATTCCTCGTTAACCGTGTATAATGGTGTCCACGCGGTAGTGGCGAAACGATTATATCGATCTAGTTCTGCGATCTGACACAGGATCTCTCCTGTTTTTGTCCCAGGAACTGACAAATAATTTTATGGCTTTTATTCAATTGCCGCGTAGCAAATTCTTGTCATGATAGATCGAAAGAGATTAACACAGTACAGATAGAAATACCGACGTTATTCATGTTTATGAAAGAGCAGTGTATATTGGCATTTATATTGAGTACGAAGCTTGCCCAACAGAATTATAAAGAAAATAGTAATTGTGTGGTTCTATTCACCAATAGTCCCCCGGGGTCTCTCACGATCACACTGCGGATTTCTGTGGAAAATAAAAATATTCGACAGCTGGGGAAACAGCGGAATTTCGAAGTTCTTCTAACGTCTACACAGTTTTGCATTTCAGCTAGCAAATTAAACAGATTTCTCTGTAATCTTGGGATTCCCGTGTACTCAGTGAACGTGTCAAGCTGTTGCAAGGTGAAGACCCTCAGTTACTCAGTGTTTATGAAGACCGAGTCAATGGGAACATTCCCTCGGACCTAATAGTTTTGAGCGGAACGTTGGTGCTCAAGAATCTTGGGGTTATCAACGGGTCCGCCCTCTCTCCTCGACGTCTAAATAAGAGGATAAGACCCGTGGCGGTATCTTGAATCAGGTAAAAAGCGCGACTGGTAGCGGCTTAAAGTATCGTCTTCGCCGACGTAGGTGTCAAAAGAAGAAGGGACTTAGGCCTGCGTCGCTTGTTGACCGAGTCTCTTGAAGGCGCTGCGCACCCGCCGCGGCCGAGAGGAGCTCTTTCGTCCCGCAAATACTTCTTCTTCCTTCCACCCTTCTCGTCTTCCTCTCGCCACTCCCCCTTATCGCCTTCTATCCACTTTGATTTCTTACGTCCCGTAAATTCCCGTAACGGTCCCGCAATATTTATAGTTCCTCTTAGTTCTTTCGATTGCCGTGCGTTCCCACCACCGTGATTCTCCCCGACGTCGCACAAAGACCAGGACGCGATAATCGGCTCGTTAACCCCTTACCTTTGTCCTGACCACGGCTGATGTTTATTTAGTATTTCGAGGCAGACGCCGGATAACCTCGGACCGAAGCTTAACGATAAACCTACAACCGGTACTCGCATCATCATCGATTTTCGACATTTTGTTTCACGATTATTGGAATTAAACTTCTCTCCGTGTGGAATGGCCGAATCCTTTCGTTATACTGTCGTCAAAAACGTTCGAAAACGTAAATTCAATCCTGTTATTTTTGTGAGACAGGTCCTAAAAAGGTCCTTTTCAGAGTAGCTACACACAATTTTTTAAATTTAAACAATGTTCCATGTCTATTGTTGAGGGTTCGGTGATTTTGGGAATTCTATTTTTTCTCTAGAACTATAAAACTTTGTTCTATCTTTTAGGGAGTGCTCCATATTCTTTTTATCCGAACGACTTTTTTAAGACCAATTATAAACAATCTTCTTTTCCCAAGTTATTCTTATTTTTTACTGCTACCTGTCTCCTAGATACGCACTTCCATTTAAACCGTATTTCCTAAATTATTCTTACCGTTTTACTGTTATGTTTTCTCCGAGTACAGTCCTCCCTTTGAAATCTTATGTCCCGAATTATTCTTCTCTTTTACTGTCACGCTTTCCGTAGGTACAGTCTTCTCTTTAAAACGTTATTCCTCGAATTGTTCTTATCTTTTTACTGCTACGTGTTCCCTGGGAATAGTATTTGTTTCAAGCCTTTGTGACATGAGTTACTCCTCATTCGCTTTTGTTTTTCTTACGTGCAATCTCCTTTTCAATTTTCGTGGGCCGCTTCATACTTACTCTCTTTAAAATACTGCCTCCTCTCCGTCTGTTTCCTGTCTCTTTGTGCTATGAATTACTCTTATATTATTCTGGTATATCTTTTTGTAAATGCAATTTTCTCTTTCTAGTTTACTTAAAAGTAAGATGAATCTTTGTATCTTTCAAATTATTCTTACGTTTTATTTTTAATAGTCTTCTTTTCAATGTGTAAAATCCTTCATTCGTTTTAAAATATTTTTAATAGAAGGAAGATCGCGAAGAACAATTCCAGAACCGACCTGGAAATTGCGAACGAAATTTACAAGGCAACCCGTATAGATTGCTGGAGAATTAAGGATGTTCTGGAGGTATATAAAAACGCAACAAAATTTTCGAAAATTTGACAAGTTATAATTCTTACTAAATTAATGCAATTACTAAAGTTTCGGTTCGATTCACTGCACCATTTAATATTTATAGCAACTTAAAGTTTGCACATTTCAACAGGTTTTCTTATCAAGAATTCTAAAATTCCACTTCAAACCCTATTTAAACGTTGAAAAACGTAACTAGAAAGTCCATTTAAAGTTTAAATAAATTAAGACGTTCAAAATCACGATAGTTTCCAACTGTACGCAATACTACCAACTCTCAAATACAAAAATACAGCTGAGTACAGTGCAGTACAATGTTGTCACGTTTTTTGTTATTATCAGAACATAATTTTACGGAAATTTCACATGTTTATTTTCAGAAATAACCATAAATATTGCTTTCCATGGTATTTTTAATTTATTTAAATATTTATTTTTTACTTTTTATTACGTAATTATATATATATTGAATTTCACAAATTTATTATCTTGAAGTTCAAATCAGGGGGTAGAATCATTCGCAAAAGTCACTTACAATTTTTTATAATATGAAGACAATTTGATTAGAAAATAAATATAACATGAAATTCACTAATTAAACAAAAACTTTTTATATTAATTTATTTTTTTCATGCAAAATATACTTATGAATGGCTTTCATTGGCAATATATTAATGGATTTCCAATTTCTTGTACTTTTGTCTCCCATTGTACCTCCAGAATATCCTTAAGACTGGAGGAGATAGTTAGAGAAGAATGTATCTATCATTCTGAGTTTTCACGATGTAGAATCGCCGGCGAGCCACGAGAGCTTTCGTTCCCGTTTGACAGTCAGCACTGCGTTTTGGCAATTCGCAACGGCAGGTGAATAACGTTCTTGGCAGTGCAACGCAAAGCCACGTCGGGCCGATTTTGATTGGTCTCTCTCTGCTAAACGTATGTGCGTACATGCACTTCGGTGACCTGCTTCTGACGTCTGTTTCACGTGGTATTGTCGGCGTTTAGGCGAAAATTCACGAACTCTCGTGTACCTAACTGGGCAAGACAGCCGACCTAACCCCGTTGCAAACTTCGAAACGTTACTTCGAAATTATTCGAAAAATATCGAGAATTATTCGACAATATTCCGTATCGTTTTAAAAAACTGCATATCGATATTGCGCTTGAAGGACTGCACGATTGGCAATGCGATTCTGTTCGATTACTTTACAGAGTTTTGCAAATGCAATATTTTATTGGAAAATTCGATCAGTTGAATAATATGTGTAGTACGTTACAAATGACTTTCCGAAATTGTAGGTTGATCGAAGATTATTCCCGCAGAATTTTGGTAATTATTTTGTAACGTCGTGAAGACGATGTTGGATTTTATGCATTTTTTATAAGAACGAATCCGTGTAATTTAATAATAGATAATAAATGCTATTATATTTATTATTCTCAACCTATTAAACATATTAAGAAAGAAAATAAATTTCTGTACTGCTCCAGTTTGTTACAACTCGGATAGAAAATTTTCTATTTTCCATAAAGATCCACTGTCTGATCAAGAATGATTATTTTTTCACTTTTTAATATCTATATTCAGTAACTAATATAATTTTTATTTATTTTCCCGTTATTTCGATCGAAGATAGGAAGGAATATTTCTGTTTCCCTATATTGTTCAGCTTCATTAATTTTAAGTAGTCGAAGATCAAGATCAAGATCAAGCCGATGAAGCGGAGTAAGCTCTCCGAGAGTACCTTAAGATATTCATGCTTGAAATTCTTGCGAGGTATATTTCATGAACGTTAATCTCCTCTTATGGGCAAAGTGGAAATTAAGACTAATTGAAGGTACGCTGATCGTACCGAGGGAAATTCCGTTATGATTAAAATAATTGCTTATAAATATTTAAAAGTAAATGAGACAGAGAGAGAGAGAAAGAGAGTTCGTGGTAGAACAGATTTCCGCTGCGGAATAAATCAAGAATAACGAACGCCCGTTTCTTTTGAAATAAACACGAATTCGAAGGTACGAATAATAAATGTCGAATGTAGACTTCCCATTAGCGATGAATAATTCAATAACTAGTGTCTCGAATAACAAATAAACGGAGTCGCTTCTCAAGTGCTTTCAAAGCGTTCAAGAACTTTTTCAATACCGTGAATTCATCTAGAACACACACACAATGGTGAGCGACAGCTTCTATAGAATGATTTCTGCAAGTAGGGGATTGTCTGAGAAAGAATATTGAATTTTATTTACAGGATTTCATTCCTCAATTAACGTTTTTAACCAAGGTGGTTCGGAACCCACCTTTATTCTAAACTATAGGTCCCGTCGCGAAATAATTCTCCAATAAGAATTCAAAAAGCGACGTTAAGTAATAGTAAAAAAAAAAATAACGTTTTTACCCAAATAATACCAATCGAAGTCATCGAGAATTACGTTCATACAAATACAGAATGTTTCGGACAATATGAATATAATTAATAAACTGCGGATTTTATGCAGTTATGATAAAATTGGGTACATGCAATTTAAAGCTGTGGACATGTTAAAAATATTTAAGGGCATCAACGTAGTTTCAGCTTAATAGGATAATTAAAAGAAGAATACAATTTTTATCTTGCTCGTGTGTCCTGCAATCAATGCAAACATTTTTTATGTTCCATTAAGATCCGTAATCTAATTTTAAATATTCTTAATGGGGGATTTTGATTTGCCTTGGAATTCATTGAACCACCTCGGTACAAATAGTTCGTTGATTTCACAGCTACTAAGGATCTGTTTGATTAAGTTCATTATGAAATGTATCACTGTGTGGATTACTGTGGATGGCGGTGTATCATTTCCCTGAACCACTACAGCAGGATGAACAAAATCTCCACGAGCGCGTTATGCCACATCGGAAATGTTGGAAGGTTATACTGGATCGGAAGCTTTCGCAGAGGCAATTACGTTACGGAGCCATTTAAAGGTACTACGGGCTTCGAAGATCGAAAATCATGATCGAATATTGGCCATGCGAACTGTCATTAGCCCATCGATATTCATTATTCGAAGAATGAAAAGGAATTTCGAATACGCACGCAATTCACAACTTCTCGGACCTCGACCAAAGCACGAATTGAAAATATTGATTAATTGGCAATTAAGTAACGAGAATAAAGAAACGCAATTTCGTTGGCTTGTTGATTTGAAATTTGATAGGGGAATCGTTCTTGTGGGGAAGCTTTTTTGAATAAGTTTTTTGTTTCTCATTGAAAAATTTGTATAATAAAGTAACAGCGAAATATTCGAATGGAACTGCCTGAAATTATAATTACTAATGAATATTGGTTTTCGAACGTTTATAGAAATTGAGAGGCATTAATTTCAATCGGATAAATGAAATTATACACAGTCTGAAAGGAGAATCCATATACTTTCTTCGTACCGTTGTAAAACCGATCGTACATTTCATTGCTGTAGAAAATCCCGGTATTGTTTTTCGATCGGATGGGAGGAACAAAAGTTGGCAGCCGGTTCCAGGTACGCGCGAAAACGAATATCGCCGCGAGACAAAGTTGTTTACGCACCAAGACAAATAACCATCAAATTTCCCCAACGGCTTAACGAAAATATTTGCTTAATCACGTTTCAAATGAAGGATTTCGAGGATGTTACGATATTGAAAACATTGAAACAGTCGCGAACTATCCAAGACAAATATGTACCGCTAGAGCGGAGCGATATAACCAAAACATGGAGACACGATTAAGGTATAATAGCATTTTTCAATTACACGTAATTAACTGTCAATCTTTACAGCCATGCTCAATATTATACATCACAAAGAAACATGCAACACTCATTAATCCTAATTTGTTCTTTATTTTGCGAACATGATTTATCTCTGGATGTCAAATTAATAAAATGATAAATAGGATCATACATCTAATTCCTGACGTTGTACACAATAATTTAATTATGTCCATGACTCATAGTTATTCAAGACTGTAATACACGATCTAGTTTCCACGGAAAAAAACATTTAAAAAAATCCTCGTCTTAAATTATTCACGGAGAATTTACTCCACAAAGTTCAACGACGAAGTCGACTCTGAAAAGAAGTATGACAAAAGCTACGCAAAGCAGTATGAATAAATATTTCAAATCGGACTTCATCCGATGCTTTGAAAATCCCTTCCACCTATTAAGAACCAATGAAAACAGCATTAACGACATTTCCACTTAACTTCCGCGATAAGGTTTGCATCAGCGGTTCATTAAGGGTATCATAGAATCGCGAATGCACAAAGAACTCTCAGGTAACAGTAAGTCAGGTAAACGTCGGCAGTGGCGACGACGAGGCAAATAGAAAACCAGACCGAGAACTTAAGTCGAACAATAAAAGCAAAAAATAGATGGCTGTTCTCGCGTGTCTGTGTGCTGGTAATACATAAGACGGTCTGCGGGATCGTCGTTCACGGGAATCTGTAAACAGGATCGCGGGTCGGGGTCGATGTCAATGCTCGGCTGCAGCCGATGTTTCCCTTTTTCGCGATGGGTTCGATCCCCGACTTGCCCGATAATCGAAAGTCCCCGATAGACCGTTCGTTTCCAGCATTTACACCGGGTCCGCGGAAGATGAAGTGACTGTACGTGAATCGGCGCCGGCGGTAGGGAAGGGAAAAGGGTAAAGAGAGGAGGTAAAAACTAGAAAAGCGAGACTGGAAATCTAGGGAGAGAGATGCCAGACGGGGCTGGATAGATGAAGACAGGGGGGGGGGGGGGGGGGTAAAAGAGAAAGAGAGACGGAAAAGGAGGAAGAGCAGAAACGGGGGAAAAGCGGAAGGCTGAAGGGCGAGAGATAAACCGGGACGGGATGGTTGCATAGATGAAGACAGAGGGGGTCGGAAGAGAAAGAGAGATAAACCAGAAGCTGAAGAGAGACGGCGATGCCCGCATAGATGAGGACAGTGGGGATGAAACGAGATGAAGAGAGTATAAAACGGAGAAAAGTGAGAGCGTAACGCAAAATCTGAAGAGAGGGATGAAGACAGGAATGGTCGGATAGATGAAGACAGAGGGGAAGGAACGAGATGCTAGGGGTTCTCGGTTGGTCGAGGGGGGTGGAAGGGACGTATTGCAGGGCCTAGCAGGCACGACGATGCATTTAATAATTAACTCGCTGGATACACGACGATGGATGTCTGACGGGGTTTCGCCGGGGGCTCGGCGCGTGCAGGGGGCAGGGGGTAGTTTGTTGCAGGAGTAGCGTCAGGGGGGATGTTGAGGGGGATGGTGAAGTGAAGTAGGAGGAGGTCAGAGGAGAATGGTGGTCTGGAGGAAAGTGGGTGGGGCGGAAGGTTGGTATGAGGGAAAGGGGTAGGTGCTTGGGGTAGGTAGGAAGGTTGGCAGCCGGAATGGCTCTCGTGGATGCTGCGCGACGATCAATACACCACGTGATGCCACGCGTCACGTCTCTCCCTCTCTCCTCCGTTTTTCTCTCTCCCTCTCCGCTCCCTGCCTCTCTCTTCCCCCTTCTCCCGTTCTCCTCTTTTTCTCTCTTTTTCTCTTAAGGGGGTATTCTGGTTTTGGAGGCCGTTTTTCGACTAGTTTTCGGAACTTTTTTCCGAGGAACTATTATACCTCTTGCATTAGAATTTCGCACACACATTTGTGGATATTTCAAGTGTACAAGTTATTTTTTTAAAGTGAGATTAATCAAAATTACAAGAATTGTAAATTCTTTTTATTCTTCCTCAGAGGTGTCGATTTGAACACACATTTGGAAAAAAATATCGGTTCATTTTGGTTTTCCCGATTCAAAGACATATAAATACGTGTGCAAAATGCTAACAGAAATAGTGTGCTAGTTCTTCTGAAAGAAGTTCCGAAAAATTGATTGAAAAACCGGCCTCGAAAACCGGAATACTACCTTAACGTCTCTGTCCCAATCGCTCACTCCCTTTCCCTTCCTCTCTTAAACTGTCTCTGTCCCTCCCTCTTTCTTGCCCTCCAACTATTCCTCTTCTCTTTTTCTCTCTCTTGCACATTTTTTCTTTTTCAGTCTCTATTATAGTCTGTCCGATGCTACCCTCTCACTCCCCCCCGTGCTCTCATTTCCACTCGCTGTCTTACTCCATCTCACCCCCGTCGTCATCCTCTCCCCATCCCTTCAGCCAGTCCACTTTCTTTTGCTTCCACTATTCTCTTTGTCACGTTCCTCTTCCTCTCCTCTATCCCCTCTGTCTAGCTCTCTTCACCCCTTTTTTCCGTCTAATTGTACCCGCGGTTTCTTTTTCTTTCGTTACTGTCTTCCCTGCTTCTCCTTTTTGTATCCTATTTAATTTAACCCACCTCCTTCTCCCCACCCCCGAGCACCAGTGTTTTGTTTTATCGTGCCCCTGTCCTTCAACCCCTTGTTTCGCTCGTTCGCCGAACGATTTTAGTTCTCTTCTTATTCGTTTCTTTTTCTCCCATTTTGTTCGCCACTTTTCCTTATCTTCGGCGCGCGTCTTTCCCTGCTGGTCGCCGACTCTTACTCTTTTTTTCTGCCACAGCAATCACCTCTATTTCGCGGAGCGTTTGCTATAGTTTCATCCCCCTCGTTTTCCGTGATTTTCTTCCCTCTCTCTCCCTCTTTTTCGACCCCGATGCATTCTCTTGCGATTCTTGTAATTTATCGGGCTCTTTCGCCGCGCATTCGAAGATGAAGGATATCGATATTTTATCTGGCACACGGCGACCCTTTTATTTCACTTACGATCCCAAAAATAATTTCTACAGTTCCCAGCTGCCTCTTGGAATCTAGAACCGTGGGGCTAAAAATTGCCACAGCAATATTAAAAACGGTTTTAATATTATATTAAATTCGTCTGTGTACTATAAATTGTAGAAAGCTCAACCGTTGTACGAGAACACAGATTCAATTTGTTGCGCACGCTGTAAATAAGATTACAAAAAATGAAAATGATCTGGGTTGAAAGAAATGTCTTGATTTTCGAATATAAAATGCTGTCATGTTCTCGCCCCGTTATAATTTCATTTATTCCGCTGTGTTTTCCACTTTCGCGCACAGCACGCGAAAAATCGGCCGCCAATCCTCGACGAGCAGATTGTTCGATTTTCTTTTCGCGTGGTCCGCTAGACAAAACAAAAAATCATCGTCCTGTGGAATTATCGAAATTCGACGGTTTGACCGGACTCGTCGCCCGTTCGTTTATCGGACAAGCCGCGCCGATATTTTTTTTTATTATTGTTCTTCCTCTTTCCCGATGGCAGTTATCGACCGACGCGTTCCACGCCGTCCACGTCTTTGATGAGAACGCGTTTTTACGCGTCGGAGCACGTCACGATTTGTATCTCCCCGCGAGATAAACGACGTCCATCGTGCCACGCTGAGATTCCTGTGTGCTCGATGCCAAATTGTCGCGAGATCGATCGCTACGGGCCGACATTTTCTATTATTAGCCCCCC
>CM052332.1:7153823-7179315 GCA_028455615.1 Lasioglossum zephyrum
CGATTAAATCCTGGGTGTATCACTGTAAGGGGTCGTGATGGATTTACATAAATAACAGAGATTGAACTCGAAATTCCATCAGCTTCGAGCTGGAAGAACTGGCCGAGAAGCAATCGGGTTTATTAAAATATAGATGGTAGCTCATGAAATTCCATATTCCGGTACACAGTATAACAAGTGATTGCTCCGAATCTGTAATGCCGGGCGAACAAGATTCCCTTTACTACAACATTAAGGTTTACAAGCGTTCAAACACTGCATCGTCTAGCCGTGGTTCCTCGAGGCAAAGTTGCACGTGTAATCCGTTCTAGGAAATTTAGCGAATTGCAAGGCAGTATTATTTCCATGAATGCATTCGGCGAGTCACGTCCCACTAAAATTATGCGAGTGTGCTGGCTTCAATCTGGAAGTTAATTGAAACCTGTCGAACCGTGGCGAGGAAACCATCGCATAAACATACCGTATTTATTATACTTATTCGGAGCCATCGATAAACTCCGACGAAATGAAGCAATCTTTAGAAGTGGATGAGCAGAGTGATCCTGGTTTTATTGTTCTGATATTTGACTCGGTATCACCGGCGGCGGTGTCGGTGTTCTTCTTTTTATTGTGATCATTACCATAAAGTTGGCGCAGCGTAACGGAAGTGGATCGTAAAATTTGTACGATATAATTAAGGGTTGCGGCATAAAATGTCGAACAAGCTTCCCTTTCTTCGAAATATATACATATATACAGCCTCGGCGCCAAGCGATACCGGTCGAGACGGGGTGACGAACGAACGAAAAATAAAACAAGAAAAAAGAAATGAATAGCGCGAGAGAGGGTTGACTCGTGCGAGTTGCAGGCGGCTTAAATATTCATCCGAGATCAATCGGCCGGATTTGCAATTTCGGGGGCGTTTGTACTGCACGAACGAGCCGGAATAAACTGTCCTGGCTACTTCATTTTACATAAAAGTTTCTTTCTCCTTTCGTTTTTTTTTTGTTTTTTTTTTTGTTCCCTCTCTATTCGTTCGTATAGGGAGCCAGACTCTCGTTCCGGACGGAAATTAAGATGCAAATAGAATTTTCGGATAGTTAGAACACCGTTCGACTACACGCGACCCTTTATTGGGGAAATAGTTGTCTAGATCCAGCCCGGGGTTAACAGGAAGGGTATCTCCTCGATCTTCCAGAGTGGCCGAGCGAGAATTAGTGTAGTCAAAACGAAACAGCTTGCGAACCTGTTGATGAAGGAACTTTGTAACAGCGTATTTTTGTAAAATTGAAAATCTGAAATTTTTCTTTACCCTGAGGAGTGAAAAACCAGGACGCTGAAAAAATTGCTACACGTTCCACGGAGGTCGGTGAATTTGAGGGGTTCTGAAAAAAAAATCGGGGAAGGTTTAGGAGGGTGTTGCCTCGTCGGTCTTGAATGGAAGTGAAGACGCGACGTCGGACGGGCTTGGAGCGACGCGGCGCGTGCATACGCGGACGCACCGCGGTGAATGCAGCAACGGGTGCAGTTGCAATCTGTGCGTGGAGGTCTGGTCTTCGGTGTAATTGAATAGAGTTCCGCGGTGCTAGAGTCTCGCTGGGTTGAACAGTGACAAGAACAGACGGGAAAGGAGGGTGAAAAATGAGAGAGACAACTTCTGACAGTGTAGAACCGGTGGAGAGTTGCTCGCGACACCCGCCTCATTGTTTGCGGATAAACCGACGCTGCTCTGTTTCATTCCCGTGAATGCGTTTATTCCCTTCAGACTCGGTTCCCCGCAGTATTGGTACCCGCCCGTTCTTCTTTCACCGGTACACTATTTTGCAGAACCACGCGCTCTCTCTCTTTCACTCGTTCCCTCTATCTTTAGCCGTCGCCACTCGTTTGCGGTGGTTCCACGGAAAAATCGAACGATCTCGCTGGTCAGGATTCTAGATCGTTTACAACTAGACAGCGGATTTTATCAGAAAAATGAATAGCTTGAAATGAAATCCAAATCCTCATATGGAGTAATAAATCCATTAAATCGCACTATTACTAGCTCTAACATATTTTATAAGAATATTGATTTTTTAATGGCACGTTACAGGAATTCAAAACAAAATTGCGCAGTACTATTCGTTAATAGTACCTGTATTTGCTTAGTTTTGTACGGTCCATACGTATGTTATTTCTAGGTTAAGACTTAAAATTAAGGCTTTTTTTGTTTCTTTTTTCTCTTTTTCTCTTTCTGTTCATTAGTTATACTGTATAAACTATATACAATTGTACAAAAGGACATCAGTCCGTATAAAATAAAATAAATTAAAATAGCTGCGATTTGAAGGAGGAATTTAAAAATACTGTTGCATTATTTTCAGCCTATTAAACTATTAACTATGATTCTCATAGACGTCGCAAACTGCACGGCGCACAGTGGGCCAGATAGTATATAAGTAGGAGGAAAAAAGTCCGAAACTAAAGGTAAAAAAATGTAAAAATTCGTGAATATTTTATATACTATACATTCCCTTGAGACGTAAATTGACCTCTGGTATTAGTATTATCAACAATAAAACAAATAACGAAGACAAATGCTGCGTTGCATTGGTTTACGTTTCTCGAACGTTTGCTGCAAAATATTGAGTATCAGAATATGTGTTGTGATTATTCAGCTATTATCAACGACTTTTATATTCATAATAACATGAATTCAGCAGTTGAAAATAAATACATAACTACAGATTTATTTCAATTTGTGCGATTCAGATTATTTTTATGTGTCCGGAAATCTTGGCAGTCATAATGTTCGTTTCTCGTAAGCTATTTCACATTCTGTAAAGTGTAAATTCCAAGTTACCAAATGTTACTAATTGAAACTATTTTTAGTCAACAGTAACATTCTTATAAATGATATAAATTCAAAACTTTTTTGCTTTTAGTTGCTGTATCATGAGAAATAATTTTTTTGGTAGATCGTAAACCTGTTATAACTCGGCGCGATATGATACTTCATCCGCAAAAAGTAGGACTAATGGAATCCACTTCAACAAAAAATCGGTAAATTCTTGTGACTTATTTACAAATTTAGACTTTTGCATTTAGACTTTATGTTTAAACTTTACCACAGCTACGTATGATATTTGTTTGCAATAGCGATTTCTCTAAATCTGACGAAAAAATGTTTCAAATAAAAGTTCAACAGTATTCATACATGTATAAATTGCAATATAAAAAACATTGAAAAAAAATTTTGTTTAAAAGAAAAAAACAATGATGCTTCGATTTTTTTAAATATTACATTGTATTTTTGATTTGATAATGTTGTAGCTGGTGTTAAGACGAATTCACTGATGTATAATATTATGATTTTGACACTATTAATAACGTTGCAATCGTTTTGGCGCACTATACTGGATAAATGGCCCACTTTGCGGCGCAGCGTATGAAAAGAGAATTTTATAGTCACCATTCTTTTCTAATTGTGTATCGATTAACAAAGTTGTATTCCATAAAATTTAACCACCGAATTTTACTTCCAAATCGGACACGAACTTATGCAATCATCTAACATTAATACAATCAAATGGAACTGTAGATTTCATCGAACATCGAGTCAGACTTTTTACAGACAAGCTCGAACATTTATTTCTCATCGAGGTGTCCGCGGTCTTTGAACGATTGCGCGTGCGAAAGCTTTAAAATTCGCAATGAAACGTGGGTCGGGCGCGAACAACCGTCAGCCATCATCGGCTCCGCACGGTCTGTCGATTAAAACGTCGATTAAAAGAAATCTCTCCGGCGAAAGTTGTGGATGGAAAAGCGGGAGAAGTATGTTGGCGAGCAGAGCACGTCAAAGGATCTCCTGTAACGTTCCCATCGGTGTTTGCACGTGCACGCGTCTCGTCGCTGTCACGCGACAGAGTTGACTGTGCCGGTTGCCAAAGACAGGGTGTCTCGTACTTCCAAAGGCATTCTGAAAAGGCGGCTGTAGCGTAACTCGCGCAATATACCCGACACTTACTTTGTACCTCGGCTGAATTCGACTCCGGTTCGAAGCTAGACTTCAATTTTGTTCCTTGGCTGGGCTGTTGCAACCGACGCTCCCCGTTCGAGCCAATTTCTTCCGACATTCTTGATAAAAACAATCGCGCTCACACGGAAATGGAACCCGCGGATCGATTGCTTCCTTCCGAGTCCTCTTTCTGGTCCAGAAAATATGAATCTGGAACCTGATACGGCTTTCATTGACTCGTATCCCTAAAGAAATGGCCCAGAGGTCCTTTAATCGTATCGTTAAATGCGTCTGTCCTTCGAAACCGATTTCCACTGATCTGCAAGAATTTTTTTCAGGAAAACTGCCGAACCTTCTGCATTCAAATCTTTCACACGTGTTCATTGGCATTCGAAGTATACGTGCGATTCTTTCAAAGTAAAAAGCATCAAAATTACACAAGTTACATATTTGGTTTTCGTTTGGAAACTAAATAAAGTAAATAAAGTTGTAAGCCAAATAAAATCGCGAAAATGTTCTGTTGGAACAGTCCCCGAACAAATGAACGGAATGTTCAGCCGCGAAATGAAAAACTTACTACGGTAAATGTTTATAATTGCGATTATAATGGAGCCGGCAATTTAATAAATAAAGAAGGAAGATCGGCGGCAGTCATTCGAAGTAGAATCAGGTGAAATCGAATTAAGGTTTAATCGAGATTTCGAGCACGCGCGGAATATTGTTTCTAGTGTCCTCAAACATTCGGACAAAATTGAAAACCAACTGGAATAATTTGCTGGTAAATGGAGGATGAAATGGCTTAACTAAATTTCAATAAAAACATCGCCAACAGTTTCAATGCCCCAAACATCATTCTCTTTTTTTTTTATTTGCGTTAACGTTTCAGTGTGCAGACGATGGTATTTATCCACCCCTACACCTTTGTGCATTTCGTTCCAGTCGACTGTTACTGGCTGCATGCGCGGAAGAAACAATTTATACTTTTTCTTCATAATAATCGTTATGCTTTGAATAAAAGCAGTGTGACAGAAATTCGATAAACTGCGTGGAGTATTAGGTATGAAACGACACTTTAACTCCGCTATGAATTATTCCGTTTAACGAAACAAAGCTTTGAATATCGAAGCTTCGAAACTTCGATTACTCGCATCACTAGACCGCGGATGTTTATGCGATTCTCAATTTTTGTAGAGAAACTTTAAGAAAGTGGAATAAAATAGTAACCTGTTTAGATCCGAAAGAAATTAGATGCGTACAAACTTCTGTCGTATTTAATATCCTAGCATTTTTTGGGAAGGGTAATTATATAGAAAAGTACTGCCCTCTCCGATTTTGATGAAATTTAAATATGTTATGCAGCAACACATTCTGAACAGCTTTTTCCTTTTCCAATATAGGGGGTTCGCGTTTAGTTTTCGAGATATTTGCAAAAAACTATCGCGAATACTGTATTGAATTTTTCGTATTCCTGAACGCTCCGCTGCAACGTAGACCTGTTTCGGTGCGGCGTTTGTTTACATTTTGACGCTGTAGAGATAAGAGAGAAAACAGGGGGGCGGAAAGGGCCAGCCTGACACCACACACACCCACCCAGTGCTTAACACGCACCCACTGTTTCTAAATTACACTCTAGATTCTTACGTATTTTCACGTGCTTATTATGAATATGATATTGATTTGCACAAATGTTAATTTCTTAACGGAAACCTTCTTTTTAGAAACATTAGGTGCGTGTTAAGCAGTGGGTGGGTGTGTGCGGTGTTGTCGCTTCTCATCTCCACAATGTCTTTACAAACACAAAATAAACAGATGCAGTTTTTTGCAAATATCTCGAAAACTAAAAGCGACCCTCCTATATTGGAAAAGGAAAAAGTTGTTCAAAATGTCAATATCTATAACATATTTAAATTTCATCAAAATCGGAGAGGGCAGTACTTTTCTATATAATTTGGGAAGTTTCAAAAGCCATAATTCCATAAAGATTCGCATTCTACTCATCAACTTTGAAGTTTCTGAACAATCTTCGACCTTTAAGAAAGACAAACTTTAAGAAAGTGGAAAAAATAGTAACCTGTTTAGATCCGAACGAAATTCGAACCGTACAAAATTCTGTCGTATTTAATATCCTAGCATTTTCTGGGAAGTTTCGAAAGCCATAATTCCATAAAGATTCACATTCTACTGATCACCTTTGAAGTTTCTGAACAACCTTCGACCTTCGAAGGAAAGTAACAGCCCTAGTCTGGATTCGCGCTCGCGCGGGCAGGGACACGCACGCGCGTGTGCGTATATGGGGTCTGCGAAACTACGGCCTCATGAAACATTCATGCGGACACTGCCACCGCGACACCGCTTAAAACTGCGTGCAAAAAATGCACAAACTCGCGCGAGGGTGATATAGGCACGTTCAAACGATTTCGCGGTTACGTGGTTTTCCGCCTTGATTTCTCGTGAGCGTCTCTCGAAACGCCCCTCCGTTGTTGCCTTGTATATTTTGTTACGCTGCCCGACGAACAAGCTAAATTTCCTTTTCTTTTCAATACGGCACGCACGACCCTCTTCACACGGCTATTTTCAACAGGCCGTCAAATTTTGTCTGATCCCTCGAAATCTTCCGCCATTCTGCTAACGACTAAATTATTAATAAATTTTACTCGTTCACGAAATTCTCTGCTTGGTCGACGGAGCAACCGAATACTTGAGAGTTTCCGATCGATTCCCAGAAGGCGAACGAATAAAAATTCATTGGGGAAGTTTGCGTATTCAATGACCCAGAAAGAAAGTTGGCAAATTCTGCAACACGATATACTAACAAGCTTCTTTCGTGTTTCTGTTGCCCAACGAGAAGACATTAAGCTCACCAGCCAGCAAACAGCAAATGCTTCTTGCCGGAAATTTTTATTTTAACAACTTCGTTCGTCTTCGGAAAGTTTTCTGATCTGCAGACGTCGAAAAAATTCTTTCGATATTCAGAATGCACAATGCTCGATAAAATGTAGCCAAATAGATGAATAAAGTAGAAAGTTTTTCAATAATAACTCGCCAGAAGCTGTTACGAGCATCTGTTCTCCAAGAGGAATTTCGTGGTACCGTTGTCTGAGATGATATGGGAAAAGGAAGAAGTTGAAAAAAGACGGTGATCTATCCTAGTAAACCGTAAATTTCGCTCGATTAATCTTCTTTAAAGGAAGGGGAAAGTTTTCCCGGTGGTAAAGGAATGATCCATCCGTGTTCCCATTCAAGGTTTGTTCTAATAAGATGATCGGAGAGGTGTTCGTATGTCGTGTTCCCATTTTTTCCGTGGTCGGTCCCATTAGATTCTATTTTCGAGGATTTTGCGTGTTCCGGTTAGCCAGGACGAAACTGGCCGCCTTATTACCGGCCTACTTAACGTGCCAACTGCGTACTTACGTGAAAATTCATTTAAATTAATTGCTGTGCCGCGAACGCGGCCACGCGGTTTTCATTTTTCCCGGCAGGTGGCTTGCCGCTTCTTGTTAACCACCTTTATTGACCTTTATCCACAACAATTTTAATAGAATTCTCGACATTTTCGCAGTGGTGCGATACATTTCATTTAAACGTCAGATTATGTGCAATTCGACAGCTGCGTCAAAATGTTTTTTATTTTATTTTATACGGACTGATGTCCTTTTGTACAATTGTATATAGTTTATACAGTATTACTAATAAACAGAAAGAGAAAAAAAGAAACAAAAAAAGCCTTAATTTTAAGCCATAACCTAGAAATAACATACGTATGGACCGTACAAAACTAATCAAATACAGGTGCTATTAACGAATAGTACTGCGCAATTTTGTTTTGAATGCATGTAACGTGCCATTAAAAAAATCAATATTCTTATAAAATATGTTAGAGCTAGTAATAATGCGATTTAATGGATTTATTATTCCATATGAGGATTTGGATTTCATTGTTTTGCGAACGGAAGGAAATTTATTCTTCATGACTGACAGAAATATTCTGTCTTTCGGAACCGTTTTTCCACTGATCTGTAAGAATTTTTTTTATGAAGACTGCCGAACCTTCTGCATTCAAATCTTTCACACGTGTTCATTGGCATTTTGAAGTACATGTGTGATTCTTTCAAAGTAAAAATCATCAGAATTACACAAATTACATATTTGGTTTTCGTTTGGAAAAACATGACGAGACTGCGTTAGATCTCGCATAGCGGAAATCGCAGCCATCGTATACAATAAAACGTAAACCAAATAAAATCGCGAAAATTGTCCGAGAGCGGATAAATGTTCTTGCGATAAATGTTCTGTTGGAATAGTCCCCGAACAAATAAACAGAATGTTCCGCTGCGAAATGAAAAACTTACTACGGTAAATGTTCAGATTATGGCAATTTTATGGCTGCGCCAAAATGTTTTGCGAACGGAAGTAAATTTATTCTCCATGACTTACAGAAATATTCTTCATTTAACCCCTTGCCGTGCTTTAACGAGTCTGACTCGTGATGAAAATTTTGGCCCAAACATGAATATGACGAGCCAGGCTCGTGAATAGTCTGATCTGTTTACCACGCGTTTACGCGTTACCAAGTGTTACACTTGGGCCCGAGTTTCGTCGAGCTAAATGGCACGGCAAGGGTTAAAGGGCATACTCGAAAATGGCACAAATTGTTAGGATGCGTTTCTAACGTTGACTACGATTTTACTCGGCTTTGGAAAAGTGTGGAAACGAAGCAAAAATTTTTTACTCGCTCTACCATTGTAATCTCTCACTGCACAGTAATCAAAATTTTGTTTCCTGCGCGGTGGAAAAATTGCAGCTTCTATAACGTTATTTTTAACGTACACTGTAAGTTTATACTCCAAGCTTTAGAATATTTCTACCTCCCTTAACAATTTATAATTTTTAAGTGTCAGATGTTTAACAAATTTTAATGAAAAACATTGTCTCTGTAATTGAAAGCGTAATGGCCGCTTTCTGTAAACACTCATAACTGGAGCGTAAAACGATACTGTATAAATTTCGCCGAACAATGACGCAGATAAAGCGATGACAGGACAAATTACTGATCTTAAACCACCGATTGCGAGCGACAGTATAATTGTTCCATTGACAACGACACGCAGTATCGGTTTCAATGATTAAATCCGATGCAACAGACGCGAATTAATTATCATTCCGATGAATGAAGTAATCAAAGGTCCGGACACCGTTACTTATTATTATATTCCGGGACGATGTTAATCAATTTTCCTTGAATTTCTCCGAATTCATATGTGCATACGTGTATACCGAATGCTATATTTCCGAGTACTTAATATTCGTAATTAATATGCATATTCTAGAACGATGGACGTACGTTGCTCGTGGAAAGTCCGACTTCGTAACCGTCGATGAAACGGCCATGTACACAATTTTCAATATTTAAATTGAAGTCGCCTCTCGTTAATTACCTACGAAAACTTGGTACCCAAAGAGGGTCCAATGTGAACGAATCGTTGGTTGAATTAATATAAGATCGTCCTCCTTATTTTTGCCGTAACAAGGTACGCTTTTCAAACCACGAGCCTCTTCACGGTTATCGTTGAAAGAGGAGCGCGTTGTACATAGTGGTCCTAATTGGATTAATCAATGCAACTATGGCTTCACCGGTGGTCGCGGCGCGCTCGCCATTATGCCGTTTTCAAAGTTAATTTACCTCCATTCGAACTGTCGTGAACACGAAAAGAATCAATTTCGGAGCAATTTCTCATAAACGTCGTAAGAAGAACGAATATTTCATGAAATATTTTATCGTGGCTTTGTAAAATCAGTTCAGACGATTTCTTACGAGCAATAAATTGTGTGAGGTGATTACATCAATTTTATGTTCTTACAAAAGGAAACAAATTAATATAGAATGGAATTATTGTAGTTAGGATGAAATGTTTAATTTTCAAGTTAATATGTTTAATCGATCAACCGAAGAATGTTTTTCATGAAATATTTTATCGTGGCTTTGTAAAATGAGTTCAGAAGATTTCTTACGAGCAATAAATTGTATGTGGTGATTACATCAATTCTATATTCTTACAAAAGGAAACAAATCAATATAGAATGGAATTATTGTAGTTAGGATGAAATGTTTAATTTTCAAGTTAATATGTTTAATCGAAAACCAAAGAATGTTTTCGCAGAAAATGCTAACAGTACCTAGTGGCATTTAAAAAAGCCGGAACCAGTTTTGACGAACGCACGTTTCTCTGAAATGGATCCATGAAAAGTGCCTGGTCGATTTCCTATATCGAGGCTGTACTCGAAAAGTACAGTTTCACGCGGTTCGCGTCGAAATATTCGAAAGAGATTTCTGTAAAAATCTGACACCGTCGTGCGTCGGCGAGGAAAACATGCAGGAGTGAATTCGCAAGAGCGAAATATTCGAGTAACGATTGTTTTGGACCCGCGATAGAAACGTTTTCATTCCGGCTAATACAATCCAGAAGCAACAAATGCCGGAATTCAATGTCGAAGTTCCGACATTCGGAGGGTTTGAAATTGTAACGCGCAGCGAGAACGGCCCATGTGTGTATTGCCTTTGTGTTATGGTTTGAAAGTTTCTAAACGGGAAGTTAAACAGTGGGCTAACTGGCGAAACGAACCCCTACCCGCCTCCCCCACCCCCTGAGTACACTTTGCTTTCTGTTAGTGCAATTATTGCGCGGGCATGCATCAAACAACGAATTAATCTATTTTTCGAAACATTTGCCGTTCTCGCCGAACTGGCGAAAGTAATTGAAACGCGTTCGCGAAATGCTTCTTACACCCGGTTGGCTGCCAGGAATAATTATAATTTAATGGAATTTCGCGGAGAAGTTCATCAAATTGCAAAGAGCCTGGTTGGCAAGGTAATAACACAAAATCAGACTTGAATCTCGAGAAAATCAAACCTTGCTGCATCCTCAAAACGATATTACTGTATTATAGAATATTATAGAATAATAACCCACTGGAACTGTAATGAAAATTGCACGGCAAGGGGTTCTTTGTACAGGGTGTGCGGATGAGTGTTAAATTTTATTATCTTAAAATAATATTTAAACAATTATTTAAAGAATTATTACAAAAAATATTAGTGCAAATTTTATTGCGACATATCTCTTACGATTCATGAGTTGGGGCAATTTGCACTGATCGTAGCGTTGGCGTCGCGCCGCGCTGAAGCAACGAGTAAGAGAAAGACATACTATCAGAAACTGATTTAATTAAAACACGTTTATATTCCGGAGGTGAATTTTACTCGAATTCACAAAATAAAGGAGACAAAGTGGTGATTTTAGAAAAAGAAAGTACTTTTAAATAAACCACGTACGGTCACCGTGACTGTGGATACAAGATCCCGGACTCGGTAATTTGCAGAAGAGTAACTGTGGACGGGGCGGGACGAAAAACGCGATCGTTAATGGGTTGATTTAATTCGATCAGGGCTTAATTATTCAATCACGGGCGAGGTCCCGAGGCGGGAAACGCGGCGAGGATCGTCGTACAAACCATCTATCGGCGGTCGTCTCGCTCCTCGCAATGAGAAGACATCATAAATATGATAATCAGCGGTTTAGACGGCCCGTGTTCGGCATGACGATGAGTTTCTCATCGACCCGGCTTCTCTCGCTCGTCGTCTATCGTCCGGCTTTCTGTTACAATCAGAGGAGCTGCGAACGAAATTCGGCGGCCGAACCGTTCGGTTCGTTCGTGATGCACATTTAATGCTCGGTATACCTGCACCAAGGGCTGCGTTCGAATAAGTCGTTTTCGTCGAGGGGCTTGAAATCTATCCCACTTTCGCGTCTGCTCTCCAACGTTCGCGTAATGGAATGTAAGTGGACTTCTTTTGGTTCTACATCCGGTGCGGCGTCGAATTCCTTTTTATTTGCTTAACGAGTCCCAAAACGCTCCGATCGTTGCATCTTTTTCAATGCAACACTTAGCTGCATTCATTCGAAAAATATGCAAATATTTCTCGAACATTCTGTGTATTTTTAGATAACTGCATCAGTTGATATTTCGACGATCTTTGAATTAGCTGTTGATGGAATCGAATGGATGTATGGCGAATTTTATTTGTGATGGACTTTCTCCAATTACGTCGACATTAAGAGTGAGAAGTATCATGATTGACGAGATCGTGCGAGCGGCTCGAGTATGGTCGTGCATCCTGTGTGAAGCATGATCCGTCTGGCTCAGACTTTCGTGTGTGTGTTTGTCTGTGCTAAAAGTTCTGTGTGTCTGTTAACGAAGAAGAACAGAAGTCGTCCTTGGAACGAGGATCAGATGCTGTCTGACATTCGTAAATGAAAGGATCGTAATATTATCGTTTGTTATCATTTCGACTGCGGATCAAAATTATTAAGAATTTTTTTTGTCGATATAGTATAATTTCTCCTCTATTGAAATCATTACGGGAAGAAATAATATTCAAATTAATTTCTATTTCTTGCAATGGATGCAAAAAAAAATTATTTTCACACGAAGAACCGCAGCGCAGTCTAGTTATATTATTGTGACGCCCATATTCTGCAATATTTCAACTGTAATACAAAATAAGTATCGTCCGTCGATCTCGAATCTATCGAAAGCTCCGCGATTTCCTCGTAAAACTGATCGAACGTACAGTCTGCCGTTTTATTTTGCGGAGATCGCGAGGAATTCCTGTAATTTCGAGTTTCCCGTCAACGTAAACAACCCGATTACATTCGTCACAAGTAACCACACACGTTTCCTTGGACTTCAACCCGTGTCTGGCTTCCTCTCCACCCTTCCCTCGCCTTCCCCACCCTTCTCCGTCCACCGGAACCGTTTCTCGTACCTCGTCCCTCGTTCTCGTCGGTGAGAATTAAAAATATTTAATTAAAATTAATGAAACACCTACGTCACACGCACGGGCGAGGGATAGGTGGCAAGTCCGATAATTGGAGAGGTTTGAAACGCGGTGCTCCGCGCCCCTTTGTCCACGGGGTACCAAGCATCCTCTTCCGCCACCGTAGGGAGCCACCAGCCCCCCTTTTACCCCTCGCCCCTTTTTACCCCTTTTCCGTTCAGCCTGACGTCGCGCGACTGTTTCGCTCGAACTCTTTTCTTCGTTATTTCCACGAAAACGGTGGATCCATGGGAACCCGGTGCGTTTCCGTTGTTTAACGCTCGCTCTTGTTTAATCCGCATTGAATCAGAGCCGCTCGTATCCCGTCAATCTTTTCTTTCAAACGCTTTGTCTGCGGCAAAATGAGGGAAAATGTCGGCCGATTGTTGATTCTTTGTGCGGGAACGACGCTGAACGACTGCGGACGTTTGGGCGGATTCTGTGGGTTGACACGGTCCCAGACAGGCCTGAATCACACGTTTCGAATTTAACAATTCGAAGAATCGTACTTGTTCAAACACATTATCCCTAATTCTCTAAACAACCGAAGCTGAACTAATTTAATCGGGTTCTTTGAACATACCATATTTTTTCATCAAAATAATCATAGAAATTTTGAATATTCTGATTTTTGCAATAACGAGTCGTGTAAATTCATTATTTTTTTCAAACATACTGTTCTCATATAATAAGTTCCAATACTTGTTCTCATCCATCAAATAAACACTCAGTGTTTTAGAATTATTGAGTCAAATATTTTAAATGTCAATTGTTTACCATAACAACAAATAGTATATAAGCAAACGTGTCTGGGTTTGGAATGGCAGGTTCCAATTCGTATTCACCGCCTAGTATCGATTTAAGAACTTTCGATCACACTTTCCTGAGTGGCTGTTTATCAATATACGTCGGTCCTGTGTTTTTGCATTGGTTCTCTCCTAACGTTCACATGGTTCAGTCTAGTTCCTACCAGCATGGGATACAGTAACACACTTAAACACTCAATATGGACAGTTTACACATTGAAAAATTATTTTGTGGTTATTACTGATCTTGTGAAACACTTAGTACAACATTCAGTATTTTTCAAATGCAAATTTCTCTTGAAGATGATCGATACTTGAATCGAAACGTTGAGAAAAATTTTTAAAATTGAAAAATTGCTTTGTTTTGACTTTTGGATCGAACCTGTGCGGCGATAACAAACTAATTTCTATACTGTTCTCACTTTTGCAAGAAATTACTTGGTGCTTGTTAACATTCACTTTCCGCGAACGTTGTACTACGATTTTCAATAACGGCACGTTGCAAATTCGATTTCCGTGAAGAACATAAACTAATCTCTATACTGTTCTCACTTTTGCAAGAAATTACTCGGTGCTTTTTAACATTCACTTTCCGCGAACATTCTGCTACGATTTTAAATAACAGTAATAAATAGAAGTACTACATAGGAAATAGATAGATACTTGGTCACCTCAGGGTTTCAAGTCCATACACCACTCTCCTTCTCTTTCCAATTTCACCTATCGCCTAGTTGCAACCAATTCCAGCGGGACCTACTGATTTTTAAGGTGGGTTCCGAACCACCTTTGCCAACAACACGTGAAAAGTACCTGGGAGTCACTTCCGGGTTTTTACCAGGCGGTCACCCATCCAAGACCGTTCCATGCTCCACATTGTTTAACTTCGGTAATCGAATGAGAAACCGGTGCTTTCAACAGGACCACGGTCGTTGGCAATAGAAGTACTACATAGATTATCTGAAACGACGTTGTCGAAAGTGATTTTGGAAAACATCTAAACAACACAGCTTATTTATCCACGCGGTAAACTGTTATAATAATTAATTGTTTAAGTAAGTAAGTAAAAAAAATAAATAAACTGTTATGTTAGGAGCCGGAATATTTTCCAAGCGTATCGCGGCAAACGATCGATAACAATACATAGAATCAGAGTCGGCTCATTTTATTATCGGTCGTATGCAACGGCGGACACGCGAGGTATCGATAATTCGACAGCCGAGTTTTCGCGCGAAAATTACGTTTTAATTGTATCAATCCGACGACGCGTGCTTAATTGGCTATTCAGTTTCCGGTGTTCGCCGAACCCCCCCGCCCTTCGTCCAACCAGAAATTCAATTATTATTTCTCACAATCGGAAGTAAACCGGTTAGTTAGCGCGACGCGGTGGGGCGCGATGGGGGACAGCACGCGAGGAAAACTGCCGGAAAATTGAATTTTTCTAGCCGGGACACGCGACGAGCGACCAGCTCCCCAAGAAAATAAAGTTCTTGCTATAACTTGGTCGTTGTCGTCGATAACGGAAAATATGCGAGTTGCGCGTTTAAAATTTCACCGCGACCGGACCCCTCGTTTTTTGCGAGATGCATTTGTGTTGACGCACTGTTTGAAGTTTAATTACAAGACTCGGCGACCCTTCGTTCAAAGCGACTGAAAGAATAGAAACGCCGTGACAATTACATTGTGCGTTCTTATTCTACGAATACCTTTATATTCAACACTACGTTTAAGTTATTATCTTCTATGTAAGTAAAAATTAAATGCTGATCTAATTTGTTTCCTATCTCGAATTCTAATTCGCAGTAATTGGTACATTGCTCTTTTTCGTCCGCAGTAATACGTACAAAATGTTATCGATTCTATTTTTTAACATTTTCTTATGTTGTACTAGGTTTTGAGGGTCACCAATTTTTTTTGTGCTCAGAACACGTAATTTTTGCATAAAATGCTTACACATATTATTATTACATGATGAATTAGGAATAATCTATCTTCTATCTACATAATTAAAAATTAAATGCTGTTTGTTGGTAAGCGCATCACTTGAGAACGGCTGGACCAATTTGGCTATTTTTTTAAAATGTTCGTAACATTTCGAATAAGGTTTTACTGAAAGAAAAATTGGAAAAGTTCATCGGAAAAATGGAAAATTCGGGAAAAACTAAAAGTGCTCTTTTAAAATCATATTTCAATACAACAACAAAAATGAACATCGTAGCTTTTAATCAATATTTCAATAGGAATTTACATTATCGACGTCGTGTATCGTAAAGCATTTGCAATGAAAGAAATGGTGATGTCACAGCAAACCAATCGAAACAAAGCATTTCTTTGTTCACACATTTTCAATAGCTTTTCACATATTCACAAAACGATTGCAAACAAATTTACAGAAAAAATAACAGAAACGGGTACTTTATGACAATAATGAGAACATATTTATTCAATTTTATCGACGTTTCTTCGAATAATTTCTCATGGATGCAACCTTGCAATCTCAATAAACGTAAATATACTGTGGATCTTATGCATTTGTGGCTTCTGAAAATGTTTAAAAAAGGATGGACTACAAAATTCGACAGTATTTAGTACAAATTTTATTTATTACAGATCTGCACTTTCTCAAAATTTGTCTAGAAAAATTGCAAATTGGTTCATACGACAGAGAAGATATTCTAAAAATTTGAATAACGTGTTCAAAATTTTTATTGTGTTCCAAATACTTCTAATTTCATTATCTCTGGGTATATTGAAATCAATTATTCTGTGCACAGGTTCCTGAAGACACTTTAAAGGCTGCAATAAAAATGATTGTCCTTTCGTAAATGCTAGATCGGCATTTTCCGTGAGCGCTTACAAATGAAGTTACGCGAATGACTGGCCACGCACTACCATTCGAGCAAACTCCGTGGATTTCTGTCGATGATTGGGCGAGCACGCGCGAGATGTGTTTCTGTGTCGCGCGAAGTTGTGTTTTTATTTTCGGAAGAACGGATTTGAACAATTCGTTTGTTATCCGTTTTCAATTATGACATTTTTTGACTTTTGCGAGCTCGGTGATCGCGCGACGCTGAAATAAACCGGAAATTGAATTTTTGATTGACTTCGATTTTGAAAAGTGGGAAAAAGCGATTCGGATTCAGATGCATTTCCCATTGGAAGTTCGATTGGACACGAATTCTATTGTTTGTGTATAAAATATTTCCGAATCGACGGACGACTGCTAGTTACTTTTATACAGGGTGTTCCAAAATTCTCCTAACACCCGGAAATAGGAGGGGTACCTTGGGTCATTTAAAACGACATTTTTCTTAGCAAAAATGGTTTCCGCGGCTTTGTTTAGTAGTTATTAATAAAAAAACACGGACCCATCAGAGCGCGGCTACAACGGATTGATTCTGATTCGACCAACGGCGACGCCACGCTAAACGGTACCTGTCGCCAAGTTGAATTTCGTTCGCTAAGGAAAATATCGCTTGAAATGACTCAAGGAACGTCCTATTTCCGGGTTTTAGGGGAATTTTGGGACACCCTATATAAGGGCTAGTGGCGGTCTTCTTTAAATTCGAGAAGGGAGTGTTATCAAGAAAATTAAGATAATATTCGATATTCAATATTTCCCTAATTAAGTCTTACAAATATTCGAATAGACCAGTTCCATTAGAAAAATCTATCGAAATTTCTCTCGCGATCCGAGATGGGAATCTGGTGGACAGCGCGTGTACACTGCTATTGGAAACAATTACGTTGGGGGTGGCCACTGAATAACAATTAGCAGGATTAGGGGACATGGGTGACGGTCCCTCGGCGTCTCCTCGAAATCAGGGGCCAGGTATTAATCAGGAAGGTATTTACTTCCGATGCGTGTTCCGGTTCCCCTCTGGTTCATCGTCGATACGACGATATGCCGTTGCTCGTCGTGAACTCGTCCGAGGTCTGACCCTTTAAGCCAGACAGGCTTTTCTATGGCCTCCACCTGCAAAGCTGTATTGTAGTGGCCCCTTCTCTCTACTTCTCTTTCTCTCCTCGTCTGTCCCCCTTCTCTTGATCTCCTTCTCTCTCTCTCTCTCTCTCGCATTTTTCCCCAGCCTAGTCTGTCTCTCTCTTTCTCTCTGGCTCGCCTCTTGCAAAAGAGTTTTTTGCCTGGTAGTGCTGGAACCCACACGGTCGCGCGATTACCCGTCTGAATACGCGCGCGTGCAGACGCACGCGAGACGCGCAGACACGCGTGTTCTACACACGTGTCCCGCGGCGTATACGTGTATCCCATATCGTTTCGCTCGGGCACAGAACACTCCCCCACAGAGGAGAGCTTTCGAAGCTCGCACCTCTCAGGCCAGACTGTCATTTCGATCCCGAAAGAGGCTCAGCGGTTCTCAGCTAGGCCGCGCTCCCACGGCCGCGCCGGAAAAAAAATGCGAGCACCGACGCCATGCGTCGCGCCGCCGGCCTAGATTTCACCGAAAAAAATCTCCGCCGATACTCGCGTCCTTGCTGGCTTTGCTTCGCACGTTTTCAACCGAACGGTCTTATTTATTTGCAATTTATTCGAACGTGGTCGCATTAACTATTTCCAGTCGGAGCTACTTTAACTCGGAAATGAAACATTTCTTCCTACCTAGGATTGTTCCATTTCTATAGGATTTGTTTTCATTTTATGAATGTGAAATTCATGTAATATTTAAACATGTAATACTTAAATACTTAGTGATTGATTAGACTCGATGCATTCATGGCATTCGAAAAGTTTTAAAAAATACTGGAATATGAAGTTTGATAGAGTTTGGTACGAATTTTATTTATTCCAGATCGAAAAAGTCTACAAACACTTAGAATAAGATTTTATTTGATTTCACTTTCTGAAAATTTCCCTACAAAAATTCCGAAGGCTATTGCTTAGATACCAACATATTTTTAAGAGGAGGACGTTCCCGATGTTGTCTTCCTTTAAATTCGGCTTGAGGTCATTTCCAATAGAGAATCTGAATCGTTCAAAGAAAATCTGGGACATTCGAGCAGTGTATGGTAGATACTGATGGTCACGCCACATGTGGTACACTCCGGGTGGCTATGCTCGGCTATGAGGAAGTCATGGGTATGAGTGTCCTGTTCGAATAAGAGTAATTGCGAAATTTCGGAGTCTTTTAAGATATTATAAACATTATTTTTTATATTGTGGAGTTTAGTTTGGGATCCGTTAATGTAATTGGTATTCCAAAAATTTAGCGATGGCTTTTTCTTAACAGAGGATTTTGCGTCTAAAACACAGATTTCACAGTTGTCGTACCAGGATGATGGTAGATTGTAAGCTTTTTTTAAGCGTTGTCTGCAAAATAATTCATGTAAAGTTAAATATATTTGTTTTCCAAAACTCCTCAAAGACAAGTACTATTTTCATCTTTGTATTAGTTCCTTCTTATGTAAACCTGATATAAAAGGTCTGAAAATAATTTATAATTTCCTTAAACAATGCTCCGTTAGAATTTAGAAACAATGTAAACCTGTTTAATGTAAGCCAAATGTAATAATGCTATAGTTGCTATATAAACCACTTGGTTTAAAGCAATAAATAAATAAATAAATATATTTGTTTTCGTTTTGAATGTCTGTTATGAGTTTTTTCGATACATTGGATGGTAGTAGTAGATATAATAAAATAAAATTGTATTTGAAAGAATGCCGTACTAAAGTTTCCTAAACGTTGATTACAGACGTTTTATTAAGGTCCCGATCGCATTCGTACAATCCGGAACTGCATCATGCTCTGCATCTGACACATAAAGCGATTCGACGATATCGATTATTACGCTAACTACCGTTCCATAATCTTTTCCACGTTACCCGGCGGCGCGGCGACGTATAATTTACGGGGGTTGACCGGCACCGATAAATTTTTACACCCATATCCCGTCGTTTAATAAATCCTGCCTCGCGGAAGTCCCCTATCTTCGTTTTGGAAATTAGTTTAAAAACAGCGCCTTCGTTTCTAACTGGCGATGTACTGCGCTTTATCGACGGGTCCCTGTCGTCGACGTCGTGGTCGTCGTCGAAGCGTTGCGGAGGCGGTTCATTTTTACCACTCTCGCTCGTCCGCGCGAATTTTTTTCGCACCGTTGCCTCTTAACACCCCGATTACTCAAACGAAAATTCCAATCGCAATTTATTCCGTTGCACCCGCGCGAACCGGAATGGAAAGTTTTATTCGAGCGACAATCGGCCGCGCGTTTTATTAGGCAAAATATTTTCGTGATTTAATCTTGCCGACGTGCGATTAGCACGTATTGATAGACTGCGGATTTTTGCGCGAACTCGTCGGGTCCCCTCTTTTTTTTCATTAGATAGCGGTGAAATCGATTTTATGCTCGGGTTACGTCGAACGATGAATCGAAACAGCGATCTGTGCTGGTTTCTTCGCGATTCAAAAAAAAAAAATCGTATAGCAACAAACTTGGACTCGTTTCTCCGTATTCGTTTTTCTCCAAGATATTTTTCACGAAGCGAGGACCCATTTTTCCTAAAAAATTCAAACCTCTGTAGGAACATTAAAAAATTCTTGTCTCGAATGCCTCCCCTTTACGAAAACACGTGTTACAAAATGAATGTATAATTTTTTCCCAATGTTTTATGGAAGAAACACGAGGTCCAAGTTAGCGGGTAGAACAGTAGAAATTTCATGGAGAGAGTTCGATCTTCGAATTCATTCAGGAAAATAGATTGTTCGATGTTTTCGTAGATGCTTGTCAGTTAGAATGCAGTGTTAAAGAGCCACCCGGTAGAATTGACGAGCGTATGCAACGAGTGGGCCCGTTGTAACGCTTCAGCTAGTCCCTCTTTCGTGCTCCCCTCTTCCCCCGTCGACTTTCTACCCCTCCGGAGAAGGAGGGAGGCAGAGAGAACCAGGCAGGAGGAAAAGGGTGAGAAGAGGTCGTGCAGACACCCCCCCTCTGGTTCCCTACCCCCAACGGTTTCCACCTCCCCTACCGCCTGGCCGTTGCAAGCCGCCCATGCCATGATCAATATTACGCCCCAGAGCTACGGCATCCAAACCGACCTCGAGACGAACTTCTTCCTGTTCGAAGCATCCGACTGAGGGGAAATGCAACTTTCGTCCCGAAAGTTTGTCCGAAAACCGGAAGCCAGAAATTAGAAAGGCGGCCCGAGGAAGCCGCGTCGCGGCCGTCCGCGATCATGCGAAAGAATCGGTGACAGAACTTTTAGCACGAAGAGACTGCGAACTTATCTCGTTTCTTCCTTCTTCTTCTTCTTTTTATCGTTTTTCTTTTCTTCCTGTTTTCTTTTTCGTTTTCATCGAGATTGATGCGAGCTAATGCGAGGCTTCGTGCGCTTGCCGAGAACTGCGAAACGTCTGGACAGGGTTCGCTATTCGTGAAAGGGAACCGTGTTGTGGTGGGAAACGAACTGCGAGACAATATTGCCATACTGGCTCTAATTGCGCCAGGTTCAGTCGATATTTTCGTCCGCAAGCGATACGATCGATAATCTGAGCTCGGTTTATCGTATTCGATTTTTAAATTACAGTACCTTCGCAATGTACAGAGAGAAACTGAGGATTTTTCAAATTTTTTCCACGATGCAGCGATATTCTTGAATCCGTTTTACCTACTTAATATTGCAAACTGCTCCTGTCTATTTTTGTTACAAATCCATAAAGTTACTTGCGGATCTATGTTATTCATGCAGATTGTGAAATCAGTTTGTTTATCGACAAATATAACTGTCAGTGTGACGAAACCGATATATCAGTGTCTTGTGTACAAAATGAATCAGGTACAACAAATGTGTCGTCTCTAATTGGAGATAAAAAAAGAGGATATAATTGGATCTGCTTTAATTCTGACCTAGTCAAAATGTCAAATTCGGGACCCGTATCTTGGGACAGAACTGAAAGAGATTGGTATAACGTCACAGAGTATGATGATGGCGAAAATGCAGGAAATTTTATTCTGCAAAAATATCCGCAGTTCATTTAGTACATTATTATTATTAGACCCTTATCTCCCATTCGAAAAGTCCCGCTCCCATACACACAGCAATTGTTGTAAAAGAAGTTCGCAAACTTTGAAAATCGCACGAGACGGTAGAGCGCAGCATTAGGGGCGAGTAGTAGCTGATTTAAACCATGCGGAGCAACTCCATCTTGAAGAGCGCATCCCCGGACGACCGTGGAACAATTCGATAACCCGAATCAGTTGTTTCCCGACACCTGAACCGGAAAGAAAAATGTAAATAATTCTCTCGTCGACGGCACGCGTGCACTGTTCGGTACATGGGGTAGGTGTGCGCGAGGGGATGAAGGGGGTTAAGAAAAGGGAGCAGGCCGTCTACTCCCAAAGGGTGGCCCGGTATGCACTTTCCTCTCATACCCTGTCAGTCGATGGGCAAGGGGTTGTGGGGTGAAAGGGGTTGGCGAAAGAAGAACTCGCAGGGGTGGCAAAGAAGAGGCCGGAGAACAGAAGGAAGGGGGAGAAAAGAGGCAGGAAGAGGACGGAAGGGGGCCCGATGGAAGAAAAAGGGAGTGGAAAGAGGGAGTCAGAGAACTAGAGGAGTGTCACAATAGCCTGCAGATTGGAGAGGCAGACGTACAGTCCCTGACCTCGCCGCTTGTACAGTCCGTTCCATCGGTTTCTCTAACCGGCGCGACGCGTAAAATAATGCTCGTTCGAGCCAACCCCTTTTCCCGCGAGCAGTCCAGCCGTTCCTTCCCGTCCAAACCACGATATTACTACTTGCACACGTACAGATGTTCCTGTAACCAGCCTGGTCTGCTCCGAGAACCACCTATTGCGACAGCGGATAGCGTATTGCCAACTACCTATGCTATTCTTGCGGATTTAAACCGCGATTTTAACTCTTCCTCTGCGGGAAGTCATCAAACCATGAATTCGTAAAATGCTCGCGCGTTCGCGTCGGATTCGCTGGATTTCTATGCAAAATTGAAATTGGCTCGAGCGTTCGCAACATAAACTCCACAGAGGTTTCCATAAAAATTTTAGCAGGTTGAAAATAATACAGTAGCGTTTTTAAACGATCTCAACGTTTTACCATTTTGAAAATTATTAAATCTTCATCTTCACTGTCACACTGAAATGTTGAAATGATTTTTCAAGAAGTTGCGGTTCAGATATAACGATTTACCGATCTGACTAAATTAAAATTGATGAAATGAGTACAGTATTTTCTCCATAAATGTCCCAAAAGTCTGACCTGTAAATGGCCTAGATCTATCCCCACTACTGCGGGGTGTACCCCCTTGAGGGGTCGTGAAGCTCGAGAGGCCTCGGTCGCCGAGAAATATCACCATGTGGCTCGGGTATACTGGCGAGCCCGCCTAACCGAAATTTCCAACTTCTTTATTTTACTCTTTTTTTATGGGACTTCCATAACCATATTTGTGGAATTTTTCTAATAAAAATCATAACAAATATGGTATAATTCCGATGATACTTACTTGTGTAATAGACAATTAAAGTTTCGGACGCAAGGAAGGACTCTCTGCGTCTCTTTCTTTCCCATACGCTATCCTTCCTCGCGCCCGAAACTTTAATTGTCTATTACACAAGTAAATATCATCGGAATTATATGATATTTAGTATGATTTTAATTAAAAAAATGCCAGAAATATGGTCATCGAAGTCCCATAAAAAAATAATGAAAAATGAAGAAGTTGGAAAGTTGGATTAGCTATGTTTACATTTCTCGGAGACCAAGGCCTCTCGAGCTGTCCTTCTCTACATTCGGCAAAAGTCAAAGGATAGTGTCCCTGCCGCATAAATGTCCCTCGGCAGACCCGTGCTAGGGACTTATATGGATAAAATACTGTATTACGTTTCGAACAAGGTGAACGACCGAATTGGGTAGCACAGGTCTCATAGGAAACGGAGCGGATGTTAAAGGATAAGTTAACTAATATCCGTGGCGGGCGCGCGACGTCCAAACAAGTTAACAATTTTTTCAAGTGCCGCGAGAGGAACGAACCCGGCCATTTAATGTCCATTTCCACTTTCGACACCGCAAACAGAAGTCACCGAATATCAGCACGCCGATCGACATTCGTGCTGTTTTTTGCCAGCGCGTCTCCGCGCCACGTGTGCGCCAATTGCTCCATCGCCGCATGATAAACGACGGAGAAATTTCCACGCTGACGACCGTGTATCGATGGCCACCCATTTGTCATCAAAACCTTATCCTTTTTCGATGACACTGGTTCGCCGTCCAATCCGATTGTTCGCATCCGACGTTCCACGCAACTTGCACCGAGCCCAAGTCGAAACTAATTTTTCTTCGAATTAACCAATCCGAATCAACCCTTCCGCCATTATTTCAACTTCGTATCTACACTTTGTCGCTATCCTGTTAAACGCATTATTCGAATTTCATTCGTGCTGGCTCGAATCAATTCGTCGCAAATTGCTAGCGAATACACGACAAATAACCAAGTATTTATTTTAATTACAAATACACATACATACAAACAAAAACAAAATTAATAACAAGCAAGTGACTGGCAGAGTGAAACGGAATAAATTTCGAGGGAAGAGTCAAACGGTAAAACTAATTTTTGCAAGAAATTAATTTGCAGTGTGAATTTAAAGAAGCTAAGAAATTTTATATTTTCGCCATTCTGTATAGAATGAATTTATTATTTTACGGATAACGAATAAAGATTTATTTGAAATGTTTATTGGGTAGGAACGCGTCTAGTTCGACTAAATAGAAATGTTACTGTGGTCGCTTAAAAGAAAGATAAAATAGAAGGACGGGGGTTCGAGAAATATAAACGTAGTTAAACATGGAGTTTGCAAGGTTAAAAAACTTCTTTTCCCACTACTCCTTATTACGAAGTTCTTTGCTAAGGAATAGAACTTATCTACGAGAGAGAAACAACGTATATATACGTCCGTGGCTCGCACAGTCTTTCAAAGCCGCGTTTTACTTTCTGGAGGCAATGAGATGGCCGCATAATGGAAAAACTTCCCGCGAAGAATATAAAACTACAAATTCTTGGCGGTGTGTCGCTGCTTTAGTTTCACTTTTTGCCCGAACATTAAACTCGTCGGATTTTGTTGGCTAACGTGAAGAATCATTGTCCGTTCTCTCTCGCATTTGTCGCTACCTTTTATTTACCTTGCACCGCTTCGGGGGAAGAGAACATGGAAAATTCGTTACCCCAACCTTGCCATGCGTGTAATTAGCATTGTGCCAAACGAGATTGCATTTTTATTTCGGGCAGGTGGGAAAATTAATTTTCTTGAATTTTTAACTTCGTGTAGTTCTATAACTATGACTTCATTAGAAATTAGTTTATGTTATCGGCGCACAGGTTCGATTAAAAAACAAAACAAAGTAATTTTGCAATTTATAAAATATCATGTAGTACAGTGATACACATAAACGTTGATAATTTACACATAGCAAATACGATGAAAATTTATTTTATAGTTATTATTGATCTTTTGAAACACTTAGTACAACATTCAGTATTTTTCAAACGAAAAATTTCTCTTGAAGATGTTCCAGAATCAGATCGGAACGTTGAGGAAAATTTTATAAATTGCAAAATTGCTTTGTTTTGATTTTTTGACCGAACCTGTGCGCCGCACAGTGGGCTGGATCGAAAATTTTAGTGACATTTTGCCAGGAAATGAACTTTCACATATCGATGTATAATCAGTTGGTATTGTCTTTCGAATGTCCCCTGACCTCAAAAATGGAAGAATTAATAAAATTAAATGAAAATTGTAGTTGTACCAAGCTTTTAAAGTCGAACGTTTTAGAATCTACGTTTGACACCCGAAGAATGTCCTTTCTTTTTCGCGATAT
>CM052332.1:7179415-7192650 GCA_028455615.1 Lasioglossum zephyrum
ACAGTATACGCGTGAACACGTGTTGCGAGATTTAATTTCAATAATTGTCATAGCGTTTCTATATAAATTCTATTCTCTGTTATACTAAAATATATATCTTCTTTTTACAAATCCACGTAAAATTATCGTGTTCAATCTACAACATCGTGTGGCTACCATCTATTTTTTTACAGACTCACGTTATGAGTTTTGTCCAAGGTAATTATCATTGATCGCGACACTGCGCGTCGCGTCGTTTGAAAAAATCTGGAAAGAATAAGCGACTGCACTTACCGTTCTTATGGCGTCGATTTACGCGGAAACCTTTTCAGACTCGAGCCACTCGAGGGCTCTATATCGCGATCGAAGACGGAAATGGTTTTCCGTCCTCCTGTCCCGTATATATCCCCATAACGTGCTGCCAGCGCCGACAATGCTGTTGGCGTCTGGTACGGCCTGTTGGCGGAGTGTCAGTGCGAAGCACTCCACCGGCCTTAATTGCCGTAGACTCCCTACTAATTAGTTTACATTACACTCTCCCGTACCCTCTAGGTCCTGGCCGGTCGCTCTCTATCCGCGTGTTTCCTCCGATATTACGAGAGGCTCTTTAATGTTGAGCGTCTCGTCTGCGAATACACGTGTACGAACGCCCCATGCGAACGTACCTGTCGGCCGGTACACGTGTGCAAGCGTGCGTGCACCACGTGCCACGGGGGTCTCACCCATCGCCACGTTTCGGAAACTGTGTCGCTGATACTCTTCTTGCCATTTTCGTTCACGTGGAATTCGGACGCGGAATATGCTTGCTGGCGTCGTCATTCAAACACCGTCACAAATCCTTCCATCAATCTCAATAATTTCGGTACAGCCAGTTCATTGAACTCTTCCTACACTTCGGCTTTCCCGCGAGGGTAGTTACAGGGTAAATTCCATTTTCCGTGCATTTTCCAGTCTCTAATGCGTTCTGAAATTCTGAAAGAAAATATCAAATATTTTAGAGCCCAAGGCTCATTCTAGAGAATTATTTCAGATTTTTTTGTTGCAAACTGTGAATAATTTCATAGCTATTGAAAAACGTCTAAAGACAGTTTTGGTCATTTTAATTGGCTAGACCCCTTTGGTACAGGCAGATTATTGAATTCTTCGTACACTCTACCATTCCCGCGAGGGTAGTTACAAGGTAAATTCGATTTCCCAGTCTCTAATGCGTTCTGAAATTCTGAAAGAAAATGTCACATATTTTAGAGCCCAAGGCTCATTCTAGAGAATTATTTCAGATTTTTTTTGTTGCAAACTGTGAATGATTTGATAGCTATTGAAAAACGTCTAAAGACAGATTTTGCCATTTTAATTAGCTAGGCCCCTTTGGTACAGGCAGATTATTGAATTCTTCGTACACAATATAGATCTTTTAACGTGCTAGCGTCTTCGAAGAAACAATTCGAACGAATCTCCAGCGGCAGCTTTTATTCTCCTCCTTGAATGAAGACAGGGAGCTAAAGCAGATGATACAGAGAGGGAGGGGGTTTGAAGGTAGGGGGAAGTTCTAAATGGGACATCCTCAGGGGTAACGAAGAAAAAGAAGCAGCGATCTAAGGAAAGTAAGAGCGTCCGATCGTCAGCCGGCGTGAAAATAAGGCACGAAATCGCGGGTGGATCGTGCGACGAGTGCTGGTTCTCTGGCAACAGGTGAGAGAACGAGCATCGAGAAACGGCACGTAACTTTTCGCGAGGTCGACTCTCGACAGACCTGAATATCGATGCTCGATCCGTACGTAATGTCGTCCTGGGACAGCGAAAAACTTTTTCGTCTCGTCCTCGAAACGCAACTTCGCCGGCAACTTTTTTCCACGATTCGTTCGGTCGTTGGAATGAAAACCGATTTCATGTCGCCGGAATGAAACATCCGAACTCCACCATAAATTAGTTTTTCGAAATCGTGGTACTGGCGATTCTACGTAGAACAGAAGGAGTAACATATTCCGACGTCTCCTGTTTTCGAGAGAAATGAGTTTAAAAACATATGAGAACACCAATTTTAGTGTATCCAAATTATTAAACTAATAAAGTGGCTTGGCGCTCGTTTCTTTTTATTCTGTAGAAAGATCCGCAGTCTAGCACCGCCGTGGTCGGTGATATGTTAGCTGGAAATTCGATCGAATGATTTTCAGCCGCGCTAAATGCCCGCGCAAATTGACGCTAATAGCGCGATCATTCTTTGAGCAATGGCCGCGCAGAGTATTAGTGGCTGAAGACGTAATTTATTGGACGTGAAGTGGTGGCTTGTTGATTAAAATAGGAGCGGGGCATTCCGATTTGTGTGAACCGTAAAGGAATGCGCATAGAAGTCGACAGAAGTTATATACTTAGAGCTTTGATAGTAGTAATGTAGCCTGAGGTTGGAGCAGGCATTTTCGAACTTGCGAGAACAGACGATTTAGTAGGTGTTAGATGTTTTCGATGTAATTTGTTCCTCTGTATTTGCTTGCCGTTGGATTTCGTGAATCATTTAACCCGTTTCACCGACCCAGTTCGACTGTCAATAAATACGATATTTGTCAGCATTTTGTTGTTTGGTTCAGTTACGGTCGTTAGCGGAAGTTGATTGTATATATTACGCGGACGAAATGCAGAAACATTTGTGAAACTTTGAAGATTGAAACGAAACACAGAACTTATGCAGAATAATAATTCTCTGCATCGGTTGCAAGAAATAGAAATTAAATTGAAAGTTATTTCTTGCTTATATTAAACATGTTAAATGTTTTCAGATTTTACAACACTTTTGTATAATTCATCCTCTCAATTTTCCTGTAAATGCATAAAGATTCGTAATCTAGTTATAATCAAGGATACTTAGAAGGATGAGCAAAGTTAAAACTGTACTTATAATGGGAAGTATAGTTTTAGTTCGCTAATTCGTCTCAGGAGATTTTAATAGAAGCAAAACATTGCAACTGAGATTCATGAGAACGTTAATTACTGTAATGAAGAATACTTTGCGCTAACAATAACTTGGCACATTTATGCCTGGCTTTTAACGGTGAAGTATACAATCTCTGCTGTTCTAATAAAATAATGAACGGTAATGTAAGCGAAACAGATGGTCAGCAGATAAAAGTTAAAAGTCATCCGGTGTCCACATATTTATTTTAGAATTGAGAAAAGTTCTAGTAACACTGCTGTCTCATTTGCAGACTTCATTTGATGATTTATGCACTTGTGGCTCGTGAAATTTTTCAAAAAAGAGTAGAATATAAAATTCGTCTGGAAAAATCGGAAATTGCATAAACAACCGTGGCGTAGCTACTGATTTGGTTCGGTTAGGCTTCGGAAAGGGAAATATGTGGCATCGAAACGCGATATCAAGTAGGAAGTTTGTTACTCCGTATGGTTGTTCGCATAAAGTAAACGTTTAACGGGGAAGCACGTCGCTTCGGTGTTATTAAGCCGGCCAAGACAGAGTTCGGGGCATCGTGGAGATTGAGATAGATACGGGATTTATGCGGTGCTTCCGTTTCGGCTACCGCGGAACTTCTTACTTCCGCTCAAGCAGCCAGCAAATATTCCCGGGTCTCTTTGCTCCTCGCAGCCCCGCCGGAATAATCCGTCAAGGCTACTTTCAGCCGGGTAAAAATGCAAAGTAAAGCATCTCTGGAGGGCCGGAATATTTCTCCGGTAACTCCGAAAACTACACGGCCACCGGTGTATCTCCTCCATCATCTCGGATAACTCGGCCCGTTGCAAGAAGGATCCTCTCGCGTCCTGATCTCTCAGCTTCCGGACGCGATTGTCTCATTTCTCTGCACATCTTCGTACGCGGATCTCCGCGTGCCATCGAAATTCTCGGCGAAAGTTTACACAGGAAAACTTTCGCGAACATTCCAGCTCGTGGAAATGCTCTTAGGGTGCTCGATGAAATAGGGAATCAAGATAATGTGTACCCATAATTACAAATAAACCGCGGATTTTATACACTTTAACAAAAATGGGTATGTCCAATTTAAAACAGTTTATAAGTTAAGAGAACTTAGAAAACACCAATGTATCATTTTCAATCCACTAAAACAATTAAAGCAGGAAAGAAGTTTTTCCTTGGCCTCCGGTTTCTTAAAATTGTTGCAGAAAATTTTTTATTTTAAAATTTATACCACCCCGAGGCTCTTGGTAAATCTTTGTAAAAAAGCATTTATCGCAGCAGAATGTTTTCCTCCGCGGTGTTTTATCTTGCGCGGACTGCCGAACCGTGCACGCCGAAAGGAAGCCCATGGATCCTGGAAACGCGTGCTACCTCACCTGTTGCAACCTCTGTTGATCTTAATCGGGAGTCCGCTAGCCAAAGTTCAGAGGTAGCGTAATCTTTTCAGTCCCCAGGCCACGGGAACTGACGGATAGTGCTTCCGCTGGTACGCGGATTTGTCGGTCGTCCTTTTTGAAATAATTCCAGCCCCCGTAATATCCCGTCCTCGCATTTACGTCCGTTTCATGTCGCGCCGTGTTTCATCTTTGCGTTCTGGACACTGATCTAATCCCGCGACCGCAGCAAATTGAAGCTCTTACGCCGCGCGGAGCTTCGGCGTATCTTCCCCGCGATCCCTTAATCATAGTGCATGAATATTTGCGGTGGCGGACATGCATTTTCTAGAGGGAATATTAGTTGTTATGAAAATTTCGCCTGGTTCCATTTGACGGTTTTACTTTTCGGATGGTTAATCCTCGGTTGACATTATCTCGAGGAGATTTTACAGTAGATTATTAATACACGAGAGAAACAAGTAGCTGCAATTTAAAGCAGTGGAAAGATTGAAAGCATGTGAAAATATCAATGGACTAGTTTCATTCGAGTCAAATGATTAAAGAAGAACGAATCGGCTATTCGAATACTGTTTCCTATTTTTATTCTCCACGAAGATGCGCAGTCTAGTTATTAAAAATGTCGATCGAACATCGTTATTCTTCCGTTTTTACACATTGCGCTTTATTGTGCTCCTAATTGAATAAACCCTTTCGCTAAGAATGTGCACTTTTATTTATAATTATCGAGCCATCATTCTTGACGTTTCGATGCAAGATATTTCCTTGGATCTTTTGTACGAGATTTCCACAGTTTCATGGAACAGTGAAAAGTAGATTTCTATCAGCGTGGTTCCCCCAGAACCGTGAAAACCAGGACCAACATCCAGCGCCGATCGGTGCGCTTTAAATCGCCGAATACTTTGAACATTGTTTACGCGCCTAATCGTGACCCACATCGTTGGCGTGTTCCGCGGCTCGTCGGGTGCATCGGTGCGTGAAGCACACATGCGCTCGGAATCGATGAAATTTTCGCGGGGAATCGCGCAATGCTGGGCAAAATAGTATTTCAAATAGAAAATAGTAAATAGCTTATTTTATTTTTAAAGCACAATAATCATGCAAACACAATTATTTCATTTATACTCGGTAAGCGTTGGAGACAAAAAACTGATTAATAGGCTATCAGTTGGTAAAGTGTTAAAATAGTATTTCAAATATGTTTTCTCGAAGACATTTCGCCCAGGTTTGGTACGATCGCGTCGCATTGTTTATCGCTAGGCTGCGGATCTGAATGCATGAATGGCTTCAAAACATTTTCAGAAAAAATGCTAGAAGAAAATACTCCCCGGACTTTAGTACGACTTTGATTTATTCCAGATCTACGAAGACTGTTACCACTGAAATAACATTTCACATAATTCGACTTTCCGAAAATTTCTTTATAAAAATTGAAAATCGTGTTTCGAATCCCGCGCCATTCCTGCTTTAACCCTCCCGGCCCCGTTGCGTCGTTAGAGTTTCCCTCTCGTTCCTTTGTGCTCGAACGATGATTGGCCGGATCGTTCGGCGCACATGACGCGACGGCTGCGCGCGGCAGGATGCGCAGGAAGCGCGCTTGTGTACGCGCCCGCGGACAGTGTCGCGCCAGCCCCCGGCCCTGCTACACCACGTACCATCATCCAGGTCCAGAACCTACACCTGTTCTTTCTCTCTCTCTCTCTCTTTCTCTTCTCTTTTACCACCGACCGACCTAACCCAATCGACCCATCCACCGACACCGCAACCTGGCTAACCTGTTCGAACGCCACGTTGTCGTCGAGTCAAAAAGTCGATCAACCAGTGTTCTCAACAACGTCACTGTCGCCGCGGTCGCTGTCAACGTCGTAGTGCTGCTCCACGATATACAACCTCCCGACACGCTGGATTAATCTTCACTGGCAAGTCCATTTCTCTCTTTTTCCTCCACTATACTTTCTCTCCAATCGATATCTCTCCCCCATCTCTTCATTCAACTTTGTTGACGTTTGCCGATCGAATTCACGCGCGCGCGCGCGCCGATCAGATGCCATTGATTCGAACCCGGTCACGTGACTCCCCCGTGACCAGTTGGTTCACACTGTTTTTCTTTATCTATTAAGTATTTCGCTGTCGTATTTTAATTGTGTCGTTTATCATTTCGTGGTCGTAATGTCGTTTGTCGTCGTTGTGCTCGTAACGTGTCGTAATATCATTTCTTGCCATCTTTCAGATAACCTGTCAATTCACGAGTCGGTGTATTACACCGTCGTATGCATTATTAGGTTCGAATCAATTTATAGAAATGTATGTTTAATGTTATTTAATTGAAATCGTTTTCCTCCGTTATTTGTAACAACTTCAAGTTTTTTTAACCGATAACATGCTAATTGTTTTTCATTTACAAACAATTACATACCTACTTATTCGACATTCGACAGAGCTTTACTTCCAATTTAGTATGACTTTTATTACCTGATTTTTCTAGTCCTTCCTTTTAGTTTTCGATCGAGCCGGCGAGCTTAAGGTTAGGTTTTCGACCCGGTTTTGATACGACGCGGTCACGTGTTTCCGACGGGCTCGCGGATTTTTCGGACAACCGTGTACACGTGCATCCTAGCGTGCTGCGATTAATTAATCGGTCCGCGCAAGCTTATTGCGAACTTCACTACGAGTATCCAACAGCGTGAATTTATGCGCGCATTCCACGTGCGTGGACGGACGGATCCCGTGCATATCACACCTTTTATGCTTCCCGCATCGTTACGAATTTTAATGCCGCCACCGCAGCTACGCTTTTCCAGATTTTCCCGCGGGATCGAGGTTTCACTGTTATCGCGGCGGAAGTGGCCGGTAAAATTTACTTGCCACTCTGTGGATCGTAAATCTTGAGGAACAGTTACTTTTTTATTCGACGTGAAAGAGGTTCATTGATTCTTCAATAGATCAGTGAAATGTATGGTTTAATTGTATCGCAAATTAGGTCCAATTACTCATGGAAATTGTACAGTGGTGCTGCTGACAAAATTTCATTCATTTCAACCTAGGTCATTTCTGTTGTGTGCAATCTTTTTTACATTGTGCACATCAAGTTGAACCTATTTTCTCATGCAACAGTTGAGCTTTCTACAATTTATGGAGTACAGAGAAATTTAACCCTTTGCATTTGGTTGTCTCCTCTGAGGCACCACTAAAAATTGCTGTACCATTATTCAAAATATTTTTTACATTATTAAATATGTTGGTATCTAATCAATTACTAAACATTTACGTATTGTTTGTGGTATTATACCAATTTCATATCCATAAAATGAAAAAACTCATAGGAAACAGAAATATTTTAATTTTCCAGTGAAAATAGCTCCGAGTGCAAAGAGTTAATAATGTTAAAACTGTTTTGAGTAATTCATTCTTGTTTTGCTTGCTTCAGGGTAGTAGTCTTCTTTTTCTGGCACTTCATATACGAACGATATTTAATATCAACTTTGCAGATACATATAATCAATTTATTTGTTCTTATCGTGAGCAATGTGGTTCAAGGTCATCCTAAGGTCAGGTCAACGTACATCGAGGAAATTTTGATCGTGTTAAGTCGTTCTTCCAGTATAACGTATTTTATTCTGCAGCTCTCTGGTGTCGCAGTAATAATTTGGTGCTTTTGTAACCGTGAATCGCATTGCTCAACAATATCATTGTAATATTAAATCGGGGATCACAGTTTTAGTAACAGGCTGGAACAATATCAACTTTCATCGGATATTATTTTCGGTGAACCGTTTGTCATGTCTCCAACGAAAACAACTAGTAGATTTCACGTTTCAATGTTACATGACTCACAAACGCGTATTTACACAATGACAAACTCGCATATACCTATATCCTGAACGCTCGTTCATTTCGATATTTTTTAATTGGTGCTCTAATTGGTAATCATGAAACAGATTTGAATCCAGTATTGTTCTTACCGCAATGTTAATTACCGTAAAACTTTGCGAATTACACTGTCCTCCCTCTTCGTGAACATTCGTAGTTTCGTCCCCTAAAATTTCAACGAAAATGAAATTTAATGTTCGTACAGATAGAAATATTTTATATTCAAGTCCATTAATTATTTCAGTGGCGATATTGAGAAAAAATATTACACTCATGTAATTCAAACTCTGAAATTTTTCATTAAAATTACGAGTAGAATTGCAGAAGAGAAAATTTTTCTAATTATCGATGAATACTTTAGTAATTTTCAAAATGGCTGTGCAAGTCGTTCGTCACAGCGTCGAGCACTTTCGATAAGAGATAGCACGTCGAAGAAAACTCGATAGTAGTTTGTCGCCTCGAACGAAAGAGGGACAGGAAAACGAGACGGACTTTTCCTGGGAATGGCGGGAAACGTTTAATCGCGTCTCTCGCTGTTTTTCTTTTCTAGAGGATACTCGTAATTACAAAAGTTGCCGTGTTAAACTCATTCGACCGTGCGTTGCGTCGACGTTCACGCAACTTTCATCCTTTCCACCGGGAAATAAAATGTGTTAGAAACACGATTTTTTTCAGACGAAAGGTTCTGGAGTGAGTGACGTGTGGTTCGCTACAGTCCTCTTACCGAAATGCATTGCCTTCCCCGCTCCGTGACCAGATCCTTCAGAACCATGTGTTCATATTATTGTTTAGCAATTGGACGTCCGGTGCTTGCCTTTTCTAAAGATCTCGCTTTCAATAGACAGTCATTAGTTCGACACTGATACCTGAGGGACCCTATAAAGTCCTCAGTTTATTGCATCGTAGGGCATTGGAACTGTTTATTAAATTCACGGCCACTCGCACCATAAATCCCTGCCATAAATATGTCAAGGAACCAAACATTCGTTCGGTCGTTTTTCCCGAAACTCCCCTCCAACCGCGTTACCTCTGTCAAATGCAACGCGGATGTGACTTAAAAAAAATATCCACTGTCTTATACGCATCAACGTTAAAACTTTCGTAGCACGATGTCTCTCGCTTTGTCGTCGCTGTTTTAAGATTCCCTCGTAACAATGTACACATAATTTAGCCGGTAAGTGGCTCCTAAAAGTCTCGGAGGAATGCTGAGCACCTGGTCAAAGAGAAATGATTCACCGTGCAAGAATGAGCTCAAAACGTATAGCAGAATTTGCTCACATGGAGCCTCCTCTTCTCGAAGAAATTCAATACGAAAAAATTATTAAAGAAGCACTGAAAGTTTTTAGTGGATGTGTTTTGTTGCAGTTTTATACAGAATGTGTATCGAAACAACTTCCCTTTTTGTAGGTTAAATTATTTTTAACTGTAAAAAGGTCAGTCTTTTTTCAGCGGGTTAAGTAGAGTTGGCCAGTTATGGTCAGACGCGCGCGAGCCCAGTGACAGTGGCATTCGGTAATCCTTGACAGGTGTTCGAATATTATTTTTACAAGAAACCACACATTTTACTTACACATTTATTTATTTAACTAAATTAGTTTGTAGGATATCGCAAATTCAAACTTCTGCTGGTCACTGAAAATTCTTAATTGAATTCATCGAATTAACATTCGTATTAAATGTTCATGAGAGTAACTCCATTTAGAGGGTACATATCTCTAAAGTATTACCCATTGGACTCGTTAATTTATTGAATTTTCACGGTGGCTTGATTCAAATAAAATGAGAGCATATTATAAAATAGAACCTTTAGCTTCTATCTGAAAATTAATAATAAAATTCCGCCAGGATAACGATGTTACAGGTCGAATTTTTATTTTACAAGTGGCCCGAGCGTAAATTTCGTTCGGCCACATTCTGGAGGGTTGAAAACCGCATGGCCCATATAGACGATTTAAAAAAAAAGAAGAGAGGAGCATAGTCAGTGAAGCGCGGAGTAATCCAACTAAAAGTGAACTGTAGGAGGGATAGAAATCTTCCGCCCTTCCGGTTTCCTTTAACGATCACTTTTTCGCATTCAGGTGACCGTAACAGCGAAAGTTACGGCGTCGCGGTCCTCGACTTGGACGGTCGTTGCACGTTGATCGCGTTTTTGATGGGATTTTGCACACAGAAGCCTGGCGAGAACCTTCTGAACAACCACGGCAAACCTAGGTATTTATAAACTGCGTAAATTACTGGCAGGAACGTTGCCTCGCGCATTAAGACTAACTTATGCTCGGAGGGTAACTACTTTGTAAACAATGTACACACTGGTTTCTCTCCCGTACAATCATGAACAAAGTCTTAGAATCATAAATGAAATAATGGAATCGTTGGTGATCTTCAACTATTAATAACAACAAAAATATATATAGTACACAAGTAAATTTTTTTCGAAAAGGCAGCTAAATAAATTTCTATAAAATGAAAATTTAACTTGAAACTCCCAATTAAAATTGTTCCTCAGATATTCAATTTCTTTTCTTCTTTTAAAAATTTACTTCTCACCGCATTTTCGGCCCGAAAATGTTACTGTACAACGTTCACAACAAACTTCATCAGCGAATATTTATCGTCGAGTATGAAAGAACATGAACCTGTCATGTTAACCCTCATCCACACTACGTGGTACCCGGGTACCTATTTCAAATTCATTCACATAATATTCAATATTTTTCAATTGATATGTCCTTCATCTTTTGTGACATCTCAAATCTACTTTAGATGAATTAATATCCTTGGAATTAAACAAAAATTTTATACAACATTTCACAAAAAAACTCCCAAACCTTTTTTTTCGCATTTGCTATTATGAGGGTACCCGGATACCACAAGACTCAAGTAGGCAAATTAGATCCTATTCGATTGTGATTTATAGTACAACTATTTCTCAGCGCAAATTTTATTGTTTCAAAATACAATCGAACAATACATGTCGCTACAAGTAATACATTTCTCCACTTTTTGTGTATGCTGCACACATATTGGTCTTTTACCGAAGACGTGCCATAAAAAATCTCCAGGTCATGCGGGGCCAGCTATCAGGTATATGCATGAACCTGATGTAGATGGACCCATCACGGACCAAGGGCCCTAGCTGGGGCCTGGTAGCGACGATGACGCTACAACAGTATGCAGCAACCTATATGGGTACCCGGGTACCTCTTCATGCAGAATCGTATAAAAAATTACCCGTGTGGATGAGGGTTAAGACCCGATAAAAATGTCGGTGTTGAACCTTGTAAAATATTCGCAACACGTTTTAATCAGAAACGCTAAGGATTGTATGACAGTCAACATTTGTGAAACGCTTACAGTTCCATTCAGCAGCTTTTCTATTATGAAGAATAAAAATCTATGGACCATCGCGCGCCCCTTATGAAACGTGTTTAACGTTTCTAAAATATTTACGGTATCATTCAACACGTATTCGTCTCAGCACTGAATATGCTGCTGTTGGATACTTTCGCGTGGCAGCGTAACTCTTTTGAGTAAACAATATAACTCCTTGCAGTTTCCGAACAATGACGGTGGAGCTCTTCGTGTCTCGAGGAATGTTTAAACGTGTTTAACACTGCATGACATTCTTTGTTTGGCGAGTTGAACGCCGAGGTTGGAAACGGGGCTCGAGTCATGGACGAGTTCGCCGGAATTTCGTTCGCCGCGTTGACGCACGGCTGCATATAAAGTTTCATATTTGCACTTGGTTACAGGGGGAGTTCGAAACAAAAGATAATAATAATAATAATGAGTGCGTGATTTTTATTGATAGCGAAAACAACAGAAGCAGCGACCGGCGTTAATTAAGCGGCGACCACAGTTAAACAAACCTTTTAATTCGGTCGTTGTTTAACGTTCGATGAACGCGGCGAATTAATCGAAAGAAGTGTTTTCACGCGGCTGAGAATGGAATCCAATATTTGCGATTGATCGGATCAATGCGGATATTATGTTTGACGGGACGCGGGCCGCGCGACGATCAATCTTTTCGTCGGGGAACGTGTTAATTTTCCGTTTTCGAGTGGTTGGATATTCGCGCTTTATTGGCATGGTAAATATGCGGGCAAGCTTCCGGATCAATCGCGAATTTCAGTCAAATCTTAGACAAATTGATTCAGTCTCGACTGGGACGGTGTTTATGAGTGGTGGTCGTTAAATAATTTTTTTCGAGGAGATCTAACACATTCACATATCGTATGTTTTACAATTGCAAAAAATTGCTGTATATTCTTTGAGCACGACACAAATTATCCTGAAAATTTCAAGAAGATCCGCTCCGTAGTTTTCCAAAGAAAAATTGCAAAATTCGTCTGATCTTCGGCGTTCCGATCGTCCGACAACGTATCAAAATGGCCGCTCAGCGGTCAAATAAATCATTGTTAATCTAATTACATCAACAAATGAAATCGTTGATTTGCAACGGCGAGTTTGCTGACCGGCCTAATACTTCGTGAGCGAGACTTGCTTTCGCAAAGTAATCAACGCTGCTATCCCCCCTCTCTCTCTCTCTCTCTCCGAGAGTTTAAAGGCGTACGGGAATGCGCCCGCTCGGCGTATACTTGTTTGTTCCGGCAAATATTATCGTTAGGGGGACTATTATTACATCTAGACAACAAGCACGACACAGCATCGTAGGACTTGGAGCACCGGCTCCGCTAATAACTCGCGCGCACGGTGAAAATAGACGAGAGCGTTACAGAGAAGTAGATACGCGCGGCCGCGCCGAAGCAGATTGCGGCCCGCTTGGATACTCGCGAGCTGTCCGAGGCTTTACTCGCGAGTAAATCAGGCTTCGTACGCCTCAACCTGCCCGTTGTCAGGGGAAACAAGATGCTAGGCGACATCAGAGATGAGACTGACACCCCGAAAAATATTGGGCTTCCATTATCCGCTCGCAGATGCTCCGAAACAGCTGCGTGAAACATCTTACGGGTCTACTTCACCCGATTTTGATTTATCGTTCGTGACTGCTCTTTATTCAAATCAGTCCAGACTCGTGGTCATACTACTTGTTTTTATTATTTGAAGGAATT
>CM052332.1:7192750-7274371 GCA_028455615.1 Lasioglossum zephyrum
GATATAATTCCGATGATATTTAATTGTCCATTACACAAGTAAATATCATCGGAATTATATAATGTTTGGTATGATTTTAATTAGAAAAATGCCACAAATGTGGCCATCGAAGTCCCATCAAAAAATTATGAAAAATAAAGAAGTTGGAAATTTGAATTAGCTATGTTTACATTTCTCGGCGACCGAGGCCTCTCGAGCTCAGCTGTCGAAAGAATAGTGTCCCAGCCGCATAAATGTTCCTCGGCAGACCCGTGCTAAGGACTTATGTGGATAAAATACTGTACTTTCCAGGTAGACGCCTTTTTTCGACCTACCGACTGGACTAACATATTCGCGACGGTTTTCTGATTAACACTGAACCTACCACCATCGGTCACACGGCCGGTTCCAGATTTTTTATTTCTCAATTATTGAAATTATAAAGATGCTTTCATGGTAAATGATTAAATAAATATATTTAGTCTGTGATAGTACGTTTTGCGTGAACGAGTTTCGCTCAGGAATTTCCACCGGACGTGAAATTTCGGGGACAGAAATATTCATGGAAAGTATTCTGTGGTTACGAGACCAGATTTCTGGGCTGTCAAATTCGATGACAAGGCAGGGAAATTATCGTTACATATTGGATGCAGGAGGCTGCACGTCGGCGCGCGTGTAACCCAGTTCTAAGTGTGCATGTTTTCGCGTGTGTCCGCGACATAGGAAGAAAACGAGGTCGAGGGTGATTTCGAGCATATAGGTGGTTTCGTTAAATGAATATTAATGCGTCGAGCCTCCCTTTCACCTTCCTTCGGGGTTTTATTCGACCGCCAACGCCGCCCCGGGAAACCCAACATCTTTTGTTTGCCGGCGGTGGGTGGTTGCCGGCGCTGGAGAGCACGGACATGCAAATCGAAGGGAAGGATTCGCGTGTTTAGCAAATACCGCGATGATTGCGTGTATCGGCTGTTCATGAATTATGCATCCTGAAGACACGCGGATTTGCCTGGCCCCCGCTCTCATTAATAACCGTTCGGTACAATTAATAAGTCCGTCCAGCTGTTTCGTGGCGGAATAATTCGTTACATATGTTTCATGCGAGACCTTATTTACAATGCGAAAACATTCCATGAATTTAAACATACTGTTACATTACTTTCGACCTATTAGCAAACATATTAAGACAGAAAATAAACTGAAAATAAACTTAAAAAATATCTGATGTCTATTTATGAGTTTATATGTGAAATCAACAAGAAAAATCTCGAAATACAGAATGCATAAATAAACTATTTCATTCGAGAATGTTGCAATTGCAGGTAGAACAATTTTATTTTTCAAAAATATCTACTGTCTATTTATGAGTATGAATGTGAAACCAACAAGAAAAATCTCGAAATACAGAATGCATAAATAAACTACTTCATTCGAGTATGTTGCAATTGCAAGTAGAACAATTTTATTTTTCAAAAATATCTGCTGTCTATTTATGAGTTTATATGTGAAACCAACAAGTATATAAAATCTCGAAATACAGAAGGCATAAATAAACTTGGGTACACAGTTAGTTGAAAAGGGTGAACAAAATATTCTTTTAGCCTGGGAAATCCTACGGGAATGATGCTAGTATTCATAATGAAACTTGGTAACAACTTTCAGGTTCGGATTAATTTTCCGAAAACCTGTTTAAACTGTAAAAGAAACACCTTACGCTATTATGTAATCATGTATGTCCGTTACGCGAGGAAAAAGTATCGTTCCTCGACATATTTCGTCTTAGGCCAAGAGCTGATCGGCAACGATTCGTGCTCTAAGGCCAAATACAGAGTGTCTAAAAATTTCTTCAATATCCGGAAATTGGAGATTCTTGAGATCATTTGAAGCAACATTTTGTCAAAATGATGTCTGCGACTTCGTTAAGGAGTTATTAACGAAAAACATGGACCATTCAGAACGCTACCTAGACGCGTGTTGGCATCAGGCGGCCAATTGACAGTTGGCGCGTCTGTGTTTTTCGTTAATAACGCCTTAACAAAGCTGCGGACGCCATTTTTGCAAAGGAAAATGTTGCTTCAAATCATCTGAGGAATCTTCAATTTCCGGATGTTGAAGGAATTTTGACACACCCTGTATATAGGGAAAAGTTGTTCAAAATGTTTAGTTTTACGTATAACATATGCAAAAATCATCGAAATCTGAGGAAAAGCAGCTATTCTATGTTTTAAATAATTTTCCAGTGTTTTGTTTCCTTTTTCTTGGAGTGGGACTTGGCCCCCTGACACACCCTGTATATAAAAACTGCGGACAACCAGGCCTTCGTTCGAATAATCCGTTTTGGAAGAGAACGGTTGTCGCTCACACTCGACAGAGAACAGACAAACGAAGCATTCTTACATTTACACGTTTCGATCTATCCTGAGAAACCCTTCCAATTTACAAAACTGCTCCGAGGTTGCGAATAGATGCTAGAATAACAGGAGGATGTCAGAGACAAGATTCCGCGGAATTAACAGGAAATAATTCAGATCAGAACGCGATTGTTCGGGTAGGTGGAATTTCTGCCACTCAGTTTCATCCCGGTAACCCTGTTTTCGCGAGATTTCACGTTACCGGGGGGACTAATATCCAACTCGTCAAACAAGCGTACCGCAAGTAGGATGCATTCTATTTACCGTCGTTGAACGAGGTTTAAAGTTTCCACTAGCCGTGACTACATTATTATCGTCGACAACTAAGAGAACACAACGATCTATACACACGCTATAAGTCCAGCATAATACGCGTTGACGACCATTGTTGGCCCTCTCCGCCCGGCAGAATTTTCATCAAACTTTCCGGAACATCAGCCTGCCGTGGCGGGGAGGATCTATTGTGTTGACTGCCGTTGAATAAAACGATTATATATAATCGGTTCGGTAGACGGTGTTGCCAGGACTTTTACACCGTTTAATTGTTATTAACATAACAATGTTTTAGGACGCTTAAACCATTCTTGTCCGTTGTCGCGATAACAAATGGAACTTTGAATCACGATCCTGCGACAACTATGGATCTTCATCGAAATCTCGTCATTCACGTGAACCAGCGTGTTCAACAATTATAATAATCCACTACAAGCTAAATAGCAAATAAAAAATTATATTATTAAAGAAACAGAGTTCAAGGATGTAAAATTTTTCAGGTCCTTTTATCACTCCGGGTCTAAACCATGGTTTGCTCACCTAAAGCTCCCTAGAGAATTCATTTGCTGGGTTAATAGACTTCATTCTGGGCACTAACAACTGAGGGACTCCCACTTTCAGATTAAACTCCCTGCTGACACAAGTTATCCATGTGGTTGACCGGTACAAAATCATGTGCTATGGCAATGTCCGATCTACGATAATAATAGAGATACTCTGATTCGCAAACTTTGCAACCAGGGTTAATTTCCACCCTATACAATAAATTCCTTTCTGTGCGGACCCTCTCATTGTCCCCTGTTTTATATACATACATTTCTTAAGTCTCACTGTTTATTTCTTTAATGTTAATATTGCATTCGAAAATGTTCAATATATTCTTTAGTTCTAGTTTATACAGCCATGTGCATGCTGCTAATAATCCCATGTGGGGTTTCACAGCTTAATAAAAAAAACCTTTACCGGCTGGGGTGAGACATTAAAGACGATAAAGAAATTCAATTAATTTTACTTCGTAATATAGGTCCTTCGATAACCAAAATATCGTCTGCATCCTTTGAATAAGTGTCCGGTGTCAAAATGACTTTTACTAATATTTTTAATGTACGATTATAAAGAAATTTATTTTTCTAAGTATATATATACACTACTATACTATACATATACTAATACTAAGTACATATACACAGTATAAAATTGAATGAAAAAATGGCTGAAAATTTGAATAGACGTGTTCCTCTGTAACGTGTAAAATAGTCGGTGAGCCTAGTGTCAGATAAAAAAGGAACCGTGAGTGACAAGGGCGCGGAAAGGATCGATAGTGAATTATTAAAGTCTCGGGCGGGTTCGGTTTGTTTAGTTCGATATCCGAGGGTGGTCCGGGAGGGGGAGGGGGCATCCGTTCCGAAGAGCAACATCCGATTAATCCGAGGAGACTGATTCCGGCAAATTCTCGTCGGCGGGCAGACCGGCAAGTTTTCAATTTGTCCGCGAAAGCATTCTCGATGCAATTTAACTTTCTGTCTCGTTATTCTGCGACCGGCGGTGTCACTGTGCCGCACAGCACAGACACTGCGGACGGTATCCTCGCCCTCGGAAACCGATGGGAAACCATCGTTTCCGCTCATTTCGTCCCTCAAATGCGTTAATCTTCCCGGTTTTCGTGCCGGGAACGTTCGTCCTTTACCAAGCGGCCGTTCGGTAACAGCCAGATAGGATATTTCGTGCACGTAGTCAATTTACTCGACTAGATGAGCTGGCTTGCCAGATGATGGATTCCTCGACAGGACGACATCCCGTCGGCATCGGGAACCTACAGATAAGCGGCCGAGGGGGGCGTCCGGGGATGACGGGGGTTGTACAATGGTTACGTGCATTCGGTCCGCGGATCAGAGAACATTTACCACAGTCATTGCCATTGTCTGAAGTGGAGGCTAAAGCGGATGAATGGACCCAAGAGTGCAGATAAACTCGTCTACCTTTCTTTGTTGCCGCTCACCAATCACGGTATTTTGTCGATGCGCATGCTACGTCGCTTCTCCTCCCGTAAATACTTGCCGAGAATGGGGTAACGTCCGTCGCTTAAGGGGGTAGGGTACAGGCAGAATATTACTAGAATATTACTAGAAAAACAAGTAAAACATGTTAGCGGGATCGAGTTGTTTGTCATTATACGAGCATGTTACGAACTGTGTGAAGGCTTATTGTAAGGAGGAAGGTTGATTGCAGCTTGTTTCCATCATGATTTAACGAGATTATGTTTATAATTAATAATATGAGCGTCTAAAGTATCCATCAGGTTCCCATGTATATATTTCACATGTATTTACATGGGAACCTGATGGTGGTTGTCTCGATTTTTTCCCGTACTTTAGACGCTCATATTATTAATTATAAACATAATCTCGTTAAATCATGATGGAAACAAGCTACAATCGACCTTCCTCTTTACAATAAGCCTTCACACAGCTCGTAACATGCTCGTATAATGACAAACAACTCGATCCCGCTAACATGTTTCACTTGTTTTTCTAGTAATATTCTAGTAATATTCTGCCTATTCCTTACCCTCTTAAGGGCAAAGTGGGGCAACAATATCTTCTATAAAAATAAAAATAAATTCTTCCCCTTGGGTAAGCGCATCACAATTAAAAAAAATACGTTCGAAATAATCTGAATCAGGTATGTGCAAAAAGAAAAATTGGAAAAGCTGTCCAGAAAAATGGAAAATTCAGGAGAAAATGAAAGTGCTTTTTTCTATAGGATTTTTGTATGAACTCAAGAATATAACTCATGATTCAAATAATGAATATGTTTAATTAAAACGATCAATAAGATTGAAATTTGGACAGGACAAATAAAGTGTATTTGAAACCTACTTTGTAAAAAACCCACTGCATTCGAAATTTCATTTGAATAATATTTTTGCCCAACTCTGCTTAACGAGGACATTATGCTTTCTCGGTCGAAAATTTTAATCATTTTTACAGGACTGATAGTGTGATAGACTGTGAATCTTTATACAACATGAAATTTTTATACATCACTCGCAATCTATAGGAGCCAGGTAAACATTTTTTTTCCTCATTCATGATTTTTATATGTTAATTTCCTGTTTTGTATTACACCTACTCATTCTTGTCAAAAATGCATAAAATCCGCAGTCTAGTGATGAAAAAACCATTTACCGAGTCCGTAATTTAGTTGACACATAATCTTGAGTCTTCGAATACAAAAAAAGATTTTTATATAATTTTGTAAATGACTTTTTAGAGGGTTCTTTTTTCAGCCTCGTAGAAATCATTAAAAAAAATTTGATCTGCTGACGTGCACGAAATTGTTTTACGCTGTTGCATCCGAAGAGGCATTTTTTTTTAAAGTTTGATTGGATACATTGATTTGTTATTTTTCGATGAACTGCAGTTTATAATTGCCAATTAATTCGACACGAATAGATGCACGGATTTCCAGAATTTTTCACATTATTATAGAATGTTTAATATGTGTTAGAATTCTTTTGGAAAAGTATAGCTTGCGTATATTGGTGTTAGCGTTAGTGTCCAACGTGCAACCAATTTTCCCTTTAATTTGGATTTGCAAAATTGAGTTTCGGTGCAAACAAATTCCTAGGTGGGAATCGCACGTGCAAAGTTGTTTGTTCAACGATGTACCATCTCAGCCTCATTTAAACTGCAAATTACCATTAATGGTAATGCTCGCACGATCGAAATACAGAGTCAACGAATGATTGATTGAAAGTCATCAACGATGCAGAGACGTTTCAATTAACACGTGATCCTCGTGCAAATAAACGCCGGGTAATTAAATAGAAAACTGCTCTTGAATTCGAGATCGACTCTTTGCGTAACTGCAGACCTGAAAAACACTGATTTTGTATACTGCAAAAATATTTTTAAAAATCATGATAGCTTCTTACAATAGAATCACCTAAAAAAGGTTTAAAATTTGAACTCCTAAAAAATTCTGTTAACCTCGAATTGATTTTCATTTGAAACATAATCGCTTTCGGCTTAAAGCATTATTTCCACGCAGACATCCAACATGGTTGCCATCGGTAACCGGACACTCGGTGCGTGTTCAATCGAATAATATCAAATATCTGCGGAATTAATTTTCCGTGACAAATGTCATCATTGATCCCAACAAACTAGATTTTTCATTTAAATTTATTCTTTGATACATACATACACTACAATTAATGTTATCGGCACATTTTTTAAGTTCAAATTCTTTTTTATTTTCTATTTATGTGAAAACACGTTTGCCTAACCGTTCTATAATTTATACAAAATAATATCTTTGATTAATTCTTACAGACGCAATAACGAAATTTTCTATTCTTGAAAATGGTCTAGATTGAGACCGAAACGTTGAATTAAATTTCATGTGATATTTTTGCAAATTTGCTTATGTTTCAATTGATCGAACCAGTGCGCCGATAACATTAATTGTAGTTTAAAACAATTGTCGATCGAGATTCAGAGAACTGTTACATACATACAGATGTGTATTATGGTGAAGGCGTTTAGAAATGTGACTAAATATGTTTTTAGCCAATTGTTTGAAAAAGAGTTTAGAAACATGGATTGTTCTGAATTGTCTAACGTGTCGCAGACAATTTTTCGCACAGAGATCCGCAATGGCGTCCATTCGCAGCTCTCGACTAAACGACGTTATCGGAAATGCCGGTCGGTTAGCCTCGAAGAAAAGTGATCAAAGTCGATCGAGGTCGGCCGATTTTCCAGTCGAATTAATCGTCGTCGTTGCCAGCCGGGAAACACGGTCCGAGTAAATACATTTCGGGAGCGTATCGGTTCGTACACGCGTCACGAGCATGTAATGATCAATTACAAGGCAGAGCGCGATGATTTAATAATGTTTTGCCGCGGCACGGGGAACAATGCCGCCGCGCTGTTTAGAGGTCTCTGCGAGATAATAGCGAGATCCATCGCTAATTAACGAAGTTATCTGCTCGCCATTAAATATCAGAGCGCGACCGGTTTGTTAATGCGTTTATCGATGGATTGGATAAACACGACGAACGAAGAATTATCGGGTGAAAGTAGTATTGTCCTTTAAACTATTATACAGGAAGATTCGAGGGTTTCCTCGTTGCACTCTCCGTCGATTTTCAATTTTTTCCGGAACGGCGTAACGCACCAACGAAATTACACAGAGATCGTTCAATAATGTATTAAATGTTTTAATGGCCGAATAGCGCATAGAATTTTCGATTATCAAATGCTGAGGGATCTCTAATTTGTAAAAAAAAGTTAATCAAAGTGCAATAATAGTTTCATTACGGTTCAAAGTCGAGTTGATAACGCGAATTAATTAAATCTCGATATGAAATATCTCGATTGCGCTCGCGAGAGAATTAAAAAAGGGGAATTCGTTTATGTTGTGATTAAATTCGTTGTTACTTTCCGGAAAACAGTCGCGTTCGTTTGTTCGCGCGTGTTCGTGTAATGGAATGGTTAACGAAATTACTTAAACTGTGTCCCTGCGTTTTATACGGAATGTTAATAACATAGAATTAAATACAGAAATTATTTTACTTCGTTAAACGAAAGCAATGCGCTACGAATGTATAAAATCTGCAGTGGCGTAATTAATTGATTACTGGATCGTACGCGTTCACGTGACATCAAGGAATAGCTGCAGTTTATATTAGGAAAACAATTAAGAAATAATTTCGGACAATGATGAATGATCACGTGCTATTTCCAACGTTTCCCGAAAGAGTTACCGGACTAAATAATTGAACGACGCTACTTGAAGCAGTCGCAAATGCAAGAAAGATTGCGTGGCTCGTTTATCAACATAATTTCGCCGAACGAACTATTATTTCCGGCTGTACGCATGTAAAGACGCTCGGCCATTCCTGTTTCAAACAGTGGACCGGCAGCACCGTGCTAAAGACACACCATTATTCGTTTTAATTTATGTGAGGGCTGGGTGCGATGCTGACTTCTCGTAATCTGAGTTTTACGCGAGTTTCTTGCCAACCGAACAAAGAAAAATGGACCGCGTCCGAGAATGAGAATTCGCTCGCCGCTCGCTGGAAAGGTTCGTTAAGGAAAGAGGGTTCGCCAGCCGAGTTTAGAACATTTTTGCACGCAGACTTCATTTCCATTTGTGTGGTCATCTTCTCTCTCTCTCTGTCCCTTTCGTTTTTTATGTGCGTGAACTCGCGCTCAACATTTCTGGATGAATTAGCTAAATCGTCTCGATTCTAAAAATTCTAAAAATGTCTACTACTCGTCAGTAAAGCTTAGAAACAAAATGGCGGAGCGCTGTTTAACACTTTACCTACCTGAAGCCTATTAATACGATTTGAAATAATTGTGCTGTACCAAAGGAAAGCATAAAAAAATTTATTTTACATTGCAATCTTGAATGAAACTATCAGATGTCGTTATCGAGGCTGACTTGTCCGTTCACAATGAAAATTGCTGTTGCTATTGAAGGTTCCATTAAAAAGTGTTTAGCCATGTGCACCATGGATCTTACGAAATTATGCAATAATCACCTCTATATTTACATTCTATATTATGTAAATTCCAAAACTATAGTTGACTAAATTAGCGAACTAAAACTATACTTCCCATTATAAGTAGAGTTTTAACTTTGCTCGCCGTTCTAACAAGGAGAGTGCAAGGACGTTGTCACACCGATTTAGTTGACACTCTGTACACTTATAGATCTCGATCTCCCATTTACGAATATATACCATTATAGACGCTAACACTCAATAGTTTTTGAGATATTCATAAACAAAGTTCTTACATTACTGCTTAAATCTGCTATCGTAGAGGAGGTATACAACGAACATTTATTTTAGAGGTATATAACGAATTACTTTCGGCTAATTTATTTATAATTTATTAATACGTTTGTTCTTTAACTTGTATATAAATAAATGTGCAATATCTTACGAACAAGTTAATGTTACGCATCGAATTTATTTATAATTTATTAATCCTTTTGTTTTTCAACTTGTAACAAATGTGCAATCTCATATAGACAAGTCAATGTTACACAGCGAATAAATAATATAAATAAATATGAAAAAAAAAATTTCACCAAACGAGAATTGAACCCTAGCCCACCGGGTGGAAGACTCGTTGTATACCACTTAAGAGCTTTGTTTATGAATATCTCAAAAACTATTGAGTGTTAGCGTCTATAATGATATATATTCGTAAATGGGAGATCGAGATCTATAAGTATACAGAGTCTCAACTAAATCGGTGTGACAACGTCCTTGCACTCTCCTTGTAAGTATCCTTGATTATAACTAGATTGCGAATCTTTATGCATTTACAGGAAAATTGAGTGGATGAATTATACAAAAGTGTTGGGAAATCTGAAAACATTTAAGATGTTTAATATAAGCAAGAAATAACTTTCAATTTAGTTTCTATTTCTTGCAACCGATGCAGAGAATTTTTATTCTGCATAAGAACCATGTTAGTTGACAATGAAAATTGCTGTTTCTATTGAAGATTCCATTAAAAAGTGTTTAATCGTGTACCATAGATTTTTGAAGATTGTAGATCACCGGTCGGTAACGTGTCGAGAGAAATCTCGTTGTCAGCGTCTTAATTGGCTAAATGCCGATCGTCCAACACATTGTTCGCACTCCCGTGATCCTTCAAAGGCTTCCGACAGTTTATGCAAGTAAGAACTCGTGGAAAACTGTAGCCAATCCCCGGAGAAAATTAACGGGAAAGCCGTTGCAGCTTCCGTTTAACCCCCTGGTTCAACCTTCCCCCACCATCGAACCGCCTTCAAACTTAATTATCGTCTCGCAATTAACGAGCGGTCACGCTCGCGAATTAGACAGTTTTCCAACCTGTGCAGGAAAGTTCGACCAGCAGAGTCATACCATAATGCAATTGGTCGGTGGATGCTCACTTATGCGCACACGCGGCGTACGCTGATTGCGCATCCATCCTGCAAATAGTCGAGGCTTTTGCGAACTGGGCCTCGTATGACCCGATCAGGAAATTGGTAAAAGCACTTTTACCAGCGGCGAGCGGCACAGGGCTGCCAAGTTATCGACAAGGTAACTGTGAAACGCGTTTAACCCGTTCACAGTGAGTGGAGAACCGTAATTATGCTCGGAACGGATCATTATTAAATTATTCGACAACTACTTGTATCGTGTTAGGCGGCCGCTTTTTATATTTCCTGGGAGTATCGCTGCGCTTTCTGCCGTTTATGGGGAGGATTTTTAAAATTGATCATAGATTCATAGATAGCTCCTCAATCGTAGACACTATTCTCCCTACAATATTAATTTTTTTCTAAGCGTACGAGATATTATAGCACTAATGTTTATTTTTAAATTTATCAAAAAATGTAAGATTAGGATTTAGCGCCTAACGTTTATACTACATAATTCCACTTTATACATACTATGTTATATACTTCTCTATTTTTCTATCTTTTTTTTGCATAATGTTATAATAATGTATGCTATATAAACCAAAGTAGGTTTACGGCATCAATAAATAAATAGACAGTGGATTCTCTGCATTCGTACGAATTGTAAATTACTATTTCCCTCCAGTTTGTTCAGAATCGGTTAGACCATTCTTATTTTGCACAAAGAATCCGTTGTCTAATCACAGATTCCATTAAATAGCGAGTCTCACTAATATTCGCGTTGAACGTAACAACGACCAGTCTGTTGGTAATGAATTATCAAACTATTATCATATGTGCAAGTTGTCTATGTTGACACCTGCCGAGTGCTTGTGCGCAGTTCCATATGTGCTGACCCAGTCAGACAGTCTTGCTTTTAACTATCTGTACGACCAGACGAGCTGGAAGATTGATATTCTTTGCGTGTTATAATAAACCACATAGTTGAAAGAGTGTTTGTTCATTAACGCTCATACCCATAAGGAGATCCCAAATTACAACAATTCGGACACTCTTAGAAAGACGACAACTTTCTGAAAAAATGTTATTTGAAAAAGTACGTTTTGCAGATGAATGTCTGAGGTCAGACATTAATGCAGGACGACCGTGTGTAGGAATATCGAGAAATCGAGAATCGAAACAGCGGCATTTCTGAGTGTGAGTGTGTGTGAATATGTGTGAATGCGTGTGAATGTGCGTGAGAGTTGAATGTCTGCTTTCTTTCGTTTGATGTATTGAAAACTATCAGTTGTCTTCTGTACGTCAATGAGAATTGACATAAATAAATTATTAAAATCCTTCATTTTTGTCGTCAATTATTGCTCGCATTGGCATCATCGATAATCCTAAATGTAAATGTAACCAGGATCAGGAAACGCTTAACCACGTTTTATGGCAGTGTACTCTATAATGAACAGAGGATAAAATTCATCCGAAATCTTTTCAGAGCTGGATTTCAACTGCCATTACATACATATAAGTTGTTTAATAACTGAACCTAATATTAAGGCGTGTGTATATATAATAAAGTTTCTAAACGCTTGTAATCTACGTGCCTAAAGGTTTTATTTTAATAATGTTTCATTTTTGTTTAACTTCCCTAATGTTCTTGTGTTTTTATATACGCTGTATTACAATGTAATGTATACTACGTTCTAATAAATCTCATATGAGATTTCCTTAAAAAAAATTATACGTCGAAAATATAAATCCAAAGAAACGAGAAAGAAGGTGAAAAATAGGGCAGGGGAGAGTTGGAAGCGATCGGTCGCGACTCAGGGCCGTTAGACTTTTTAATTGTTCTTGTCGCTCGTTATCGCGCTATGCGTCGCGGAAAAATCTACCTGTTTCTAAATAAAAAAAAATAAAAAACCGAATAGCAAAACCCAGGAGAAGAAGGAGGAGGGAGAGCGAGCCACGTGAAAATAGGACCGGGAATGCTAAATCGCAGTTAATTAGAATTTAGCCGGTCCCCGTTGTTATTTTCGTCCCGGGCGTCCGCGTGAGACCGGCTAGCGTGGTTCGCCGAGGTGGCGGCTTTAAGGGGATTTCATAATTAGCAGCGGTCGTACGGGCTCATCCAATAAAGGCGAAACCCTCGCGGTACAACCTGCAGACCTGCAAACGTGCGTTGGAAGGCCGGCACGCGATACGGACACGGGACTAACGGACGTTGCATTCTCTCTCTCTCTTTCTCTCTGCGCGTCGGAGAGAGTATTCTCCCTTCCGCGAAGAAACGGACCAGAAACTAGAGCGGAGCTGTACAACGAGCGGAGAACGCGTCGTTTTATCGAAGGAAACCGGCCTTAAATAACTCCGCACCCTTTCCTTGTGCCTCGCCTACCGACTACATGTACGCCGAGCGCGTTTTGCACCGCTGGGAACACCGCCCCCTTTGCACCGGAGTCTTACTAATGCACCTGGAATGCAACGTGTAATGGATAGTTTTCTACCATTGCACCGGATCCCTCTCTGTTCCACGATGCGCTGAATTTATCCTGGTTTTCGGCTAACACGCGCTCACCGCCTCCGGTTTTCACCCAGCTTTCCAACATTCATATTGCAAGATGCACCGTCGCTTTTTCACACCGCTAATAGAGACACGATTTTTTTATTATTAACCTTTGTACTCGCAGCTATTTTAACAGCAAAATGAAACACCTTTTCTGTCCTAGAATATTACCATTCTCTATGATTTTTTAAATTTTTGTTTTTGTTATACAGGGTGTCCCAAAATTCCTTCAACATCCGGAAATTGAAGGTTCTTGGGATCAATTGAAGTAGCATTTTCCTTTGCAAAAATAGCGTCCGCGGCTTTGTTAAGGAGATATTAACGAAAAACACAAATCAATCAGAGTACGACCTAGACGCGTGTTGGCACAGTCAGCCCGGCGCGCCACCTGTCAATTGGTCGACTGTGCCAACACGCGTCTAGGTCGTACTCTGATTGGTCTGTGTTTTTCGTTAATATCTCCTTAACAAAGCCGCGGACGCTATTTTTGCAAAGGAAAATGTTGCTTCAATTGATCCCAAGAACCTCCAATTTCCGGACGTTGAAGGCATTTTGGGACACCCTGTAGTGTACATTGCTATAACCAGCGTAACTAAAATCGTTTCCGAAAAATATTTGAAAAGGTGGCAGCAGTGTTTCTTTGGTTATGTATGCAACATGATATAATTGAACGCGAAGATATTTCATTATCTTTGCCCCAGCGGTATAAAGGGAAGATAAACCGGATAATAAACGCGGAATCTCCGCGCTTTATCGTTTCGTTCTTTTGTTGGCAAGCACAAGGAGGTTGGGTGGTGTAGCAGCGACTGGTTCAATGAGGACCAATTTGCCGGATGGCCATTAAGCTACCTGCACATCCGCCTTCCCGTTTCGAACATTACGAAAACAGCATTACAAAGAACGAGTGGCTGGTTAACTCCGTTTCGATGGCCGACCTCGAGAGGGTCTCGTTTTCCAACGTTTCCCAGAAAGACGAGGTTTCAATCACTTTACCGTATTGGATATCTGGTAAAAATAGAATGGACGTCAGGAGTGTCTATAGCCTGGTCGAATTGAACGAATGTTACTGGAAATTGGTTGAACCGGTGGCTGCGTGTCGTGTCGGCTCTGATCGAAATCTTCCACCAACAGTTTAAAAATGCTCAATAAAAGTTTTAAGAGCCCCGGGGAGCATGTCACTGAACCCTCTCTATCAGCGCCGCGCCGCACCGAGACACACAATGAATGGATTTATGACCGGCTGAGAATGGTGGAATTGAATAAAATGTCAAAGTTGTAGGGACTAAAGATGTGTAAGCAACTGAGGAGACTCGATAATCTTAAACAAAAGAGCTGCTACTCAGAGAACAGACGCTGAATGGTGTCTGATGTGCTGTCCGTAATGCGAAAGTACGATAACGATAATTCTGTTCGAACTCTTGTCCAATCTCTCGGATGAATATGATCTTGAAAAGGGTACATAATGTTTATATTCATAGTTTATTGCGGATTGTATACATTTATGACAAAAATGGGTACGTACAATATAAAACACTGGGCACGTAAAAAATATTTAAGGACATCAATGTGTTTCAGCTTAATTGGATCATTAATATATACATATATAGTGAACTAAGAATATGTTTTCTTACTATTCTAAATTATATTTATTTTTCTGAAAATGTTCTTCGAAATTTTTTTTTCAATATTTTTCCCTTAAATAAAACACAAAAATTGACTTTCTTTCAAATTTTTCATCCAAATTTTTAAAAAATCATGCAGCAGGTTGAAAGAATTCTTATATTTGGCTCCTGTGTTCTGCAATCAATCTGCACATTTTTTATTTTGCATAAAGATCCGCAGTCGAATTTAGTGGGCTAAAATATCTAATTAAAATTTGAAGATACAACATTTGCATCTTCTAAAAACAGAAATCTCATATGGAGCGATCATATCGCATTACTATACTATGTGTATATCAGATAAAAACATGTTAAATTTTCCAGTTGAAATATTTTCGGGGGTGAAAAGGGGGTAAAAAGATTCCGGAAACGGGAAAAAACAGCGCGTGACAAGTAAAATGGCGACGAAGTGTTACACGCAGCTGCGACAGGGGGAGTTTATGAGCTGCCGTAAACATTGAAATTACGAGCCGCGAACTGATTCGCGGTTGATCGTCCCGTTGCGCTCATGAATCTTCTCATTTGCGACGAGTTCCCGCGCATTTGCATAACACGTCGCCGCGACGCGCCACGCTGATGGCCCCGTGCGACCACCGCACCGGTACCGGAAGTCGCCATTTACCTTCCGCCTTTACGAGGATACATTGATTATCGCGAATTTTATGGCGGACTGCTTCGCAACAGATGAACACCTAGAAATTTTCTACTCTTCTTCGGACGAGTCGCAAACTGTGGTTTAATTTATCGATTAAACCAACAACTACAGGACGTGTAATGTTACGCAATACTTCCTGAACGATGGGGCAAGCCTGGCATTTATATGTTGTCTAACAATTTACATACTACGTGCTGGTTTTTATTTGTATACTAAATCTAACGCATGTTAACAGCAATGTTATGCGTGCAAACACGTTTCAACAAACTTCCATATTTTGTTAGGAAATATTGGAACAAACCTGGTAAATATGTTGTTCTTATTTTAAACATTAAATTTGCATCTAAAGTACCCGGGAATATACGCATGTTTCAAGAGCTTTCATGTTGTTCATACAAATGATAAAGTACAGTTAGCGATTTTATAGTTTTTAGAAGGAACGTATGTAGGAATTTTATTTTCCCTACATGTAAAAACGTTTCGTGTTTCCTTAGAACATTAAATTCAATACAAGTCGAATGAATTACCCGTTTTATCGCGGACGAGTAATGAAACGTCTGTATTTATTTTACGTGGCCGTGGAATGGAAGAGAAAACGAAGGTGAAGAAGATACGCGAACATACACTTAGGAGATGTCTGTTTCACCGGCACTCAGGATTTTATACTCCTTTAATTAGAATACATAAAATCGTACGCAATGGAGAAGCAAGTCTCACAATAAATTCTCGGTAGAATTAAATTCGTGGGAAATGAATATCATTTTAATCAGTTTTATAATTACTATTATTTGTCGACAGACATTTTTTTACAAATATTTACATGATTTTTGCGACACCACCCAGCGCGCGAAGCGTCGCCAATAATTGGAAAGCCTAACAATTAAGTCTGAAAAAAGGGGTGAAGGAGGGAAAACAGGTGAAAGAGAGCGCAAACGAGGGGACCATAATTTCCACGTTGCAGCCGCGTAGATCCCGTAGACAGTTATTGACATCATAAAACGATATTAAAGCGGCGAAAGAGCGTCGGAAGCTTCTTACGGCGCAAACGTCGGCGTTACGGGACCTCAAAGAAATTTTTCTCGCGAAACCATCCTCTCGAGTGAAATTCCTGTCTGAGGATCACACCCGCAGGAGCTTCGTGGGTGGACGAGGGAATTTTTTCTCACCGTAATAAATACGAATCGTATTTTCCCGGCGCGGCGGTGAGCCGAAGAGAGAGAGAGAGAGGAAGATCTAGGGATCCGTGAAAGATGGATTTCTCGTCGGCGAACAGCTATCGAAGCTCTGCGGTTCTCGTTCCTCCTTTTTTTTACAACTTGACGAAGGGATGAGAGAGCGGGGGTGGATGTGGGAGAGGCAGAAGGTCGAGAGCGAACGTAATTCCCGTACGGGCAGCGGAACGTGAAGGGCTCTCGAGACAAAGTCGATCGTACAGGCACAATGGAGAAGACGAGCCAAATACCGACCAGCAGAAAAGTTTTGGTCCCCGGTGTCCCCGGAAACGACCGATCGATCTTCCTTCCTCTTGCGCCCGGTTCGATCCCCGAGATCGAGAAACTACGTCCGCGACAGCCGTTGCGGAAATTTTGAAAGTTTTAGAGCTGTATAAATTCGAAGTCACCTACAGAACTCGAGACAATTTCGACCGCGGTTTACACGATGTCTCTCGCTTTTTTTTTAAATATGTACAACACGGATGTACACAGATACACGGTTTAGTCTCTATATTTTATGAATCGGTTTTCGTCTGGTGTTCATCGGATTTGCGAGATTCCTGCGAGGTCCCTAGACAGACGCCCTTAGTTGGTTGAACTTAATTCTTGGCTCAGGAAGTTGCATGGTACTAAACAGCTGCAAAATTAATTTCAAGGTCAAGATGTCAACAATTTCTTGACTGCGTCGTAAAGGAATAATAATAGTAATATGAATAAAATTTGTTAGATAAATGCAAAAGAATTTATCATAATTTTTTAGAAGGATGGTTGAGTTTGAGTTGACCCATGGTACCTTCTGGATTTTTGGTCCTTGTGACGAGTGGAACACGATGCGATTAACAAATAATTTTAGACCTCTTCTGACCTCTCCGAGACGATAGTTCTAATAAATGCAAAAGACTTTATTATGATTTTTTAGCAGAACGGTTGAGTTTGAATTGAACCATGGTTACTTCTGGACTTTTGGTTCTCGTGACGAGTCTAATACGATGCGATTAACAAACAATTTTAGACCTCTTCTGACCTTCTCGACGATTGTTAAAATAAAAGCCTTTCGCACAAGAAAGCGAGAGAAACCGCATCAATAAAACGGATACCACCGATCGAAAAAGGGTGTAAAAGTTCAGTTTGCGAAAATTGCTCGATATTTTCGAGTTTCGTGCCCGAAGCGTTCATTCGCGGTCGTGCAACTGAAAGTAAAAGGTAGGGAGATATAAAATCAACGGGATCCATCAAAAAGTCGTAAAAACGTTTATTTGCGAAAGTTCGGCGAATTCTCCGAGTTCGAAACTCGCTTCAGCGTAGCTGGGTCTTTCGAGTTTCGCGAGCCACTGAAAAGCGAAAGAAAAATTTCCTCTTCGCTGATGACCTCGAAAAATGCCGGCGAAGTTTTATGAAAAGTGTTCTCACTTCGCTCGGACAGTTCCTCGTCGGTGAAACACGTTCATTTTAAAAAGATGAACCCCGTCCGGTATGCGAACAAGAAACAAAACAAAAGAAAAAGAGAAATTGCAAAGTGACATTGCAGTTTCGCAAGCGAGCCGCTGCAAGTCCGGTTGGGAAACAAGGTCGCGGGGACTTAGAACCGGACGAGTTCACCGTCATTTTGTTCTACGTTTTTAATTGAAAAAAATAAGAGGACAGAGATCTACGTTGTCCCCGTTCCTCAATAAAAAAAGAAGTATCGTGGAAATAATTCGGAGTTTCCGCGGATGCGGTGTTTTTCGCGTACATTGTGCGATCTCGTTCTATTCCATTATTTTTGTAATGCCGACCGTGAAACGGAGCTAGTCGCTCTAGTTTGTTAAAAAATCGAGCTATTGTGCTGGCTCGACCTCGATCTCGTAGGTACACGCGTAGCTGTTGCCGCTTTTCTTTTTTTATTCTGTGCGTTCTTTTTTTTAGCTTAAACAACGAGCGAAATTTTCCGAACGCACGTGAACAATTAAACGTACGAACCCGGTGTAACCCGCGCTGACGATGACAGTTCGATTGGATAGTGATCGACAGTTTTCGCAGCGTAGTTCCACAGCGCGTTCGAAAGCTCTGTCGTGCGCTGGTGTTTCTGTACATTAATGTATAATTAGATTTGATACGATTTTATTACTAGTATCTTTGTAAAATGTTTCTTGTTCGTTGCCGTGTTGCTTTTTAATTCGAGGCGCCAACCAGCAGTTCGTCGTGCGCTGGTGTTTCTGTACATTAATGTATAATTAGATTTGATTCGATTTTATTACTAGTATCTTTGTAAAATGTTTCTTGTTCGTTGCCGTGTTGCTTTTTAATTTGAGGCGCCAAACAGCAGTTCGTCCGCATTAGTTCTTCTTTATCCTCGCAAATTCATGGCTCTCAGTGTTAATTTAAGGAGACACGACGAAAGCGGACTCACACCGCGCATGCGCTCTAATTAACAAGGCGCGAATTACCCCCCGAGTCTTCGGCTACAAGCTTCTTTCTGTGATCCTATTACCGTCCTTTTTTTCTCGCTTAATGATCCCGAGCGTAATTATACTATACATTTTAATCGTTCCCCGCCATCGTCATTTCTCCTCTCCGCTCGTTCTCGCATTCACGTTCCATAAAACGCGACACCGCAGACTCTGTTTTCTAAAAGCATCTTTTCAGTTTTGCAGTGTTTGACGAGAGATCCTGGACGAGTTGTAGCGGATTGCCATTAAATAGACGATAGTAAACGGTCTTGAGAATTAATATCGCGCAATCTGATTTTCCAGCGGTGCATTCAGTTTTAAAAAGGATTTATATCCGCGGTGGCGATGCTGGTGAAAAATTCTTGTGAATGATCTGCACGACTAATTAAAATATCCTTGAACACTTTTACTGCGAAAGCGGCAGCCTAAAATATAATTAGTAAATATCGTTAGAGGAAGAATTAAAGATTGACATTTTCTGTTTTCTCTGTTACAGGTAAGGACACCTTTTACGATTAAAATTTTTCCATCTCTTTCGAGGCAGTTTCATCGAGTAAGTAAATTACACGGAACGCGAAAATTCGCTTGGCAAATAAGTCGTCGACGCCTTCGCGTCCTGCTTGCGAGACTCAGAATGGCGCCATCGATCTTCCGTAATATCTTGAAAGCATTTTTAAAATATTAACTCGTAAACTTTGTTCGTGCACGAAAAAATACGGAAAATGGTGAGACGGAAGGCAGATATGTATTTCTCCAACTGTGTATAACTTCGATAGACAAGTTTAATGTTCTAAACGGGACACCCGGTGTGCACCGAGCAGGTTTAACAAATGTACAACAAATCCTCTCTGTGGATATAGTGTTTAAGAGAAAATGGTTTTCGCTAGATCAACCCGACGAGAGTTTCACGATAATGGAATACGGGCTTTTAGCAAGCTTTCTGAGAAGCGGCGGCCTTCCCGATCGATTCGCGCCGGGGTTAATAGATACTGGGGTCGGGAACGTGGCCGTGTAAAAATTAATTTCGCACAGCGATGATGTAATTCCGCGCGCGATCTGACGGAATCTGATCTGGAAACCGGGCTCGTTTAAGCAATCTTCTCCGAGCTCTTATCGCGACCGCGGCCGCGTATACCTCGCGACATAATTCTTTTCGGAATTGGCCGCGTCGCCCGCGGCGCGGATTTAACGTCGCTTCGCGGGGCCCACTAAATCGAGACCGTGAAAATCTGCCCCTATATATCTCCCCGAATTTCCATATTAAATTGAATATTTTAACGGGACTCGCGAAATATCAGAGTCGTGTGCTTCCTCGCCGCGAAATTTCCTTGACGCGCGAAACATTCACTTTGAGCCGGTAAACGAAGTCAGTTGTGTCGCCCATAATTATGAAAGTGGACCAAGTCGTGTATACATATTTCTTGTTTCGAGACATTTAAAGAGAAAGCATATTAACACTCAGCGAATTCCATGGAATGTTGAAATAACAAGCACCACGTATCTAACTGTTTTATTTATTTATTTATTTATTGATGCCGTAAACCTAGGTTGGTTTATATAGAACGTATCTAAATGTTCATTTTTGACAATGTCGTAAGAATTACATTGAATTAATTTATTGTAGTTTGAAGTGACATGACGTGAAATAACTAGACTGCGGATCTTTATTTATTTTAGATCTACGAAAGCTGCTGCCACGGAAAATAAAATTTCATCTGTTTCGACTTTTGTATAAACTGCAGAAACATCTGCAGTCTAGAAATAACTGATAATTATGGGCACAATTAACCCTTTTATGATTTGTTTGAGTATTAAAGGGTGACGAATATAACGAGAATGAATTTGTTTTAATTTTACGCGATCCGACCAGAGAATCTTTCCTTTGCGATATGAGAGTGTTGAAAAGAATTTCACGTTTACAGTCTAAGAACACTGTCCAACAACAAAAATGTTTCCCTATAACTGCTGGGTGGATCTTATAGAGTTTTTTGCGCTGTTTCCGAATCATTCTTCAAAGAATTACGATTACTATTGCATCTCACTGGAGTCGGGAATTTCTAGAGAATCTTTTACTGTAAAGAACAATGTAATATCTTATACAGGGTGTCCCAAAATTCGTGTAACTCCTGGAAATGGGAGGTTCCTTGGGTCATTTGAAGCGAGATTATCCTTTACAAAAATGGCGTTCTCGGCTTTGCTTAGGAGTTATTAACGAAAAACTCGGACCAATCAGAGCGCGGTTACAGCGAATTGATTCTGGCTCGGCCAACGGCTATGCCACGCTTAGCGGAACCTGTCGCCGAGTCGGATTCAGTTCGCTATAGCCGCGTTCTGATTGGTTCGTGTTTTTTGTTAATAACTCCTAAACAAAGCCGCGGACGCCATGTTCGCTATAGCCGCGTTCTGATTGGTTCGTGTTTTTTGTTAATAACTCCTAAACAAAGCCGCGGACGCCATTTTTGTAAAGGAAAATGTCGCTTCAAATGACCCAAGGAACCTCCCATTTTCAGGAGTTACACGAATTTTGGGACACCCTGTATAATAACATCACAATATTTGTTCAATGTCGAAAAATATGTCTTTTTTCAAACTCAAATTTCTCTAAAACTGTGCGTGTAGGAGTTTGTGAATTAAGATAGAGAGCCTGTGAATTAATAAATTGAATTAATAAATTTTAAATTTTAATAAATAAAAAATTTTTTTGTACCTTTTGTGTCAGGGTTAATTAAATTTTAAGTATTTTTAATATATTTCTCGAATATAAATGAGCTAATTAAATAAAATTGTTTTTGTTGTATAAAAATTATTAATATTTAATTAGATGTGAAATGTAATTCGAATTTTTAGATAACTAGTTTTCTTAGAAATGAATTTAATTCTTATATTGTGCGTGCATATTATAATGTAACTGTGCGTGTAGGAGTTTGTGAATTAAGATAGAGAGCCTGTGAATTAAGGCCAGATTCGGAAACAGTGCGAAAAAATGTATAAGATTCACCCAATAGTTATATGGAAACATGAAAAAAGTTGAAAGTTGTTGGACAGTGTAATTGGTATTAGCATTCTGCAAATTGGCAAGTGATATCCGCAAGTATCTGTAGTCAGATAATAATCCTGATTCCGATAGTTACACCATCGAGCAGATTGATAGCATTATCTCGCCGGTGGATCGGTCTATCGTCTTACGAATAATTATCGCGCGGAAGATCGGCGGTAAATCAGTCGAACGTCGCGCCATCGCCGATGATAATCTGTAAATCGGAATATCCGCGAGCGAAATCCCAATTACCTACGGTCAACGGGTGCTATATAACGTGCACAAACAAACCCCGTGGGGATTCGCGTTTCCGGCCTCGGTGAATTTCCGGCGAGGTCGGATTACCGGGTCTCGAGGATCCTCTCGACCGAAGAACCACCGTTATGGGTAATACCACTTATTTGCACTGTCTTGATTCGAGTGTTCTGTACTCGATTCCGATTGGTCTCTGATCAGACGCCGGAGAATTATTTTTCCAGGTGGCCGGGGGCCAGCCGCTCAATCCGAACGGCGAACTACCAATATTGATATTGTCAATAAGAACCAGATGTATCCACGACCGATCCGCTGTTTTGTCTGTTTTAGCCCTTTGCACTCCGAACAATTTTAACTCGAAAATTATGCATTCCTTTCGATCTAGAATATATTTTCATTCCCAATGCTTTTTGAAATTCTTATTATAGGGTTGATGCGTGGACTGTACGTATGTACACTAGGGTGGATCTTCGTTATACTTGGCGAAAATTATTTTGCAGATTTTTTGTGGGAGAACCCCTAGAATGGTGCCACTGGACGAAACAATAATCTGTGCAAAATTTTAAATTGATCGAATAACGGGAAATGGTGCCATGTTGATTTTGAAACTTTTTTAATTTTGTAACTCGGTTTTCTCCACTGCAGTATATGGTCAGCATATATGTTTATATAAATATATATAGAGGAATTGATCATTTTATTTCCCACGAAACACTAAAATTGTTTGAAATATTCTCAATTCCTACAGAATCTTTAAAAAATGATATCGATTCATTCATTATGTACATCTTTGCTACTAATAAAAATATCAAATTTTTTTTAGATGAACGTTATACTGTTTAATAAACAAATTACAAAGCAAAAGAAAAATAAATTTTTTAAATGTCAATTTTTGAGATTCCAAGGTCACGAATTGTTTTTTTTTTTAAATCAATATTATAGTGCGTAAAAAGAGAAATTCAACGATATATAAACATATATGCTGACCATATAATGCAGTGCAGAAAACCGAGTTACAAAGTTAAAAAATTTTCAAAGTCGACTTGGCACCATTTCCCGTTTATCGATCAATTTCAAATTTTGCACAGATTATTTTTTCGTCCAGTGGCACCATTCTAGGGGTTGTCCCACAAAAAAATCGATAGTCGAAAAATAAAGTCCACCCTAGTGTACAGCCCTATATATGGCTGAATCTTCTTCTATATAAATAAAAATTAAATGCTGTTCGTTGGTAAGCGCATCACTTGAGAATGGCTGGACCGATTTGGGTTATTTAAAAAAAAAAGATGTTCGTAATAATCCGAATAAGGTTTTTAGGAAAAGAAAAATTCGAAAAGTTCCCGGAGAAATAGAAAATTCGAGAAAAAATGAAAGTGCTTTTTTCTATGGGATTTTTGGAAAAAATATTTTAATGTCAACTACTAATTACCAGGATAATTTTCTTCTTTGCCGACGCGAGTAAGCAGAAGTGAATTTATTACTATTATACACCGTCGATAAAGTTCAACCGGGATATTTACAGTCAGACACCTTGATCAATTAAAATAAATGGAACACGACGGTTCCCCTATCAATTTAGCAGGCCGTCTACCTGTAATCGAGCGACGTATATTTAATGCGGTCAACATTTTTTAAAAAGCGCTAGTTCATGCAGCTGTAGCCACGTTTTGTCATTGTTCATTTGATATTTTGCATGCGTACGCGGCGGCGCATATTTATTCACGTCTCCAAATAGAAATGCGAGACGAGGAATATAAAACGGCTCGTTGAAGATTTTCAAAGTGAAAGACATTGAAACTAATTCGAAAAGTCGGGAAAATCTCTTTCATCGACTAAAAAGATTCCTTTTTATAAAAATAAAATAGAGAAGTTCAATTTCTATTCATAAAATGAATTAATAGAAATATAATTTATTTAACTCGCGATCTCCGCAATCGACAAAAGAAATTCTATTTCTTAGAAAAATCCGCAGTCTTTTAGCAACAATTTTCAGTGCCGGTGTCATTTCAGAAAAACGTCTGGTAGGATGGAGAAATCAGTGAAAAACAGCGGAGGAAATGGTGGAAATACTGCAGGCAAGTTTCCTCCACGGTTCTCGGTAGCTTCGCTCTCATCGCAGTTAATCCCTCCGTGAACTTTTACTAGTTTATCAGCAGAAAGAAACTTGTTTAAAATCACGACTTACCCGGGTCGTTCGATAAACGTTCCCTCTTAATCGCCGCCGGGAAGCTCCGTACACCCGAGAACTCCGCTATCAACGTCACTTTCGGTTCTATTTCCGATATCGACTTAGGGCGCAGTCACGGTTTTCGAACTTTACGAATGTCCCGCCATCGGCGAGATCCACCCTCCGCTCCGGATTGACCCTATAAACCGTTCGAGCGGAAGAATGCATTTCATTACGGTCGCGAGGCAAATTTCGTTACAGTCGAACATCGATAATCGGTTTGTGTGAACGACAATTGCAGCGGGACCTTTCTGCACCGAGATGTACGCGAACGACGTTCTAGAAATCGTTACTTCCAAGTCTACAGGCCGATACAAAGTTACCGGCCCGTTCTCCAAGAATTTTCCGCCTAAAAATTCCGATGAAAAAATTCTCTCGAAAAATTTCAACAATCCTTTTTGAAAATGTTTTATTCTTTTCTATATTCTTTTTAAAAGTATACATTTCTTTAACACGCTACCGACCGGTGATTATTGCATAATTTTGAAAAATCTATGGTGCATGGCTAAATACTTTTTAATGGAACCTTCAATAGCAACAGCAACTTTCATTGTGAACTAACAAATCACCCTGAATAACGTAAATGTAAAAAATGTAAAGTGTTGAAATTTCTTGGTTATGCTGGACGTTCGAAAAACAGTGATCGATCGTCAATTACAATGTTTCGGGATGAAATCAAATTTTTATACCAGTTTTTGTATGACTGGTAAAAATGCTTTATCCAGCGACTCAAATTTGGAATCAACCCGAATAATAACTATTGAATTAATTTCAACTATTGAATTCCTTAAAAAACATCTCTACAAAATCTAAAAGCACCATAAAAATTCGTTGCTAATGACCTAGATGTAGCTGCGACGTTAAATCTTAATTAAAAAAAAATTTAAGAAGAAGACGATAGCAGCATGTCTTTTTTACTGATCGAATATTAGTCAGAGAACGTTTCAAACATTTTTGGTTTCTCTAAACGGGGTTTTGTTTGTCCCCACGTGTTTTATTCCTCGAATAAGCTGACTAACAATTTTGGAACGTCTTGTACAACAGAACTGTCCTCTCGTACGGTCTTTCTTATTCTGCTCCGCAGCCGTGTACAATAATAGATGAGGAAGTGGCTCGAGAGATCCACCTACGGAGGCAGAATGAACGAAGCAATGAAAGAACACTTATTCCGTTGCTCTAACATGCTAAATAAATTAAACGTTCGTCCCAATTTGTTTCAATATCAAATATTTTTCATTTCCAATTGTCGAACGAATTAACCTGAATAATTTCCTCGTTTTGTGAAAATAGCATTTTGTGACGTGCTTTGGCTTCTGGGAATCGAAATATTACGTCCGTGAGACGTTAACGATGTCGCGAGCTCGAAAACAAGAAGTTTCAATATTTTTATATGTATTTCGCAAAGGTAGCACTTCGAACCAACTCAGCTTGCGAAGCATGATAACTTTAGCTTTTGAAGATATTAATGAAAATGGTACGAACCGAACTTTATTCACATACTTTTCCAAAACGGCAATATTTTTAAATGAGCAAACACGCAAGCTCAAAGTAAACGAATTTTAGTACCCTTTTGCTTTTATATTTGGCAGCATTTTCGAACCTGCTCGAAACTTCAAAGAGCCCAAATGTTAGTTCTTCGCGAAGTCAGCGAGAAGTAACGAACTGAAAGTAAACTTCAGCATTGTTGCCGTGATATTCCGTGAAATCATCAATTTGTGAGACATCGGCAAAGTTCTTCGAAACTGAGAAACAAGAATCCCGTTCAGGATCAAAGAAGTTCACACTTAAAGAAATTATCCGGAACGGCCAATTAACGTCCCGGTTGAATAAGAACTCGCGTAATCGGTTCTTTGAAAGGATCCAGCGGTGGGGCAACAAGCTATCAGAAGTTAATTAAATGCTCGAGGAACATTGAATGTTCCCTTTCCAGTGTTTAGCTTCCTGTTTACTCGTGGATAATTCTGTCACCGTCGTCGTCGTCGTCGTTGCCGGCGAAAATCGGCTCAGCCGGGGATCGGCCTCTTTCGGGGTTTGCCTTATCGATTGCCCGCTAATTATGATTTTCTTTCGCTTTTCACGCTGTAAACGATCGCAAAGCCTCGCAGAGTCGGCGACGCGATGCGGCGGCGCGTCGCTAACGGCGTCAATTAAAGCGCTTAGTAAACGTCGTTATCGAACGAGTCGTTAGCAACTTCTCTACCTGCCAATGGACCCCTGCCACCTCTCCCGAACGCTCGTTGCGAACGGCGGAATCTCTAAAAGAAAATATGAAGGGGATATTTAAACTTTTCATTATTATATAGGATTACATAGGAAACAGGTGAAAATATCTGGTTACGCAAGGAAAAGTACAGTCCTTGCAGACTCCGATAAGAGGTCGTGCGCTATGCCAATACTTTTATTTTACGGATGAGGGGGAAAATGACTTTACGCACACCCCAGAAGGGGGTAGTGTGGAGCTCAGGCCGCGGATGGTCCGCTCACAGTGGGCAATTCGGGCGAAATTTGTTTCAAAATCGAAGAACTTTCGATAGAAATGAGATAGAGCGATGAAATTTTTTTAAAATTGAAGCTGAAACTTTGTAAAATATGGGAAAATAGGGAGATTATGGTAGGAACATTTTTTCACCTTGATAAAATTCGTTAAACTTGCACAATTTGAAGAAAATCGTGGTTTTACAGTCCCACGCGCGGAAATTTTTTTAAATACATGCTTATACATCATTTCCCGTAGATTTTTCACGCTGATTTCAAATCTGCTTTCAAAATTTGTCTACCTTATAAAGTAAAAATGTAAATTTTTAACAATAATTCGACTTTTTGCAAATTTCGAAGGTCGTAGACTATGAGACCAGATTTGAAATCAGTGTGAAAAAATCTACGGGAAATGATGTATAGCTTGTTCAAAAAAAATTTGTTCCGCGCGTGGGACTGTAAAACACGATTTTTTTGCAATTGTGCAAGTTCACTGTGGGAGTTTTTTAATATACTTTAAATAATCAATTAACCCAAAGATCATATAACAAAGTTATTTATTGTGAACACAATTAGAATTGAAGGAAACATAATACATAAATACGTCTGAACGTTGAATATTATATAAGAGGAATGAGCTATTTAATCAATATTGTCGCAAAGGAACGATTCTCTTTTTTTTAATTAACATCTTGTTTCAATGTACTGCATGATCAAATTTAAACAGATCAAATCAGTCCACACGTACCATAATCTCCTTATTTTCCCCATATTCTACAAAGTTTCAGCTTCAATTTACAAACACTATCGAAAGTTCTTTGATTTTGAAACAAATTTCGTCCGAATTGCCCACTGTGCGGCGTGCCCATATCCACTAAAAACCTTAACCTCAGCCGGGACGGTTAATAAGACGCCCCTCTACTAACTTTTCCCCGTTTCATATGGAGATCCGTCGTCCCGTTCTACACAATTCTCACGGGTCTCCTAAAAATGGGTCTTCCACTCCTGTTCTTTGGCATAACACTATGCCAATACTAGATCCTAAAGTGACCAAACTAAAACCGAAAAGAAATAGCTGGTTCGTGATCTTCCGAAAAAGCTTTCACTGGGAAAAGTTATTCCGTCAACGAAACCGTTGCTTTTATGGGAATTTATAGCGACGCTTGAAGGGTAGGGAGCAACGGAATCCGCTCGAAATCGTTCCACCGTTCGTTAAAGGCGAAACTAAATCAGATTGCCGGTAGCACACAATGTACAGGGTGGCTCGGTGGCAACCGTGTGAAAGCTCCGGGCTGACCCGCTTCTTTAGAAAATGCCTCGCCGCGATATCCATGAATTTCCATTTAGCGGTTAATTCGGCCACGCGATAAATCTTTCGGCCGGCCAGGGTTGTTCAAAGTTCGGGCACGCGGCAAATGGATAAATAAATGCGGCCCTAGCCGGTGATCCATCCCACCCGAAAACCGTATTCTCCATTCGGGACCCGATTGTTCCGGTATACAAACCCCGCTCTCTTTCTATCCGCTGTTTTAGATGCGACGCGCGAATGAAAGCGATATACTCGTATTTTCTATCAACGCCTTATCAACTGGTGGCCTATAAAGTCCGTAGAGCGCACATTCCGCTCGCGTATTCACGCCCTGGGTCGCCTCAGATAGCCTTTTACTGAGTTTCAAGATCCTCTTGCGAGATCCAAGGACGTACAAATTTTTAACCGACTTCGAAAAAGGAGGGAGGTTACTCAATTCGATCTGTATTTGCCTTTTCTTCGGTTTTTCTTAACCAATTTCGAAAAAGAAGTGTAGGAATTAAGTCGTAACTAGAAATAACACATCCGTAAACACAATAGTTTAACGTTTAATTCCAATTATCTTGAATACAATTAATTAAATTGTCTCATTTAAATCTCCGTCTGAGATCAAACACGTATTTTCTATTCAATACGTCGAACCAGAATAATGAATAACGCAAATTATAAAATATGAAGAACGCAAAATAAATCAATAAGTAACTAATATCGAATCGTCGCGTCGTTACAGTTACTATAGACGCGACATTCGACAGAATTCTCACCGTTCGGAGATAACTTATCCCTACAGAAGGAGCTTACGCATTCTATGTACGTTCATCGATTACGTCGAGATGAATGGTGGTCCAATCGGAACGAAACCTTTTGCATCTTGTAGAGTATGTCCCCGGGATGGTCCCATAAAAAAAATTCTTTTTCATTGTTTACGATTTTTTATCGCAGAGAAACGTACTGTTTTTTTCATGTATGTTCACCGGTTACTCCGAGATGGATGGACCAATCAAGACGAAACTTTCTGCATTTTGTATGGTATGTCTTCCGATTGGTCCTTTGAAAAGTTTCTTGAAATCACCTCAGGAATCATCCCGTTGAAGGAGGCGCAATAGTTTCGGGACACCCTGTACATCCACATGCTTTGCCATTCGTTTGAGTAAAACTTGTTGGATAAACGTTGCTTCTCGGGCATATTCATGCTGCCGTTGCTTCTCGCTGCTCCACTAGAATGGTGCCGAATACATAATGAGAATTACGTGCCGTAAACGTAAAAAGTAGAACTTTTCAGGCAAATCGCACCCTAGATTGATCTTTCATCTAGCGATCTTGACTAATAAGAAACCCAGTTGTTCAAGTAGAACCACAAAAAATAACGGGATTATTAATATTTATTAAAGAAAGAGGATTTTCACAATACAATGACGTGCTAATGAGCCCAGAGCTAACAATCGACTAAAGACGGCGTCTTCGGACGCCTCGACCGCTACGCGCTCATACGCACACACGCGCTTTCTCGGAGCCACCGGCAGCCGAAAAACGTAAACAAACGCGCTCTCGCCCAGTCTTCCAACTTCGGGGAACCAATATAAAAACACACGATACGCGCCCGTCGCACGACACCATAAAGGAGGCCCTAGACGATCAATCATTTTGATCAAACGATTGAGTCAATCGATGACACGCGCTTCAATCAACCTCAATCAGCCCTTCAATCAATTGATTGAAGGGTCAATCACGCTTGACTCAATCAATTGATTCAATCGTTTGATGAAAATGATTGATCGTGTAGAGCGTCCTTAACACGCGAATCAACACCAGTCTTTGCATGACTGCGAATTCAGAAGTTTAATCCCGGACCCTTACAATTCTCGTGTACGTATACGTGGTTAGTGGCGATTCTGTAAAATGCTTGAAATTTTACATCGTCTTATGCTAATTCTCTTGCAGCCACAAATATTCTGCAGTTAATATTATTGAGAATGTAAGGGTGCACCCAGAATTTTCTTGTTCTTCTTTTTCTCCGTCGAATATAATTATAAAGAATCACGTCCTCCTCGTCACTCGACATCTGTTTTTGCTTTTCGTAAATGACACGAAGTCGGCCCTACACTGTGTGTATAGACGATTGCGGCATCGTACGCTAATCAAAATGACGATGACGCTTCGTGGACACAGTTCAATTATTTTACATTGGTTGCAGCACTGAAACGTACAGCAATCGATATTTTGTCGCGTACGCGTCTATGACGCGACGCTCCGTGGACAAAGGGCCTTAAGTTGTTGAGAGAATTCTTTTCATTCTCAATGAACAATTGAATGAACAGAAATAAACAGTATAATCTTGTTCAGAGAATTACGAGGATCCCCGACACGCAGAAACTGGAAGAGGGGCATTCGGAAAACTTGAGTGGTGCTAATTATAATCAGGTCGAGCGCGGGGTTTTCCATTTCGAAGTTGGTTGATTGAAACCGAGTCGATTTCGAAAGTGTACCGTGTAACAAGTTCACCTCGGCAGCCCGAGCAACCGGGCCGGAACGAGAGCGAACAAATCACCAACAATATTCTTCATTGATGGCTTGATTAGAACCTCTAATTGCACGTCGACTAACACTCGGCTAAATTGTTTTCGCTTTCGCGTTCGCGTTGACGCGGCTACCGCGTTTTCGCTCGCTCTTGCCCCGTGCTCGCGCTCGCCGCGCGAAACTAATGAGAACCTAAATCGATTTACGAGCGTGTAAATGAGTTCGGGCACGGTGTTTCCGATATAAACGAAGAGTCGACGGTTTCCAAGCCCGGCACAGTAACTTCAAATCTGCGAGTGTCGGTTCTGACAGCCGCCCCTATCCCACGGTGTTGCGAAACTCAGTTAATTTTCTTTTCAACAGACGACGCGGCGACGCTCGTTCCGCGCAATTTTATTTAAGGGCTCGAAATATTCGCTCTTTCTCTCTTCGGAGACCGCGAAATTTCTGCGAATATGATTGCTTCGGCCATCGAACTAAATGCTGTCTAATGAGAACCGGTCGATGTTCGTCGATTTTATCACAGAAGATGGAAGATGAAAATCAGATTTTCACCGGTGGAGGAATTTGTTGTGTGTTGACACGTTTACTGCCGAATAACCATGCCCCGAAAATTTCACACGTCTATATAATAAAAATCAAATGCTGTTCGTTGGTCACGACATCACGTGAGAACGGCTGGACCGATTTGGCTAATTTTTTTTAAATGTTCGTTGTAATCCGAATAAGGTTTTTAGGGTAAGAAAAATTGGAAAAGTTGTCCGGAAAAATAGAAAATTTGGGAGAAATGAATGTGCTTTCTTCTATGGGATTTTTGTATGAATTCAATACCATAACTCAATACGACCGACGGATATGCGTAATTCTTTTTTTACTTTGTTCTTTATTGTTCTGGAAAAGTTTTCCGGAAATTCCAAATAAAATTGATACAGTGGTGATCAATGAAACAACAAGATAAACAATAATTTGCTATTGATATAATAAATTTTGTGGTTTCGGCGAACAATACGATCAATTACAGAAAACAGGAAATTTATATAATACAATACATTTATATAATAAATTTATACAATAATTTATACAATAAAATATAATACATGTATATATATATATATATTATATACATATATATTATTTTTCAGACGCAAAAATGCCTCTCTTAAGAATGATCCATATAGGGATCGAAACGTTGAGATGAATGTTTAAATAATTGCAAATTTGCTGTTTTCTATAATTGATCGTACTGTGCGCCGAAACCACAAAATTTATTATATATTTCATTTTCGATCGAGAAGAATTTTACTTTTATTGCTATTGACTTAAATTCTGTATTATCAACAAAATGGATTTTCAAAAAAATGTAAGTAAATTTGTATCACCCACCGGCAGTCAACATGTCAATCAATATGACTAGAGAGTTTCGAAATGTCAGATGGGTATTGGTGTTAGCAATTGTTCAACATTTACGAAGGTATGTGTGCAACTCGGTTATTTGTTCACCGTCCACTGTGTTTCGAAATAGTTGTGCCAAACCGCAAAACTGCAATTGTATACCGTGTCAGTATCCGAAACGTGTTTGAACACTAAATCCATTTTCGACGAATTGTCAATATATTGACTTGTAATAATTTCATTAACGGAAATAGGGAAATCCAGAACAACGTGAAAACGATTCTGGTTGACACTGCACGAACAGGTAGAATGCTGGAGGATCATCACGGACATTTCACGGTAAACTTGCTGAAAAAATGATCTGCAGATTTCCCCGTTGTGCTGGCAGACAGGAAAATAGTCTGGGAGAGTGAAGGAACAGGGCGTGGGGTAACGTCGGCGAGCCGTCTCGCAAATCGAAGGAAAACAAAGCTGAGGTTTCTCGCAAGGATCCTTGAAATCGGAGAGTTTAGGGTATTCAAAACCCGATTATCCGTCGAAACAGCGATCAAGCTAGGAGAGGAGAGAGAGAGAGAGAGAGAGAGAGAGAGAGAGAGAGAGAGAGAGTGAGAGAGAGAGCTGGATGTTTCCCCGACGAAGGACTGGATGGAGACGGAGACTGAGACGGAGAGGATCCCTCTTCGTAAACTAAGAGGGCGGATAACGGCGAGATTTATGCGCCTGCATTAATATGCAGCGTCGAGAATTTCAATGGCGAAGCACCGCGAACCGAGGGGACAGGCAGAAACAGAGGGAACAAGATGGAGGATAGTAAGACAGGGCGCGAAAAGACAGGAAGACCTTCTTGGAAAGCCCACCGAACTCATCGATGATCAATACTTTTGTCTACGCAGAGACGCGCTCGCTAATGGGATCAATTTCTTTTCATAGAATACGGAACGGGTGGTACAAGTGGACAGGGGATGATTCTACGTGTAAAAATAAATCTCGGCAAAAACATCCTGTAAACAGTAGTCAAGTTCTCTATGGCCGTAAAAAGTTGTGAGTTCAAAGAAAATACGGCCAAGTTCGTTAGCTTAGAAATACCTCGTGCAATAGTGAAAAAAAGCGTTTGTGAAAATTAGTTTAAAAGAACGCTATTTAATTTTTAAAGAGTTACATGGAGGGCTAAATTATTTATACTTGGCCGCTATCCATATCACCTATTATGGCCATTGATTTAAGAAGTAACGGCCAAGTTTGAATAATTTAGTTAAAGTTAAATAGTCTTCTTTTAAACTAATTTTTACAAACGCTTTTTCGAGTTCGAAGACCTGTGCATTAATACAATATAATGATAAAAATTCAACGAAATTGTTTGAGATGGTTTAGTCAAATATTACTTGAATGTTTGAGAATTTTTTTAGATGTCGACAGCAAGTAAAAATGAATTTTTATTAAAATATTTATAGGAACGTTAAATCGTGTTGCAACTGTTCTTCGGATCGAAGACGATTACAAAAACCACTGCGGGGTTGATGCGCGTCTTTTGTAATGGCCGATCAATAGCCGGTTTACGGTGCAAATCCAAGCCAAAGCCGTCAAAAGCGAAAAATTCAATTATGATCAACCACGCTCTAGAAATAGCTGATACCGGGGAGCTATCTACTACGGGCAAAAGCGACACCCCTAAATTCGATGAGTGCATTCCATCCGATTTTAAAGGACGACGGCCGGATACTGCGAACAATAATACGCGGCAACAACAAGAAAAAGAAGGAAAATATCATTTTTTACCCTACAGCTCTCTCCCACGAGCATATTGTATACATGTATATCACGCAGTTCATCGTTCTGCTTTCCGCGCAAGGCATTGTTTCATTTCGTTGGATTGTTATCGTCCGGCGCGGTAATTTCAGTTTGATCGAGTGAGACAGGGGAGTAAGTGAAACTCCAAACTCTGTTAACGAGTTCCGTTGAAAACGTTGATAAGGGTAATCGGTTCCGGACATTTTATCGACTGCATGATAATGGACCGATCAATTAACCTCGAAAGTATTCGCGTTTGAGTCTCGTTCAAACTTCCGCGAAACTTGTTTTCGCGAAATTATCGCAACTGTTCCCGTCGAATTCTCGTCCCTTTCTTCGATGATCGATCCCCATCGATTTCGATTCGAGACTCTTACAACTCTGCGCCACTTCTTTTATTTCGGACAATTCAATCGAGTGTCGCGGTATATTGCTCGAGCAATGCAATCGTATAAAAATCGTTTAATATCGATTTCTAATATAGAATTCGATATGACTTCGTACTAAAATGATTTTCTTAAATAAATTTGTTGCACTGAGCATGTAACGACGTCGATATTAACACGTTTCTGCTCGACAATTAAACAAACTTATAAAACTTTCAAAGTAGGTTTTCTTCTTTACTTTTTTTTTATTTACAATGTTACGCTTGTTATAAAATATATTTTCAACGTATTGAATCAGCATTTCTTTAATCAGCATCGAAATCAAAAGATGTTTTTAAAACTTATAAAACTTATCAAACTAGGCTTTCTTCTGTACTGCATTTTTTATTTACAATGTTACGCTTGTTATAAGATATGTTTTCGACGTATTGAATCAGCATTTCTTTATTCAGCATCGAAATCAAAATTTGTTTTTAAAACTTATAAAGCTTATCAAACTAGGCTTTCTTCTGTACTGCATTTTTTATTTACAATGTTAAGCTTGTTATAAGATATGTTTTCAACGTATTGAATCAGCATTTCTTTATTCAGTTTCGAAATCAAAATATGTTTTTAGCGGATTCAGCGCATTAAAAATCAGTTTAGATCAGAAATGTGCTCGTGACAGAAAACTTTTAAGAAGCTATACAATGTGATAGGAAGTGTCGGTTAAACAAATCGGTTGAGGACCTGTTCGGAGGTGTTTTACGGTACTCGATTCCAGCGGTTATATCACAGACGAAGACGGAGGGTGATTTTGCTAAGAGGTCGATAGGGTAGCAGGGTGACATAATAGCTTACTCAGGATCCACTTGCGGTCAGTAATCCGATTGGCAGGATCGAGTGGTGCGCGGGTGTAACGATCACCGTATGCCGGATTCCTCGATGAGCGATAAAGCACCGTTTATTTTTACACAGCAATTTATTTCCATGCGTCTCCTCGTATTCACCTTTGATTCGCGATTCGTTCCGACACGTGATCCAAGTGGATCGTTTTCGCGATCCCACGCGGGATAGATCGTTGGAGAAACTTAGGGAACTCGGTTTTCAAAGGCTATCATCGCAATTTTCGTTATTTGCACAAAATAAAGTAATTTCCTCTGGGAAATTGACTGAGCAAAGCGGAAATGCTTTCTGACTAGCTTTTTCCATGGTTCTTTATTTATATATTTTTAATGGCATACGACGCTGTTACGATTAAAGGATAGACACTTTTTGTAGTGTAGTTTGCGTTGGGATGGTGGGGGGGGGGGCGAGCCTTTGACGAAATTTCCGTGCTTTGCTTTTTATAAAACTCTGTGGAATTGCATGTTAATCGGGGAGGCATGTTTTCCTTGCAGCACGATGGTCATGCAAACACTTGATATAAAAATATATTAGCTGGAGATGAAATTACGTGGCTTGTTGAAAATTCTAGTTTTTACGTGTTCGAAATTAAATGTATTACGACATTTAAATACATTTAAATTTATAAATAATAAATTCCTTCTGTTTCAAACCTTCACATGGATTTTTCAACCTCTTCTTGCCCCTATTACTGCATTTTTTATAATTCAATTACAAAGTATTTTATAATTGTACTCCATTGAAATTACGACTTACATTGTAATTTAATTGAATGAAGATCTGAATTATAAATTACAATGTATTTTATAATTGTACTCCATTGCAATTACGAATTATAATACATTGTAATTTAATTGAATGAAGATCTGAATTATAAATTACAATGTATTTTATAATTGTACTCCATTGCAATTACGAATTATATTGTAATTTAATTGAATGAAGATCTGAATTATAAATTACAATGTATTTTATAATTGTACTCCATTGAAATTACGAATTATATTGTAATTTAATTGAATGAAGATCTGAATTATAAATTACAATATACTGAATGACATTGTAATTCAATTACTTTATAATTATAATTGTGGAGTAATTCAATTGTAACACTGCACAACCCTGCTGTGTAGACTGTTCTACAAATGATCTCTGAATTATTCTGCACACGATCATGCAGTTTTTTCTCACTGTCTAGACTGTGCGAATGTATTAATCGTAGTGATCGTACAAGAATTGGTAAGCACAAGGGTGCAACAATCGTGGGTGGCATTGCGGTTGCATCGTATCCGGTCAAATGAGTGGAATGCGTCTGGGTAACGTTGACAAGGAGAACAGAACAGCCTGTGGTCAAACTAGTAGAATGAGGATCGCTTATGGTCTAGGAGTAGAATGGGGCCGTAACTGACAACGACAATAGAAGTGCCGCAGGCTGTTCTACCGGAATGAGAATCCACCCTTGATCTACCTTGATCTAGCTGGATCATGTATAGGGTAAGACACCTCCTGATTAAACAGGAAAACTAGAATCTTTTAGAGGATTAGTAGAATGACAAGACAGCCACTGGTCAGAGCAAGTGTTCGTTTATTAAAAAATGTATTAACTTTTCTGTGACCTAAGGAATAATCTCGGTATTTTAAGGTGAAATAAAGGCGATTTACTTTATTCAGGCAACGATCTTTACCGAATGAGATATTTTCGAAAAGAATAAACAAGAAAAATATTCATTAAAGTTCATCAATAAATTCAGTTTTATTTCACCTTAAAATACCAAAATTACTTTATTACCAACCCAATGTTTAAAATTCAACTTCGTTAAATTTGAGTCTAAATAGTAAAATAAATGAATTTTATTTTTCGGATTTTTAGTTCCTCCGATTATCTAAGCGTTTCGCGCGTTCACAATGGTGGATGAATAACGGTGGTAAACAGTAAAGCAAGCTATAAATTTTGTTGGACATATCTATTAATTTCGAGCACTTCACGAAGGTTCGATTATTTATTAAAATTAATTGAGACAAATTATGATCGTTGCCGCGTCGACGCTATAATAAATTGTCGAAAATGGCGGTCAGCTTTATTGGATCAGCAGTGCCTGCGCTCTGACAGATAACAACCAGCGGTATGCTTCATCCACCGTATGCGTAGCAGGCACAGAGCTGCGTTAATTGTTCATTAATACAGCGATCCGCATGAGTGAATATTCAGGATTACTGTCTATCCTCTGTTTAATCCATGACGAATCCTGTTTTGCCTATCGATTTCATTCACCGTATTACAGTGCCGCGCGTCTTCCGCAATTCATTATGCCAGTGAAACTGATATCTCGAAGAGGCTCCAGAACAATTACTGCTGATCGCTATAATACAGTCATTCATACGACAGAAACAATCTTTTCATTTAAAAGAACATCGCACGCCTTAATTTCGTTCAATTATATTTTTGATACAGTTTTTCTTTCGAGCTGTAACATCATTCTCTCCTGATGTAGTAAATTTCACATTTCCAATTCCTTTTTAAACATTTGTGTTTGTTAATTTTGTTAATTATATTTTTGATACGGTTTTTCTTTCGAGCTTTAACATCATTATCTTCTAATGTAGTAAATTTCACATTTCCAATTGCATTTTAAACATTTGTTTTTGTTCATCGACTTCATAAATGAAAATTGAAATATGTGTGTCAACCGATAGCAGGAAAATTATATTGAACGATATTATATACGCGGCTACAAAATATTTCGAAAAGTAATTGGAAAACCGAAAAGGCATCTGCCTGCTCCGGTTACCATGCTGCTGTGCATTTAGTTAATGGAACGTGTATACACCACGTGAAAAACTTTGATCATAAAATTGGATTAAAAGAGTCGCCTGCACGTGAAATATGCTTACTATTCGGATTCGTTGAAAATGTGACCCGGGTTAGACTCGAGTGCTGTATTTAATTTTATCGGATTAACGAATAAACTTCGTTTCCAAAAAAAAAATAAAAACGAAAAACGATCCAGTACGCTATCGAGCATATTTGATCGGTGTCCACAGTATTTCTAGAAAAAGTATGTATATGTGTTTGGACACGTTAATCTTATCTCAAATAATATTGTTACAAAATTGTCGACTATCAAAAACTATTTCTGTTTGGAAATCGACGTATGATGAATCAAATATAACTCCAGATAATTATTGTTTCTTTGACACTCCACCACGGGAGGAATGTGCGTGTATACAGTGTGAGATATTATTGAACGTTGCACATAGAGATAGACAAAAAACTATTTAAGTGGCTGACACAACAGACTAAGGCGGACTGACGATTCCTAGGCCCTAGGTTCCTTCACGTTGTCCTGCAGACCTGTAACAAACTCAGGTAAAAGTGAGAAGTTATGGGATGCGTTTTTACTTTTCAAGAAAATATATTTATAGTTTCCTTTTAACAATAACTTTGTACTGTACAATGATGCTGTCGATACGACCTTTCTACAGTGTGTTATGAGCTACTACAAGAAAATATAAAACAGGCATATGTTAAGAAAGGTCTCTCAAGTACTAAGCATTTCTGTTTATATTTAAGAGATGTCGTTACCGATAATTTTACAGTTACCTTCCTTAACAAAAAAAAACTCCTACTCCTCCGTCTGCACTGTGCATCTCGGTGTACACTCCAACAATCTCACATAGTGTCATTCAGCGAACACAGAAACAATAATTTAAAGATCCATAAAAATAAGTGCAACGAGATGTCACGGATCAGGATCCGAAAGTCGACGACGCCGGTAAAGCCTATGCAGTTTCCGTTTATTGCTCGGCAACCGACGCGACGTATCGTCTGTGTTTAAATTTCTTTTTCTCCCGATAGTAGTCCAGTGCTCGATAGTGGCGGTAATTAAACTTCCGGTTCGAAACCATTCATATTTGTCATCGTTCGCGGAAGGATCGAGGGTGCTACGGAGAAAAACGAGTGGTAGTATGAGGTGTGGGGGCGTAGTTGTAAAGAGAGAGAGAGAGAGAAAGAAGAGTATAGAAGAGGCGAATGGAAAAATCGGGTGTCCGAGAGCGGCGTCCATTGGATTTCAATTTTCGCATACCGTCCACGTCGAGCACATCCGCGAATTAGTTCGGGACGAAGCCGGTAAAAGTTGCCGGGGAGAGACGTCCGTCTGGCCGGAACGATATTATCGGTCTATTGAAAATCGAAAATCGAGAGAAGTATCGAGCGATAGAGTTTGCGGCGAGACGTCCTGTCCCGTGGCCTATCCTATTACGGAGAGGGAACGCGGCCCCCGCCGAGAGGAACGGTTTTATTGATCGGCAATCCACGCGGTCCGTGTGCAAAGAGAGTCGTCGGTCATGGTAGCGTTGAGAACGGTTTCGGAAACATTCTTCTATCCCAGTAATCGTGAATTTTTAGGTGACACCAGTTCACTTTCGAAAGTTGTGTCGGGAATCGGCACTATTGAGCATACATTATTTTGTATAGTGAAGGTAATCCTAAATTTTAAGAGGACACTAAGTCCATTTTGGAGATAGATTCTGATCATGGAAGCGTCGAAAACCGGTCAGAAAACATTCTTCTGTCCCAGAGTGGTGATCATGAATTTTTGGATGGCATCAGTTCGCTTTCGAAAGTTGCGTCGGGAATCGGCACTATTGAAGATGCATTATTCTGAATAGTGAAGGTAATCCTAAATTTTAAGGGGACACTAAGTCCATTTTGGAGATAGATTCTGATCATGGAAGCGTCGAAAACCGGTCAGTAAACATTCTTCTGTCCCAGAGTGGTGATCATGAATTTTTGGGTGGCATCAGTTCGCTTTCGAAAGTTGAGTCGGGAATCGGCACTATTGAGGATACATTATTTTGAATAGTGAAGGTAATCCTAAATTTTAAGAGGACACTAGGTCCCTTTTGGAGTTAGATCCTAATCATGGAAGTGGCGAAAACCGGTCAGGAATCATTTTTCTCTCTCAGAGTGGTAATCTTGAATGTTTAGGCTCGCAGTATACAAGAAATCATATAATTCCCCTTTAATACTCACTGTCAGTTGCACACTGGTACTAGCGCAGTTTTTACTTTTCAAATCGGATTCCGATTTCCTGTCAACGCGTCCGTTCGTCCCTCATACAGCATTTTTTTCTCTTCCTTTCCAAGGAAGCGTGAAAACGTGTTCGCACGAGCGCGTTTTTTATATTTGCGAAAAAGGAAAAAATCTGAGAAAAATGAAAAGTCTAAAAACGCGTCGGAGGGAAATCATATTCTCACTCTCCGCGGGAGATGGAGGAAAGAATGGCGTACCTTGTGAAACATTCTGACCGAACAGCAACGCCGTCAACATTTGAAAAATTCTTTTATTACCATTGAATATTCTCAATTTTAGAATTCGAGAGACCTAAAAAGCAACGGTGTCGTCGGCGTGCGAGTGATTCGATAACTCGAAAGGCAATTGTCCATTTTTATTAATAGTTATAAAATGGAGTCCACTGAAATTCTATTCTGCGATCAGTTTAAGTTATTGGATTTCGGTTGAGTGTAACAGGAGAATTCACTTTGACTTAAAAAATAAGAGTCGTCGGGATGGGTGAATCGATTGATACCATAAATATATCATTCATCTCAATTCTCCCCAGTCAGCTAAGTCTATTTTCGAAAACAATTAGCACGAGTCCCAAAGAGCCAATCGCTCACACTGCCCGTCGCAATGTCTCAAAGCAACGCTGTCACCTATCCACAAGACAGCGTCACCTCGCTAATAATAGCGTGCAGCGTGTCTGTTCAGCTGTCTACGAACATCCAAACAATTTACCCTGGCCCGATAACATCCAGCATCAAAGATTTCTGATCTCAGAGGAAAAACGCGTCGTCTCGCCGGCGAACTCAACGACGTCCGATATTTAATAAGTCTCGGGCGATAGAGACTGCTGAATGATCCGGCGTGAAAAGAGCCGTCGCGAAAAAGGCGGCAATTAGCCAGAAAACTGCGCTCGCTGATCTCCGAGGAGGCTTTAAACGAAAATGAAAAAGAAGAAAGAAAAAAGAAGAGAGAGAGGCGGAGGGGAAAAATCGAGCACGGTTTGACCGAATTCTTTGATCCGCGGGGTGGCTTGTTTTTCCTAATTAGGCGGCACTATCGAGGAACCGAAGGCTCGGCTTGAATAGGTCGGCCAGGTTTTCGGCGGCGGGGTTGCTTACATCGTAAATACACGGCGAACGAAGGGCCGTAGGTCGACCGTTTGGATTCAATTTTCACTAACTGGAGCGTGGACTAATTAACCCGACGCGAATAGCCGCTCGAGAAACAATGCCGGCCCCGCTGAAGGGGATAGTCGCTCGTGCGCGTGTAAAGGATTGTCGCCGGGGGTCGGAGACGACGAAACCTGGTAGAAAGAGAGAAATTGCGAGCCAGGAACAGGGTGCAAACGGGGTGCAGAAGGGGTGGCAATAGGGGTGGGAGACTGGTAGAGAGATTATAGACGCTGAGAGATGGATGCTGGTCGCGGTCGATGGCTGCGCCGTAGGAACCGCTGAAGGAAAGAGGACAAGAGTAACAGATGGCACGGCGAGAGAGGACATTTTTCCCCGCGTTCTCACTTGCTAATGAATCGACCGAGAAATCGTCTGGTCGGCTCGTTTCGCGAATTTCTCCAGGGTAGCGAATTGCGTACGGGAAACCACTGGTTCAAAACAATGTTCCGGATCGGGCCGATGATCGGGTCCCTTTTGAGGGGGCGCCTCTAACAAGACAATTTGCAGGCATCGATATACAGTAATATATCTATTAGAGCGGAAGCCTTAGGAGGATTTGGTCGCATTTACCATGCGCAGACACTATTCTTTAATCTACAAAGGGGGAGCCGAACATAGAAAAGGATAGTGACTGGAAATAGAGACCATGCGTGGGCCTTTGAACTGTGCCGGCGACGGCAAAGAGGTTGTTGGAGAGGATAACTTGGTCGCATCAATCGTGCGCAACATTGTTTCTCTAATAGAAACATTACTGTATTTAATTCGTAGAGATATATATTTATTTAAAAACAGATTCCTTAATTTCACGGCGCGAAGGTTCCGGTGAAATGGTCAGGAGAGCGTGGAACAGGTCCGCCGCACAAAGGGGTCGAAGACCTCTATTTAAAGAAGCCGGTCTAACCGATTCGCAGCGGGAGGCGAAGTCTTTGAAAGCCGGAATTGCGATGGGAATCCAGGACCTGCGGAAACACCGAATAGACACACGATGTTCCCTTTTAGGCTGCTCAGACCGCGCAATCCCGTGCAACGTCGTGCGCTCCATACGCAAACACGACCCAGCCACCATGGCCCCCGAGGCTAGGAACGACATAGATAAACCGGAAGACGTCGGGCGAGGAGCTGTAGGGGGTTTTGAAGTTGAAGGAGGTGTTTCAGCTTTCGACGGCCTTAGCAGCCACTTTTCTTCGTAAGTTTAATCCCGCTCTGCGAGAGACCCGTGCGGCCCAGGTGCGGACAGTTTGCCGTGCGCAAGCCGGAATCTCGCCGGCCAGCTTCCTTTTCAACCGGGAACGAACGTTTTGCTCCTTTTGTCCCGGCCCGTTCCCCGGAACGGGTCAAAACAGGGCTGGCTCTCTCGTTGCTTTTCTTCCCGTGTTCTTTCAACGATTCGCAAAGCCCGTGTACCGGCGAAACGATGTTTTCGCTACGCTTGCCGTTGTTACGGCTCTCGGCTCTACCACCCCATTTTCGCCCGAGAATAGGGAGGGGGGTTTATTATTTAGGAAGCTCGACCCGACGAATTTATGGGGCCGCGGACGGATTAAGCCATCCACGATGAAAAATACCTCCTATCGCTCCGTTTCTCATTTATTTCGGTTTGTTGTTTATTTGCGATGCCTGCGGTTACCCTTTATTGCACGCGTGCTACTCTCTCGCTCTGCTTCGCTGCAGTTTTCCTGTCCGCGGCTTCCCAGGGAACGTCAGCCGACGGACTGCAGACTTCATCTTCGCCAAGCCTTACCCAATACGAGTTATTTTACACTGATTAGAACTTACTTGGTTTTTATAATTAATTAATTAATTGGTTCTCGATCGTAATTTATCTTAATGATAGTATAAATATCAACAATGGAAAAGAAAAGGAAGGAGGTGTTTCGTCCTAGACCCGCTAGAGGACTCATCGTTAAAGCTATCTAGCGGGCCCTGCCTTATACACGGGATGCTAGAAGGCAATTTGGAAAACGTATTTATGCTGAAAGGTGACATATCAATAACTAGCGAGAAAGACTTTCTGACGGTTTTGTCAGTTACTTGGTTTTTATCACGATCTCTTGCACGATTCCTATTTTTTTAAAACATTCTGTCGCGGAGGGTGTCAGTCAATAATTTGCTTTTATCGTAGAAACTCTCGTAGGAGATTTATGTCAACATTTCAATAATCTTAAACCGAAACTTTAATATTCTTGTAAACGATTCTCGAGTGGTGAAATAATTCCTAGAGACGCGATCGCAATATTAGATTCGAGTGAAATTGATTCGGAGATCTCTGTATTGATGTCAAGGGTCAGCGTTTCCAAGTACGCTCGAAGGGAACGATGAAAGTGATGCCTCTAGTGGGTCATTATCTTCTGTGCAGTAAAATCTGCGTTCTCGAAGGCAGCTTCTTAACACGTTCTGTCACGTGAATGTTTCTAAATCTTACTTGTTTCTCAAAAAATTAATTACCTGCGACCTCTATCATTATCAAATATGTATAACAGCTCAATTAAATTTGCTCTCTCTCTCTCTCTTTTTTCTCTCTCTTGGCGAAGTGATTTTCATGCGGCTCTCGTGTATATCATTTTATCTGAAGCCGAGCTTACCATTTAAAATTAACTATGAAATTAAATGTTCCGCCGAATCGGACGAATAAAAATGTTCGAACTGGAAAATGAAACTAATGGATATTAAAACGAGGATAATATATTGGTGTTTAATTAACCGTGAAATATCGAATCACTCTCGCTGAACAATTTTCGGAACGCGTTACACCGTCGATCGCGGGAATGTTTCCAGTTTTCCAGCGGTGACTTTCGTCTCTCCGTACATTCTCCGCTCTATAATGGGAAATCAAAATTTCAATCTCCGCGCGTCGTGGCAAAAACACTATTATAATATAGCTGCCGGCGTACAAAGAGAGTGGATTCTTATTCTCCATTCTGTTGCACGTTCCTCTTCTTACGCCAACATCTTGTAATTCTTCAAGGGGTTCCGCAGCTGTTCATATTCGAACTTCGAGTTTCATCATCGCCGGTTCGAAAATAAAATAAAGCCGTCGTGTATGGCGTTTCTACGGAAACTGACATGATCAAAATTGTGTTCCTCGAAGTTGGAATATCTCGAGACGTTTCATTCGAAAGTCGATGAAGCCAGAAACTTGATGTTCGTGAAACGTAGATCTTATTTACACGTCTTGTACATTTTTAAACAATCTTATCGAAAAATGTTTGTAGAAATTGCTGGCCAACGATTTGTGGAAAATTATTTGAAAATTCTCTGGCGCGCATCGTTTCGTTGTTTCGGCGTTTCGACTAACCAGTTCGGAAAGTGTCTAGCGTGTGTTTAACAGCCACTGAACTGAAACACGAACGCGGATACATAAAGAGCCTGCGCGTTCTGTATCAGCATGTCAAACGGACTGTGATGTAGTCGAATACAGTGCCAGTTAAACGTCGGAACGATATATTTCAAACGAGCATGGCTCTCCGCTACCTCGAAGTCGACGATAATATTGACGCGAAACTAGCTCAGCAACATTTTCGAATTTTATTTGAACGCATACACCCAAATCTACTTTTCGCAGCTGGGAACGTATCGAATAAACAATTCATTGTTGCCTTTCAACCCTTTGACGCTGGACTACCGATCCATTCAGACCCAAATTTTGATTCGGCTACATCGCATTCCAGTCTAAGCTTTCAAATTGAAGTTTTCGACAATAGTGTGTCTGCGCATTCTTTGTTCGTCAATCATTGCTTACTTTCTCCAGCTCACGTTCCATTGCTATTTGCCGTTGAAAATACACTTTATATACAGTGGCGGCTCAAGTCAAGTGGAGGCCCTAAGCGGTAAAAATTTCGAGGCCCTCAAACTCAAGTTAGAAATAGAAGTTGCAACAAAATCCTCCTAAACTTATTACCAAAAAAGAAAACTAATGAAAACATTTCATACCGTTACGCATTGCATAAATTTCTTTGAAATTCGGGGCCCAGTGGCGGCTCAAGTCAAGTGAAGGTCCCATGTGGTAAAAATTATGGGGCCCTCAAGCTCAAGTTAGAAATAGAAGTTGCAACAGAATCCTCCTAAATTTATTACCAAAAAAGAAAAGTAATGAAAACATTTCATACCGTTACACATTGCATAAATTTCTTTGAAATTCGGGGCCCTATGGTGTCCCGAGTCCCGACGCGGCCGCTTAGTTCGCTTACCATTAGATCCGCCACTGTTTATATAGAAATAAATAGAGCACATTTCCCCGTTCCGTGTTTATTATTTATACATGTCGACAGCGATAGAAATTGTTTCGCTGGATTTTATAAACGAGCACGGAGATTTGAATAGATTATGATTAACACAGGATTAAAACTACAGTTAAGCGTTTTCCTCTCCTTAGAGCTCTCGCAGCTGAAAATACGGACATTGCGATGCACCTTATTCTCGAGCCGGGCTTTTAATTGCTATAAACCAGTCCGGAATAATTTCACTATCTCTCGAGCCCCACCCCTGTAATTCACACTTGGCAACCGGATGTTCGCATAACTTAACGCGAGCACCGTCTGCTTTATTTGAATTTGAAGATTGACACTTTCGTTTAATTCCCTTCGCTTTCCCGACGAATATTCTTCCCGCAAATCTTTCAGGAAATGAAAACTGAAGATTTTCTAACAAAAAGATACTTGCCATTGGTACAGTCAGCATTGTAAACAATAAGAACTGGCATGCGCGGGCAATAGTAAGGATTTCAGTGATCCGTGCAAGTCGACCGCTTAACATTAATCTTGAGTAATATTTCCCCATGAATATTAACGAGTCGGTAAACGAACTGGCGGAGTATCGAGTGTTAACAGAATTTCAACCGACATTTTACCATAATTCTGACGGTGTAAACGAGCGAGATGAGGTGGGGGGAAGCCTGTACTCCCCTCGCAGGACGCGAATCTATGGCGTCGGGTGTACACGCTCAATGCGGTAATGGCTTTTTCGAGGGCTCGCGGTTATTCGACTCTAGACTCATCTCTGGTTCTCCCCGGGGAGCCGTATAAATCGATGGAAGCTATCCGTCAACGTAACCAAAGTTTTAGTTAGTTCTCCCGAACCGGTGATTCGATTCCGCCCGGTAGAAGCGCTGGTAATAATGTCGCGGGCTGTCCCCGTCGCTAAACGTGGGAAACAGAAAATCAAACGAACCATTCTGGGTCTATCCAGAAGGGCGGAAGATCTCTTCGATGTCTTGGGCATTCCGGCTCGATGGACTCCGGGGGGGCGAGATAAATCGTCTGCGATTTCTTCGACCGTTTTACTGCCAAATAATTGTCTCTCCTGTCACCCCCTGGACTTTCCAACACGCTTTCATCGTCCACGTTTCGATTTACACATTTTTCAAACACGCGAACACGTGTGTTTCTCGATTCCAAGATTTATAACAAGGAGTCTATATGATATCGGCGCAAAAGTTCGATCAGTATCACATTACAGCAATGGTGCTAGTTTGGTTAAACTTTCAACGTTTCGATCCCAATATGGATCCTTTTCAAGAAAGAGGAAATAACTGCGTCTGTAAATTTTTGAAGGAGTTTTCAATATGAAAGTACTGAAAAATAGATTTAAATACAATATTCAAAATAACGGTAATGAATTACCAACCTGCTTTATGAAAAACTTAGAGACAGGAATATACAGGGTGTCTCAAAATTTCTTCAGCATCTGGAAATGGGAGGTTCTTGAGGTCATTTAAAGCAACATTTTCCTTTGCAAAAATAACGTCCGAGGCTTTGTTAAGGAATTATTAACGAAAAACACAGACCAATCAGAGCGCGACCTAGACGCGTGTTGGCACAGTCGGCCTGACGCGCCAACTGCCTATTGGCCGACTGTACCAACATGCGACTAGGTCGCGCTCTGATTGGTCCATGTTTTTCGTTAATAATTCCTAAACAAAGCCGTGGACGCTATTTTTGCAAAAGAAAATGTTCCTTGAAATGATCTCGGGAACCTCCCATTTCCGGGTGCTGAAGGAATTTTGAGACACCCTGTATGTATAAGCACATGTTGTTTCAATGCCGGTACACAAGTGACTGTGGTACAGACAGGAGGTTAATAGAGAAAGAAAACAAAACAGAAACAGTGGATCGAACATGAACTAATCAATATGTGGCGGAACCTTTGCGCCGATATCATCTAGACTCCTTGTTATAAACTACATGTTATAAACACAATTCCAAGATTTATGTTTGACAACGACCAATGAAGTCTGAATCTAGATGAAGTTCTTGGCGAAAGTTGTTTGGTTGAATTTTTGAAAAGTTACATAATTTTAATTGTTACAGGATGCAAAGGATGAAGTTGTTGGTTAGTAGCGAATAGTAGCGAGAACAGCGGAGCCTCGGCCGCAGAATTTTAATATAATGTCCGGGTCATTAAACGCAATTCACGGGTTAAATTGCGCCAGTTCCGAATAAACGCGAGGTGTCCGATCGAAATCTCATTAACGGCATACATTCGCATATTAGATTTCGACAAGCGTGCGATATCGTCAGTCCGGAGCCAGTTCGGGTCGAGATTCAGTCAGTTATTTCGGCATGCCGAGTCAATCGTTGGCCGCGTTTTCAACCGCGCGATTAAATCCAATTGAAATTTCGAAGTTGCTCGGTCAGCGCCGCGTTCCCGTGCCTCCTGCGGATCAACATCCGAGCATCGACTTCCACCTAGAGACTAGGCCAAAAGTCTACAGCAGTGCCTCGCGATGATCTTCTAAACTGAGAAATTCAACAAATTATAAAACTTCAGGGATATGAGATTTAGCTGTTTTCGATTTACTACTAATTACATAAACAACAATTACATAAATCACAGATTTATTACCAGACGATAATTCTCATTACAAAAAAAGGTGTGTCTTTTGTCTGGAAAGTTTTATAAAGTAAATTATGAAACTTCAGGGATATGAGATTCTGCTGTTTTTCGATTTACTACTAATTAAATAAACAACAATTACATAAATCACAGATTTATTACCAGACGATAATTCTCATTACAAAAAAAGGTGTGTCTTTTGTCTGGAAAGTTTTATAAAGTAAATTATGAAACTTCAGGGATATGAGATTCTGCTGTTTTTCGATTTACTACTAATTACATAAACAACAATTACATAAATCTGTTACCAGACGATAATTCTCATTATAAAAAAAGGTACGTCTTTTGTCTGGAAAGTTTTATAAAGTGACAATAAATTGTAGTGCAAGGGGTTGAAAGGGAAAAATGCAATAGAGAAAGCGGTCTCTCGCTAGAGATTGAAGAAAATCGCGATTTATTGGCGAAATGTTTGATTCGAGGTTTTTCTTTTTCCTGTCACGTAAAGTCGTTTACGTGTCCGTAATATCGCAAACATACGCTCCAGGAGATAAGAATGGGTCGAGTGGTTTCATACTTTTGGCGAGTAGTGTATCTCTCGCCACCCCTACGGCTCTGTTCTCGTGATCATCATCGCTGGATCAACCGACTTGCATCGAAACTATGCCGAGGCAACGAGATAAGTCACGGAATCTTGCTGGGAAGATAAAGACCCTTCAGCCTCGAGTTCCTGAACCCCAATTTTCCCGTCCGAGGAAAATTGAGGCGTTCCGACGTTGCGGGAAAAGTGACTTCGCATTGTTCAGAAATAATTATTCACGATGAAAAGAAATCAGTGAACGGCATCGACGATTTTTAAGGGAAACATTCTCGAGCACACTTTCGTCTGATTTATTCTTCCAAGCTACTTATCAGTCTGTTATCAGACTGCGGATCTCTTCTATTAGCATTAATTAAAACTCGCAAACCGAAACGACCAACGATCGTCCATTTTCATTACCGTGACACGCTTCCATTTAACGCGGGAACGCGAAACGCATTGAATCGACATCCATCGAAACGAATTTGATTTCCCAGGGACCAACGACGCTAATCAAATTACCCGCGAGACGCTCTTTAAATTTCTTAGTAGTTCTCGAAGCACATAATCTTTGCATAATTGACATACCTTATCGTAAACTAACGTATGCAGATAGTAGGTAGTAATGATTCTACATAAATTTTGCAACGATACTATTATCTGCAATTAATATTTATATGACACTCTCCGAAAGTAATCAAAATCGTACCAAATACTATCGAATTTTACAGTCTAGCATTTTGTAAAAATTGCCGTAAATGCATAAAACTCTGCAGTCTCGTAATTTCAAAAAAAAATGCAAGCAATGGCATCTTTAAACAAAATTACTTTCCAAAGTTTGAAAACCATCAGAAAAACATAGAAAACGGTATTTTTCGAATCTAATCTTAATTGAAACGAATAGATTTGTCTGGTTGGAGCTTGAGGTTCGTTGGTGTGGTACCACTGGGAAACGATGAAATCGCATAATCACCGGCGGTCTATTTATTAGCGGAGACGCGAGGAAATGAAAAAAAGTGGGCGGGATTACTTGGATATAAGCGTCGAAAGCGGGTAAAGAGCTCTGAAGTAGCAGGGTTCGATCGGTTTTTCCGAGAGCGACGAGACGCGCGGCGGCGCGTCGTTTCATTTTTCCCGCGTGTGCCGCGCGTCATGCGAATTTGATTGGGACGGAGTTTAATACGATCCGCGATCCGCCGATGCGATGGAACTATAACGTGTCGAGCACAATCCGAGGGGCGTTGGCCGCGAGGCAATGGTGCATGCGGCAAGCCTGACACATATCAATCAGGCAATGGAATCCTCGGGCGCACTGACGATCCGACAATCCTCCGTTTCTATCTGTTCCCGTCTCGTTCTCTCTCTCTCTCCCTCTCTCTCTCTTTCTCTTGGTGCTTCAACCCTCCGCAACCCTCCAGCGCGTATCGACTATGACACGCGGCCGCGTGCATACCGTTATCGAGTACGGCCTGTCGTCGGCTTGGAATTTCAATGCTAATCAGCTGTGATGCCTGATTGAATGGCGGATACTATAGTTCTTGAACGGACCGTCGCGAGCGCGAGACTGATCCAGACGATACGGAATTACGAGGACACCCCTCTTGCCGCAAAAGACGCTTTGCTAACTGTTCGAATATCTGCTTTCAAAAATAAGTTGTGTTGATAAAGATACCGAAAGGGTTCTTTGTTTCTCTGTTTTATCGACTCGTAGGTTAGAAACCGATAAGGTGTAGTTTATCATTTCTAAGGTCTGAGTAATCAAACTTTGGTCAGTTCTATTTTCAGTCTTTCCTCGAACTGACCCAACGGGGTCCAAGATTTTTTCCCCATTACAATTTCTACCTCACTTCAGTTCCAGCTTACGAACCGTATAGACGTCTTCCGCGTGTTTCCTCTTTTCTTGTTTTTAAATAAAGAAATCGTATATGGACATACTCACGTTGTTAAATTATCAATACCTATTTCCATTACTAACCGACGATAAATCAGGGGTTGCACAAACGTTCACTAGTCGCACGAATAACACTGTCCAACAAATTTCAACTTTTTTCATGTTTCCATATAACTGTTGGGTCGGGTAAGATGTGGAAATTCAGAGAATTGGAACAGATACTGGCTGGAGGAAGAGGCAAGCGGATGCGACCTATGTGGGGATTAGTATGGGAACCTAAAACATTTGACAAGGGATTGTAGAATAATGGGGGAAATGATCAGGCTCGAGGATGTAGTGAGCGGGAAAATAGATAGAAAGGTTGTAGAGTGGTTGGAGAAGTTGAGGAAAAGGAAAGAAAAGAGTGAACTAAAAAATGCAAAAGTTAGGGAATTGGGAGGGAAGCAATAAGATTTAGGATACTAAAAGAGTAGGACAGGGTAGGAATGCGTGAGACATAGAAATAAATGAGAGAAGGTATGAACCGAATGCATGAAATAAGATAGTTTTGTACAGATAGATTAATGTAAACCAAGTCAAATTTCTTAGCTGTAAGGCTTAAATAAAGCAAATTATTGTTGTTATTATTATTATTATTATGACTGTTGGGTCGATCTTATAGAGTTTCTTGCTCTGATTCCGAATCTGTCCTTAATTTTTCTCCTAGACGCACAGTTTTTGAGAAACATGACTTTGAAAAAAATAAAACGTATTTTTCAAGTTTAAACAAATATTTTGATGTCATTCTAAACGATATCGAATTGTTCTTTGCAGCAAAAGAACAACGTGTTTAAATAATCATAATGTATCAGTATTGGATATCACTATATTCGGGAAGGTCTACTGGAACAAAATCCATTTAAATAAATCCATTGAACTTTTCAAACAGCCAAAGAAGAATATTGAAATTTCATACGGCACGGTGAATTGAAAGTCATGTTCGAATTCGTATTTCGTTACTGCTGCAATTATTGCCTCGTGTGCGCCGTACTTTTTAGATGACAGTTTCAGGTTTCGTATTGCTTTGACGTTTAACGTCAAAATGTTAATAGTGTTCCAGTTAGAGAGAACACACGTCCGCGTCACGAATGTTCGCTCGGACTCGTCGAATGGCACCGTTCATCCGAACGTTGGTTACCCACAGATTCGAATTTCTCGACTAATAAAGCTGTGGTGACTGATAGGCTTGATGATACCGCCGTTTTCAGATTGCTGACATCGTCGGTGGTAACGATGCAATGGTAACGGCGAAATTCAATTCTCGAACCAGCACTGTCATTTCGAGGGGAAACGTTTCATTAATTACTCTCCGAAAAGTGATTTCCAATTTCGTCGGTAGCGTAGCGTTGGGAGGCGCGAGTCTAGGTCACCGAACGAATTAAGGTGAATAGTTCAGATATTAATTACCGATTAATTAGCAACAATGTAAAAAAGGGTCGGGGATCGGTGTCACATGACTCGTTAATCAATATCGCAACGATGGCTATTAATGTGAACCTTTGCGTGCGACAGAATCTGAGATTTTTTAATGCTATTATACAACGTGATCAAAAAATTGTTCAACTCTCCGACGATGGAGTCTCCGGGCCTATTTTGACGCGAACTAATTAAATAACGGAAAGATTAGCGTGCCTACGAAAATGGTCCTAAACATTTATAATAAATAAATGTATAAAGAATCCTTTGAAAAGACTGTATATTTACTATCGCGAAATATACACTCCAGTCTTTTTTACACAATTTTTCATCGCGTTGTACGAGAGTCTACTACACTACGCAATGTTTGTCAACACAAACATTTTAAAATAAATTTTAGTTGGATAGAAAGTCGACCAGTATTTATTTCGTTCGGAGTTTATTACAGTACCGAATAGAATAACAGTTTGTTCACGTTCTTTCTAAACAAACATAGTAGAAGTTGCAGTATTTGTTTGTTCATTTCTGCTGCTCTTTATATTCATTTTAGAGTATGGAATTATGTATATAAAATTTTTGCTTTCCGAGAACAAATTCGTGAATAATTGTATATTTAAAGTTTGATCGAATTCGTATTGTATCTGATTCGTTTGGGTGTGTCGCGGGCGTCGTTTATACGGGAGAATTTATTCCTCCATTGTTTTTGTTTCGGTGTTCGTTACATTATTTGACTATTAATTGGTGGCTCTAACCGATCAAATTGTCCTTGCCGAAACGAAAGCACGGGCAAATTGAGCACGAATATGGACTAACTCGATATATTTACCTCGTTAAAATGTCCTTCGTCAGTTTAATCGCAGATGCAGCCCCAGTCAATACTGCAACCGAGCGATGGTCGATCTATCGAAGCGCCGCGCCGCCGTTGCTGCAGCAGGCCATCCTCAGCTTGGAATTTCAGTCCTGATCAATTACTACGGGCCGTTACCTAATTGCCAATCCTGAGAGTGGCTCCTAGTTTACTAACGTAACATTTCCTTTGACAAATGAGTTCTTATCTCGCAGCTGTAGTCGATTAATCGATGGTCGCTTTCTTGCCCTTTAACTCGACGACACGCTGTACATAGTGCGCTTCTCCAGTTGTTCGAACCAACCATTCCAATTAAAACTGGCATCCACAGCGAGCCACGTAATTATTCATCTCGAACTAATTTTCATTTTTTTTTAGAATTTATCATATTTATTCGGTAGAAATTGTAGCAATTTTTGCAACGTACGAAACGTTGTTGTTCAAGTTCTTTTCACTATTTGAAACTGAAAAATGAGCAGTTACATTCGAATGAAAATTGATTAACAGGTTACCACCATTTCACGAGCTAATGGAATCCTGTCCAGTAAAAATTGAGTAGATTTTAATTCAAGATCTTGAAGTCGTTGAAAATATTAATATTAAATATTAATTTAAATTGTTAATTCAAGATCTTGAAGTCTTTGCACTATTTGAAAATGAAAAATGAGCAATTACATTCGAATGAAAATTGATTAACAGGTTACCACCATTTCGCGAGCTGATAGAATCCTTCCCAGTAAAAATTAAGTGGATTTTAATTCAAGATCTTGAAGTATTTGAAAATCGTAGAAAAACTTTTGCAATCATCCAATATTATGTTAAAAAAGATTGGAAGCCATCCTAGTGATTAAACTTGTGAATGAATCTCGCAGATGAGATCGTCGTTCAATTATCGTACTGGCTCACTAATTCGTATAATCGAGATTCTAATTTTCATTTTTTTAAGAATTTATCATATTTATTCGGTAGCATATCAATTCACTATTCATTTATCAATCCGCTGCTGGCCGAACTAGAAAAACTAGGGGGTGAAACTTTTGAGAAATTTAAAAATAAATTGCGCCAATTCTCGGCTGAATAACAAAGCAAATATTCCGCAGTAGCATGTGCAAGCTAAATCACGAGCTGTTTAACTTGACTGTAGATACTAAAGTTAACAATAACTGACCTACATTAAATTTAATCAACCGGGGAATGCGCGTTGTTGGACCTTCCTATTAATATCATACAAGGCATATACGTATTTGCCTGGACTAATTTCAAATTTATTAATGCCATTATAACAGTTATTCCTAAAAAAGAAAACGATTATAGCTTTGATAAAAGTTTGTTTATTAACTGGGAACTCTAGTAATATTTCTCAAACATTCTTTTCGTCGATTTCGTTCGCTGTCTTTAAGCGATTGGCAACAACTATGACGGTTTCTTAACCCTCATCCACACGGGTAATTTTTTATACGATTCTGCATGAAGAGGTAGCTGGGTACCCATATAAGTTGCTGCATACTGTTGTAGCGTCATCGTCGCTACCAGGCCCCAGCGAGGGCCCTTGGTCCGTGACGGGTCCATCTATCTCAGGTTCATGCATATACCTGATAGATGGCCCCGCATAACCTGGAGATTTTTTATGGCACGTCTTCGCTACTATCGAGCTTTTCCGCCAAGTTTTCATCCCCACTGTTTTTTGGCGAGACTCCGTGTGCGGTCTGTAAAAGACCAATATGTGTGCAGCATACACAAAAAGTGGAGAAATGTATTACTTGTAGTGACATGTAGTTCGATTGTATTTTGAAACAATAAAATTTGAACTGAGAAATAGTTGTATTATAAATCACAATTGAATAGGATCTAATTTGCCTATTTGAGTCTTGTGGTACCTGGGTACCCTCATCATAGCGAATGCGAAAAAAAAGGTTTGGGAGTTTTTTTTGTGAAATGTTGTATAAAATTTTTTTTAATTCCAAGGATATTAATTCATCTAAAGTAGATTTGAGATGTCACAAAAGATGAAGGACATATCAATTGAAAAATATTGAATATTATGTGAATGAATTTGAAATAGATACCCGGGTACCACGTAGTGTGGATGAAGGTTAAACACGACGAGGACATTTGTGGATTTTACACGATCATGAGACGACGAACAGCGCTCGTTAAACTTCAACGTCAAGACTACTTTGTTTAAGGGGATACGAAAGTATCAATTAGTTAAATACAATGGCCGCTGGGTTGATCTTCGTCGAATTACATGAAACGGGGTTCTAAATTCTTGAAGTTTACGGCTTTCGATGCGGCGGAACACGCCGCCGTGAAGCCGTGAGAACATTTCTGCTCGAGCATTTAAATGTCCGAAATAAAACGGCGTGAACTGGGTGAGAATTTATGGCGAGCCTGTAGCATACACGGTAAACTCCCAAGTTGGTAATTCAATGAACTCGTCGCCGCTAGGTAGGTAGGTTTTCGGACCAGGAGGGAGTCTTCGTGCCGGGTGGATTTTAGTCGTTGTAATTAAACGGCTTAACAAGGTTTACCGGTATCGCGATACCGGCTGCGGGATTTATTCAGTTTCGGGAGTGCGAGGAATCTCACCCGATAGAGATATCGGAGACCGAATGCTCTTCAAATACCTGAGCATCCGGCAAGAACCTAACGCCGCACGGATTTAATGGTATCAGAGACGCGGTTAGGTCTTTGGTCTCGCGAACAAGAAGAGATATACGGCCGACATGAATATTCGAAGCCGGCTGTCGTTGAATAAGATCCGCGTACACGTGATCAAATTATATTATATTTATGGTACAATGTTCTCAAGATCGATGCCTGAAAAATAAATAAAACTTGCCGGGCTGTTCCGCTCCATAATTTACATTAATATTCCCGGCCTGTCCAAGGTGTGCTTTATTTTATTTATCAAAGTTCGCGGCGCCACCGCCGCCCCGGAGCTGTAATAAAAAGGAAATAGTTCGAAATTGAAAAAGTGTGAAAAGTTAGCGGGCTTTAACCAGATGCTTCGATGAATATTTAATCGATCCGGTAAGGGGAAAGTTTTCGCGCTCCGTATTGCTCGTAGACAATATAAAAATTTCGGTTATTAATCATCAGAGGGGAGAAGAGACAGGGAACGAGAGAGAGAGAGAGAGAAAAGTGTGCGACGGAAGTTTCCAAGTTACGGGTTTCTCTCGCAGACGAGCCAAGGGAGAAGTCCCCGGAAGCACTTAGGCCAACGAAGGGTGTCTCCGTTTCTTAATTCCGCGGTGCTAAATAGCAGCAATTTTCAAGTAAATTAAACAAACTCCTCGGGGCAAGCGAGAGAACTTTCCCCATCCAGTTCCCGCGACTCGCCTTGGGATGGATTCGTTGCCTCGTAATTATAATACTCGAAATACTCGAAACTCACGGCGTGTTTCACTGACAGACAATTAGGTGTCATTCCCTAATCAAACTATCTCGAGCTCTCGTTCCTGACGCACCCCGCCTACCGCAAAGCTAATCTGTATTTTCTTGTCGGGCTGCGACAATAATTGCTAATTACGATCTTACGACGTTTCATTCTTTATATTTTATTTTCGTAGCGGTTATCCAAATCGTGTCATATTCTCATGACGCACGTATTTCATTTCATATGATCGTTTATGCCTAGTCGAACGATCGAGGAGAGTTATTCGTTAAATGTCCATTTAGAGTAAACAAAAATCAAAGAATTATTTTTTAAATGTCAGATCAAAATCAACGAGACAAAGAAACAATTTTTTTTTAAATCTCATACGCACCCCAGACATTTCACCCCTTCTCACTACACATTTCAAATCTACGAATTATGTGACATTTCAAATTTAAAATCATTTTGCGACACAGGCAAAAAGAAATCAATCGTTTTACAATATGTAAAAAAGGTGTTTTTAATATCAATTTAGAGTCGATAAATCAAGAAATCATTTTGCAATTTTAGTTTAAAGTCGAAGAATGTATTTTTAAATAGAATGCATTTTTAAATGTCACTTCGGTGTCAGGATGCGAAGGAATCCTTTTTTAATCGTCAATTTACGTTGATAATAGGTGTTATTTTGAGAGGAAGAGTAGTTGTAACGAACACCTTATTGCAACAGTCAGACTTTAATTTTTAATTTGTACATAAACTGAAATCACTACCTATTTACACTAAACTTAGGCACTAATTGATGTAACAGAACTTATTAAATGAACTTTACTTTAACTTTCTTAATAATAATGAGATCGTGATCTCTGAAACCCGATGAATATGAAACGATTGGAATGATGATGACGTGGCGCGAGCGTTGAGCACAGAAGGAGCGCGTGTTTTTGTATTCGCGAGATAATCTGTTACTGGGGATGATGATTCGGTGATAAAGGTTACTAGCTTAAAATCTCAATTCGCCGAATCACTCTGACGTCACGAGACACTAGTTATTCACATCCTCGCAGAGATGGAGAAATCAGTGTCTCGCGAGTCGAACCCATCGAAATCGCGATCGGTCGTCACACGCTAGCGCACGTGACATCAGAGGTCTTCTCGCTCGCTCCTTAACATAGGTAACGAGCAGAGTAACCCAGTCTAACCGAGCGGAAGCATTGTATTGTGGGAAAGTAATTTCCTCGAGTCGTCGCGGCGGGAATGCGATTTCCAGTTCGATTCTTCAAAGATATATTAAAGCGGCGCGCGGCTGTCGCGAAATACAGGCGGCATGAAATTCACGAAGAACTTGCAGTTCCCGATGTGTAACCCCTTGAGTGGCCTGTTTCACCAGCCCAGCGAATCGAATTCGAAGTTGCGCGAGGAAGATTTGCCGTGCAAACAGAATTACGAACTCCGTCGCGGCGCGGACGAAATTTCAAACATCCATAGATCATCTTTAATGCCACCGACAAGTGGACCGCGTAATAAAACATTGACTGATTATAAATCTTTGAATGTTATTGGCGCGCTGGTACGATCATTCATGACGTTAATTAAGCTATTTTGCAAAATTACATAGAAAACTTTCGACGTCTCGATCTCGATTTAGATCATTTTCAAGAAAATTCTTTCATTGTAATTGCGTCTGTAAGAATTTGTTTCTTAATTACTACATGCTTGTCAGACCAAATGGAGAAGAAAGGAAACACTATCTCCAAAACCCAAAAACACAAAAAGTAGAAAAAGAAAAAAGAATAAAATAAACTTTGTGTGGATACTCACTTGCTTAATACAAAATGATTATTAAATTAAATTCTTTATAGTTTGTGGAACGCATGTTGGTTCCATGCCGGTGACATGTGGACTGACCAAACGTGACCATTTGAAACGACTAAGAATCAAAGAACATCGATCTCCGTATTGGCCAATCAATAAATGGCGCTAAAATTTGAAACATGACTAAAGATCCAACATACTATTGTTGTTAATATACCAGCAAAAATTGTTGATAAAAAAGATAATATATTGACATTCTATTTACTTTTGATAATTAGCTATAGGAATTATGTATTTGAAAAAACGATTATATTGACCGATTATTTTGGAAATTTAACGAGTGCGTGTATCAATGCTTACCGAATATATAATGATTTTGGTAAATTTTTCGAGCTCGGTCTGGGTTGAGTTTAATATAAACAATATAACTGCACAAAAAACTATTAGAAGAATAGAATTTGTTTTATTTCAGCTTTACAGCTACGACCAGCCAAGAACAGGTAGTAGCCTACCTCGGATAAATGTTGGTAAGTCAATCGACGAAAGGGGAACGAAAAAGCCTTACAGCTAGGAAATGTGACTTGGTTTCCATTAACTTATCTGTTCAAAACTATCTTATTTCATGCATTGGGTTCATATCTTCTCTCATTCATTTCTATGTCTCACGCATTCCTACCCTGTCCTACTCTTTTAGTATCCCAAATCTTATTGCTTCTCTCCCAATTCCCTAACTTTTGCATTTTTTAGTTCGGTATTCTCTGGTTTATTTATGCACTCTTTTCTTTCCTTTTCCTCAACTTCTCCAACCACACTTCAACCTTCCTATCTATTTTCCCTTTCTATCTTATTTCACTTATTCCTACCATTTTAGTATCCTACACAGAAAACTATTAATAGTATAGGAATAAATTGTCGAGAGTATGGAGATTTATAAACATATTTGAATTTACGATATCACTTTACGAAACGGATGGTCAGCTAGATCAGAAAATGAAGGAGCTGCTCGTCAGAGGAAACGGCAGCGTTGCCTCGGAGCTTGATTTGTGGCGAGTGCAGCGTCGAAAGGGTTAAGGCGGTATCGCAAAGTGTCAGGCTTTAGACAGAGGGTGGTGTAATCGAATTTCTGAAGCGGGAAGGGAGGGGGTTAGCGACGGAAATGAAAGGGGATAACGAATGATGAGGGCCGAGTCGGTCGTGCGACTCGGAACCTTTCGATTCGTCGTCAAATCCGAGCGATTTTTCTCGGCGTCGCGGATAACGGGTCGGCTACTGGCGACAAATCATATGTAACGCCGTTCGAATTTTGCGAAGCGTATATAAAATGCGCGGGAGATAACTGACTGTCTGGACGGGGGCCGCGCGGGACCCCTGCATTTTTATTCGACCCGTAAAATGCGATCGGGACACCTCACGCTGCTCCTGGGATATTTACGCGCGAAGATGTCACAGGAAGTCCGTGTACATTTGAATTCACCGGAGCTTGCTAGATTTATATTACGGTTCCGCGTCGCCGGAACGAAAAGCGCCCCCCAAACGGCACCCTCCGCGCTGACGACGCCTCCAGGCGTCTTCGAGGACCCGATTCTTGCGAACGCCCCGCTCGGTGCCCACGGCAATTATTTTTGATGGCTCCTCCGGTGATACTCGTATTTTCCAGCGAGCTACAGTGACTGCCATTGATATTCGGACGATCTCAAGAAAAACGATAACTTTTTTAATATTGAACCTTTTTGAGAAGTTAGTATTGCGAATAGAAACTTATTCAAAAATTCCAATTGCACTCGGAGTTATATATTTAACTGGAAAATTTTAAACATCTTATTCCATTTCTTATGATTATTTAAATTTTATGGATATAAAATTTAGTTTAGTAATTGATAAGAAACTTTTCTCGTCCTTCTTAATGTCTTCGAAAGTGACGTTTGAACCGCAGGAATTCATTCGAATTGTTAGCGAGTCGCTGCACGTTTCGCGTGTTTTTAGTCATGCTTGAGCGTTTCCGACTTGTCCGTATCGGTACCCGCTTAACGAAGCATTAAAACCTAGTAAAGTACGCGCGACTCTTCATTTCCGCGTCTTCGAGAGGAAAGTAATCTTCCGGTACCCTCGACGAAGGCTTCCTCGCATTCGCTTCATTGAATTTTATGGCGGACTAACGATCATCGTTATTTCTCTATCGGTTTTGCGCGAAAATTGTGAATCGAATATATACAAGCCGAGTCCTCGTTTTTAATGCCGAGGGGGAAAAAGTGCCCGGAGATAGAATGTGGTCCACTGGAACAGTATATTTTTGCGGTAGAACGTCCTGGATTCATCGATAAATACATTTTCCTCGAAAATCTAATTTTTAGTTCAGGTTCCGACTGATTTTTATCGAGAAACAGCGATCACTCGGTTCTAAATGTTTTTAGATATATTGTTATACAGAGTGTGTTACACTTGATACAGAATTCAATAATTTCATCGATCGTACCCTCGATAAACAATTCGAATCGTATTTTCCGGGTAAAGGAATGCAAACATTTGTATTTACGATGCTTGTAACATATACGTCATGCTTAAACATACAGCTGCTCGTCGACTCCGATATAAACTGGCAACGTACACTATCAAAAATATTTAATCACCATTCAGTCGGTATACGTATAAAAGACTCTGTAGTCTATTGTACTATTTACTATGATTGTAGCTTCGATAGTTCTCATCTATTATGTGCAGTCACAGCTTTAACGAAATATATGAAACTGGTAGTACTGATAGATAGACAACAACATATACAATTACGTAAAATAGTACTTATAACAGGAAATCATTGGAATAAAAAATTGTTTTCTATTCTCTGTCCCGTCCGCTATTTTATTATTATTATTATTACCACGTTTATATTAACTTGCCGAATTGTTGTCATTTTTGTTTTGTTGTATGCGTCAAATCTTTAAATCGATTTTTAAACCAATTCCCGATGAGCTAGAGCCTTGAAATTTTCAACATAGCTCAGAACTGGATGACAATGCAATATTAAAAAAAATTTTAAAAGAGTGAGCGTTTAGGATTTAAACAATATTTTTAAATATTCCCCTTCGCCTCTCGCCGTGCGACGTTCGGTAGTACGTTATCGCGTGCAGCGATCCCCACTACGCGCGCTCCCTACTTTACTACGCGTTCCCACTCCGACTCCGACACGGCACCATTGGCCCACTTCGCAGCGAAGAAGCTCAGTTTACTTACTTACTTTCTTTTTGCTTTTTAACACGGAATTATATAATTTAAATTGATTAATTTTTACAAACGAAAATATACATTCTTGAAAATGGTCTTAAACTAGACCGAAACGTTGAAAAAAGTTATATTAATTTGCAAAACTGGTCAGTTAGTAACATAGGATCGAACCTGTGCGCCGTAAATATCAATCTATTTATTTAAAATTGGCGATCGTGATGAAAGAAAACAGTTTTGACTTACTGCGTTGGTTTTGATTGGGTTGAACGCTATTACATACGCTCGGTAGTAAAGACTAAAAAGTAGAAAATAAAAATATATATATATATAAATACTTTTTAAGGAGAAAAGGAGAAAATAATATTTTTAGATATTAGAGACCATAAATAAAAGCGTGCAGCGTCCACGAAGATTACGTTAATATAGTTTAGCACTCCTCACTTTTATTTATAGTCACTAATATCTAAAAATATTATTTACTCCTTTTTAGTGCATTCTAATATAAGCGTGATTTTTAAAAAGTTTTTTTATATTATTCTTCCACTGCCCAATTTCCTTCTTCTTGAAACAATTCTTTACCCCGGAAGGGATGAATGGGGATTTCGCGGTCTCACAGAGACGACGAGGCCGCCTTTGAAACACCGCGCGCATATCAGACAACGTGGCGAAATAATAGACCGGCTTCGTTGTTGCGTTTAATTAATCGGACTAGGTCATGGTAATTTTCGAAAGTAAATTTGTAATGTAACTTAGCGGCTCACCGCCCGAATGAAGCATTATATAACTTTCCACAGTGTCCCGTTTCTGAGAGAAAGCCACCTCGACGGGAACGTGTACCCTTTTCGCAAATAGTGCGGAAACTATCTTTAGCACTAATATTTCGAAACTATTCAATCTCGTGTGACAATCAACAAATTTTTTAATTAATTGATAAACTATGATTTCTGTCTGTTTCAGGTAAGGAATACATACAAATACTTTACCACCTCTCCCTTCACTAACAACTAAGAGCCAGAACCGCGTAAGTGCGTGAGTAAAATAAATATTAACTTCTACAAAAATCGACATTTGAATAACTTTCAGTTGAGAAAATTTCATATGAATCAATTAACCAGCTGTTTATTAAATAATTTTCAACTTCTCCCTTGAACAACAACCAAGAACCCGAAACATGGAAAATAACTAGACTCCGGATGTTTGAGCGTGAATTGCAAGCCACGCAGGAGCTAAATATAAAATACTTTTCGTTAATAATTTCATCGTGGTGAAAATAACGTAATAACTCTCAACTTTCATTGTTTCAAATTATGCTTGCTAAGTTTTGTTATGTATGCATAAAATCCGGAGTCCAAAAGTAACAGAAACGACGAAACGATTTGAATAATTTTTGCCGGATTAAATTTCCCACAAGTCGATTAATTAGCTTCGTTTCCACGCGTTGCGTTCGCAACACGTGTTCGAAAGGTCCGCAGCTGTCAGCAGTTCGTCAGTCTAGAACCAAGTTCAGCCCTTGACAACTTCTGACAAGTTTGTCAGTGACAGGTGTGCTTATTGATTGTGAGCCGGAGCCGACGCGCGTGCGTGCAACACCCCCGCGTCTGCACATGTTTGTTTAGATGATTTTTGGTGCACACACGAGGAGCTCGCTTCGAAAACAGTCGGGCCTTCGGAGCATCGAGCGAGCACGCCGCGCACAGGATAATCAATTTCTCGATTGTTCGGGCAAATGTTTCTTCGATTTCGATTTCACAGGAGCGATGGAAATTCGAATTCACTAACCCGCAGGCTATACGTTACACTATTCCGCGTGAACACCCTCCCGTAACGTGTCTGTATTTAGTAGCAGAGGAACATTATTAATAGGCATTTACCGAGCAATATTCGGGAGTATCGAATTAATAGGAAAACAGAGAAAATTAGTCATTGCAGTGGTCCTGGCACAATGGACGCGATCCACAGAAATTCAATGCTCCCGAATTATCAATTCTAATTTATTCAGACGTCATTATCCACTTAAAAATACCAACGAGAAGTTGTAGCAATTTTTGCAACGATTGAAACGTTGTTGTTCAAGTTCTTTGCACTATTTGAAAATGAAAAATGAGCAATTACATTCGAATGAAAATTGATTAACAGGTTATCACCATTTCACGAGCTAATGGAATCCTGTCCAGTAAAAATTGAGTAGATTTTAATTCAAGATCTTGAAGTCTTTGAACATATTAATATTAAATATTAATTCAAATTATTAACTCAAGATCTTGAAGTCTTTGCACTATTTGAAAATGAAAAATGAGCAGTTACATTTGAATGAAAATTGATTAACAGGTTACCACCATTTCGCGTGCTGATAGAATCCTTCCCAGTAAAAATTGAGTGAATTTTAATTCAAGATCAAGACTTCAAGTCTTTGAAACTCGAAGACGAACTTTTGCAATCATCCAATATTATGTTAAAAAAGATTGGAAGCCATCCTAGTGATTAAACTTGTGAATGAATCTCGCAGATGAGATCGTCGTTCAATTGTCGTACCGGCTCACTGATTCGTATAATCGAGATTCTACCGCACTTGCGAAAACCCCATCCGAGAAACGAATCCTTCCGACCCAGCGAATAATCAAACAACAGTGGAACCGGTTTTTTTAACGAATTGAAATTCGTTACAGTGGGTCCTCAAGTGTTTGGCCCTCATTGGCGAATTTTCCGATTGAATTTTGATCCCCTTTTCCACTATCGCTCACGAAGTGGTCCATGCCAGGCAGAGGAAACTCGATCGTTTCAATTTCCTGTCCGATGTAAAGCAAAAACGTCGTCACCACTTTTACGCAATTTCCTGATTAGTTTTGCGTTTTCGATAAATTGTTTCCTGTGCCTGCTTTCTTCACCGAGGCAGCGGCGAATTTCTTAATCACCGATTCTAATGGCTTTCATCCAAAGCCAAAATAGAAGATTAGAATGATGTCAGTATCTTTTTGCACAGTTTCAAAAATACTAGTTTTTTTATACCCCGGGAAATTCCTTTCCGCGAATTTTTAAGCCAGCCAGAAGTGGCGTCCCTAAAACCGAGCACCGAGAACTGAGTTTCAAAGATACGACGTTTTTATGAATCATGAATCGTAGGCGAATAAAAAGGGCCAGCTGAACTTTGCAAAATTAAAGGAGAAATTACAGACGGTACACACAAACTTGGCGACGAAAAATTCCTTGAAAATACAATGAAATTAAAGTATCATTTTAATTTATTCTTTGTAACAGTCACCATTCTAATTTTATTTATTACCGGCGAAATAATATCTTTCTCTTCAATTCGCAATTGTGTGTTTGCACTGAACTATGCGGAATTTTTTAATTATTACACAGTTTCCCCTTTCAACTTTGTTGATTCCTCTCGAAAGAATATTTATCTTTATAATTTCAATAGTACACTTGCATTGCGTGTTTGCTGGAAACTATGTACAATTTTTAATGAAATACCTTTCCAGAGAATGAACGTTGAACAAACTCCCTTTTCGGAGACACGCGGAAATTCTTCCCGAGTTAATATGCAAATGCAAAGAAAACAATTTCTTTTCGCGTACTGAGGTATCTCTTTGAAGTGCAGAAAATACAATACTTTCTTCACGGAGAGAGAGATAGAGAAAGAGAAAAAGAGATGCGATTCAAAATTGGGTTAAAACGAGATCGATAGGGAGCTGAGGGAAACGCGTATTAACATCGTCGGCGCGTAACGTTTTAGCCGCTAAATGTTATGCGCGCGTGTAATTAATGCAACGTACCTAGTTCGCGTTTATTTCGGCGATGTCATAGCGTTCGCGAAATATTAATAGTCTGGCAATATTAACGCAACCTTCAATAAACCAATCACAAGAGCCGAAGGGAACGTAATATAGTTTCCCCCTTCCAGAGAAGGGGTAGTAAATAATAATTTAGTTAATCGAGCCTGGCTAAAAATTTCGTTCTCTTCGACAAAATTAACCTACATAAAAACAACAATACATTTAAACCGCATCAGGAAATCATTTTTTTATGTAGAAAATTGCGAGATCAAGTTATTGAAGTTATTATCGCCAAACTGTTAACCCCTTGCCGTATTTTAACGAGTCACGCTCTTCATGAAGATTTTAAACGAAGCCTAATAAATATGAATGTTACGCCTTTCTTTTTAAATTAAATAAAATTTGATTCGTTTGTAGTTTAAACATTAAAATAAATGTATCCATAGAAAAGATATAACTTATCTTTTCTCTTCTACGACATTTTTCAAGATAAAGTCGTTTTAATCGCTGTAACTTCGAAGAAAATGATACGGCAAGTGGTTAATATCTTGCTGATTGCACGCAGCCCATAAAAAATCGACGGAGGCCGAGACCAGCCTCGACATGGAGTCCACCAGCTTTATGGTGAGCTGTATAGACGGCTGTCTCGAGTGTCGAGCCCTCGCCGACCTCTCTTTCTCTCTCGTTTCGCCTCGGATAATTTGAATTAAGTTGGAAGAACTCTACTTCAACCGGGGTGGCTCATCCTGTGTGTACCCACCTCCTTTATGGTTATAATTGTGGCGAGAGGGTTTTTCTAGGAGATTTTCGCGACTGCGCACGTTCCGTTTAATAGAGCGTATGTTCGATTCTACGGGTTTTCTATCGGAAAAATAATCAAAAATGTTATTCTTTGGTAATGTATTGATATATGAATGTATAACGTATGGTACAGAATTTAATATACTATTTCGAGACCTATTGTATTGTACGTTGGAGGTTCCGTATCTGCGGATACAGTTACATTATACTTCGCGGTATCTTTACATTTAGGTTCGAAATCAAAAGTTACAGCCGCGGCTCTGTGAGTTCGCATGCAGACATGACTCACGTCCAAATGATTCAATTTCAAATTTATCGAAGAATTACCGTACTTGATCAGTCGGAAACTGTTGTATTCCGGATACTTAATATGTGTATATTTATTAAGTACAATTTCTGAGCGAAATACAAACTACAGACGTTATACAAAAAGAACTTAGTAATCTAGACAAGACTCGTCTCGATTGATCAGAAGCGAAATAAGACTGAGAAAAGAATGCTCGCGAGAAGAAGAAATCAGCAGAAGATATAGGTTTGGTTCTGAAAGGTGGAGGGTTGTTTTAGGTCTAATGGTCAGTAAGGGATGAATCATAGGTATGAAGTTCAAGGATGAGTAATAGAAGATAGGATGCCGAGCTGAAGATAGAGAGACGAACTGAAACGCTTAGATTATATGAGTGATTACTAATGATAGAGAGAACCTTATCGTAGGTATACAACAAAACTAGCTTTGGAAGAGAGATCATCCTATAAATATCGTTAGAAAGATCCTTTCTAATGATCCTCAAATCCTTCATCCAAAAATCCTCAAAAGAGCTTTTTCACTACAAAATTACCTTGCTTCCCAAAAACCAACATAATGATTATTCCAAATATTCAGGTGAAAACTATAAATATCCTTTTCTCTCGCGACTATTTTGGGGACGAAGACAGATCGCTGCAACCGCAATGAAAATGGTACCGGCAAGGAGTTAAAGAGAACATAAGAATTTAAGACAACAAGCCACTTGACCATTGGATTACTCTTCCAACCCTGAAGATAATGCATTTCCACCCCGTCATCTAACAGCCCCGTTCTAGGCTTGAAGAACCATTCGAAAAGAGTCTCCTCCATAAGAGGTCTCGACCCCTTACGAGGGAAACATCCCGTAGCCTCGAACAACTCAATTTTCATCGCGGCGAAACGGACGGGTCGTTTCGCTCGACGGGAACAGAGTTGTCCCGTGTGATTAAGTTTCTCGCCGGAAGTGTGCTCGACCATTTAACAGAGAGCCTGTGAAAGATGGCCGGTGGTCGAATCAGCTTCGATTCACGAACGATGAAAAATAAACAGACTCCTCTTTTCTTCTGGATTTTAATTAAGCCCACCCTCTCTCTCTCACTCTCTTTCACCAAAAAGAAAGAAGAAGAAAAAGTTCACGGGTACAATGGCGTCGCGACGTCCCGACGATAGAACTCTCTTCCGGAGATAGAAGGATCCACCGGAAGTCGCCTCGACGCCGAGTAATTATCTAATCGACCTCTTCCGCGGACAATATTGCCCGGTTTCTTTCGCCGTTCTCCGGTTTCATCGCAAACTTCCGACGAGAAGAAAGGAGCCGAGGGTCGAGTGAACGCCGGAATGAGCTAACCGAAGCGAATCAAAATGTTAATTACAAGATTCAGTGGCGCCCCGCTCGCCTATGACACCGACTTTCATCTTAACGCTTTTCTTTCGCCTCATAAATCTCGATCCTGAATTCTTTGCGCATTTGCCGACTGTTTAACCCCCTCCAACGCGAGAACAGCACAGACGTAAGTGCGCTGAACTGACACCTTACGCGAATTGGTTAGCATCCGAAAAATCTCGATCCGTCTTTTCTTTCTTTTATTTAACTAGGGGGCTCCGCCCCCTGCTCGCTCCGTTCGCCAAACCCCGCAGCGCCTCGCGGTTTTGCTGCTCATTCACATGGTATGATGGAACTATGAATTCTGGAATAAAATTATGAAAAGAAAAATAAAAAAGAATAAGAGTAATGAAATAAAAACAATCAGGATGAACGTAAATTTTTTTGTATTATAAATTCAAATTACATCCAAATTGATTCACTCTAATTCAAAGCTTCATCAAAAACAATGTTCTCTATTTTCTTATTCGCCAGACTACATTCGATTCTGATACCTCCCTCGACCGACATCTGGAAAAGGCAACGTACAGCTGTCCATGTGTGAATATAGTCTCAGTCGATGTAACGATCAGTCCAACTTTATCGAACGTTGCCCCTGTGATTTGTTAATTGTCATACAAAATGCCAAACTAACAGGAAACTGGTTGTTTAACAGGAAACTTTTTTCTCAAATTTCTTTCTTCGATTTCTTCGTTTGCTTTTTCTAATTTTGGTCGTTCCATTGACTAATTTTCGGTCCCTTTCAGTAGGCAACCCGCTTCTCAATTTTCGGTTCCCCTTCGGAAGGCAACCTGCTCGGCGTTTTAGGGCGACAGAAACCACAAAACTATTTTATATAATAGAAAGATATCCTGACGAATTCATTTAATGCGCTGAAAACATATATTCTATAACAAGTTTAACACTGTAAAATACTCTCCACTAAAAGATTTAAGCATCTTTAAAAAAAATAGTTCAATCGTCGAACGAAAACTGAGAGCACTGAAAGAGACTATTTTATATTACCTAATAGATTTTCAATAATTCCCGTGAATGCTCCTTTACGATCAACGTAAATTAAAAATATTAGAACTCGTATGAGATTTTTTGTTTAAGCAATTTTCATCTGCTTCGAGATTATTTCGCGTTGCATTACATGCAATCACGGAGTCATTGCCCTTCTATCAGTGGAAGCGGTAAACATTTTGAATTTCGTTATTATTGAACCGCGGATTTTATCCAAGCAGCTGCAATTTAAAACAGTAAAAAGCACGAGAGAGAGAGAGAGAGAGAAAGGTCGGCGAGGGTTCGACACTCGAGACGGTCGGCTATACAGTCGGCTATACAGCTCGCTATACAGCTAGTGGGCTCCATATCGAGGCGCATCGCGGCTCCGCCGATTTTTTAGGGGCTGCGTGTAATCAGCGAAATCCCGAGCGGTGAATCAATACCGTGCAGTACCGACAGTCTACCCTCCAACTCTTCCCTGGCAGAGCCGGCATCCGCCCCCCCCCCCCCACCCGTCCTATGTTCCAGCGTCCTTTCGATTTCCGAAACTTCCGGCACATCGTCTTCGAGGCGTTATTACCAGCCGCCAGCCGGAGGCATTTTCATTTCCTAGCCCCCGAATTTTCCATTTTCGTCAGTTAGAAGAGACTCTCCCGGCCTCGTTCTACGTCCCGTGGTTCCAACAGTTGAAATCCCGTCCACCTAGAGGTGCAAAAGAGCCAGAACGGGGTGCAGAAGCAAATGGCGGGGGTGAGAGGAACAGGGTGGATAAGCCCGGAGTCCTTACCCCGATATCCAAGTCAAAACCGGTCCGAGGGATAGTCTAGCCGCCTTTCAAGAACTCGCAGTTTCCAACATCCCCAAACCATCCGCGCCCTCCTTTTTCCATCCGTTTTCCGGAGATACGGCCAGCTGGATTTCTACCAGGTCCTACACGATGGACAGATACAGGATACAGCCAGACCGGTTAACAGAGCGGTATGGAGATCCTGCAGGATTATCGGTTGTTACAGGGGGTGCGGAAACCAGCTCGGATATGGTATTTGTTAATGTTCCCTATCCGAATACCTTCCAACGTGTAAGTGGCTTTCCTCAGCTTTTCTATGGGGAAACGAGGCTCTTCTCCGAGCTGTATCCGAGATACTCCAGACTTCCTTTCTCTTGAGAAGTTTCACCGAGTGTTCACCTCCTTGTTCTGATGGCGCGCCGACTTCGCTCGCGAACACTTGTACCGGGTAAAGCATAAGATTCAATTGTTCCATTAATTTTTGTTTCGCAGCGAACCGAGGAAAATTAGTTTTTAGGAGCTTGTAGTGAACACATAAGTATCTACTAAAAAAATTTATTCATTTCTAGTTAACAATTATTATTCGTATTATGAATGTTTCAAGAAATACAGAAAGATTTGTAACCAAAGATATCGGTGATCTAAATTATCAGAAGAATTACGACATATGTAACAAATGAACAATTTTTAATATTATTTCAGGATAACCAAATTTAAAGACAATTAAAAAATGATTACAAAAATTATGTATTCATTACGTATTATATTTTAGTGGAAGCCCATTGTGTTCTTTGGCCGTAAGAGATTGTATATAGCGGTGCAGCGTTCACATCAAATAATTTTAATTTAGTGTATTCCCAATTTTTCAAATTCCAAACGTTTTCAATTCGAAAATGTGCGAAAGCTTTAATAGCTGATTTTTCAGTCAGCGGAGTGGACAACAATTTCTCTGAAAAATTCTCTATTCAAGAAGAATAATAACAGCCACCCCCATGCTGTGTACATTATTAAAATCCCTGCTTCGAGAACAATATCCATCAACCAAAGACTTAGAGAACTAACTTTCCCAAGAGTTCAAACAACTTAACTTCATGGCAACTTTTAATGCAGCCACTTAACCGCAAAAACATCCTACTTTCAAGCAAAGGATCCTGTACACAAGTTCGTATTTCGAGACATGAACCACCACCACCTTCTCGCCATACGTTAAAAATTTGTTTCCCAAAAACTGCACATTATTCCTCTTCGTACGATCGAATCGACGAGAAATTTTTTTGTCGTCTTAGTAGACTATACAGTGTAGTTAAATTTATGAAATTGGTGTTAATTGAAGTGGTTTTTTTAATAGTTACAAACGTGTCATCCAAATTCTCATTTTGTAGTAGTCGAAAGACTGATCTCAAAGAAGTGAAAAGTACAGCGACACTAAATCTTTAGAACCACATTGCAGAAAACACATTTCCTACGTCCACAAAGTCACAAAAAAGCAGCCATCTTGTTAAAGAAATCGCAACGAGTACACCATTTACTGATCATTTAGCATCCAATTTGTTACCCGTTAAAACAGAAAACGGCGCCGTGCAAAGTGAGAAAGCTGCCAGCCCCGAGAAAGCACGAGAACTTTCTTGAATCTTGAGAACACGAACCAAAGAAGCAGTCCAGTGGTTCGCAATCGGTGAATCGTGGCATTTACTCGGTACCCTCGCAATTTAGTAGAAATTAAGAACGGGTAAACTGGAAGAAACGTCCGGAAATGGCGTGAAAAGAGATCTCGTTATCAAAGAACGATTTCATTTTCCGCGGGGCGGACGTTTCATTTTTCACTTGCTGTCTCGTGTTCGCGAGATCCGATTCAGTATTTCGTGTCTTTGCCGTTGTCGTCGGGACGGTAGAGAGAGAGAGAGAGAGAGAGAGAGAGAGAGAGAGAGAGGCCATTCATACGAGGACCCTCTTACGGAGGGTGTGTTTGGTTGCCGTGAAATCCTCCGTTTGGTCCCCGCTCCGGAAAGGGTACGGTCTTGGTTCGCGAATGTCTGGGATTCGCGAATTTAATAACTCGAGTTCAACGTCAGATGAAGTTGAACTCGCGGATTCGGCGAGTGGAATATATGTAAGACTGCCGAATAGGAATTTCTACGGCATATAGAGGCGTATACTACGGTCTCTCTCTCTCTCCTCTCTATGTATGTGTACGCGTGTACACATGTGTTTGTAACCGTGGAACCGGGGGTTGAACTTATTCCAAAGTGCCGGGCTCGGTCGTTCGTAGTTTGGCCGGATGAAGAACGAGTATCCGAGTTGCAAAACTCGTTACGTATAAATAAAAAGAGCTCGCTAGCGAGGAGGACTTATTTGTTCGCGATAGGCCCGGCTGCGTGCCTTGGCGAGGATAAATACGCGAAACGAAAGAGAACGAATTGGAAGTTCAGTATTTCAATATACATATCGCAAACTGCTGGGCGAAGAGGCAGCTCTCCTCTTCTTCCCGGTCGCTTAACGTCGCATTCGCCTGATGGCTCTCGTTCGGTTTATTGTTAACATTTCGACCTGTATGTTGGGGAATTTTTAGTTAAATTTATTATACGCGCCTTGATCGATTGCCTATAAACATTCCTTTCAATTCATTGCATTGTCGTCACGATTTCAATCCTGTCTGGGTAAGACTTCAGAAACCTCCCCCTTTCCTTTCGACATGTGACATACATCATTCTATTCGTTTCGACATGCTGAACACAAAATATATACACCACTTTTGGCGCAAATGAATAGTTTTCGAGATATTCGTGAAAAACTGTAGTTACTATACATTGAATCATTATACAATAATATAATATATATTATATATTATAATTTATACTATTATATGATTGCATCATTGCAATCAAATCGTGAGGTGTTGTTTCTAAGGAACTTAATCTTTCAAGAATAAATTTAAGAACAACAGTTTTCATCCGTTTCATATCGATGCCATTTCTATACACATAATCTTTTTTATACCTAACCTAACGTAAGCTAACCTAACCAAAACTCATTCTATTCGCACGATTCTTCCAACCGAACCTTCTTCTCAGAAACACTGGGTGGGTGTGTGTGGTATTATTGTAATACGTACTCACTCTTCATCATCATATGTTTTAAAAAGTTCTCTCGGTATATATACCGTTCAACGATTGTAGTAATATATCTGTAGAAACAGTTGACGAGCGGTCGCATCGTGTTGACGCGCACGCACAGAACGGACGTGCACGTATACACAAAATTCAATGTATAGTAACTACAGTTTTTCACGAATATCTCAAAAACTATTCATTTGCGCCAAAAGTGGTATATACGTTTTGTGTTCAGCATGTCAAAACGAATAGAATGACGTATGTCACATGTCGAAAGGAAGGGGGGCTTTTCTGAAGTTCAGTCCCTGGCTATAACAATTTCTTTGAATTTGTTCGTTCCTGTTCATCGTTAAAAATATTGTTGCCGGTAGGAAGAACGGTTACGAACGTTGTAACGTTCCGATGGCGGTTCGGCACGGCTCTGCTTGGTTCTGCTCGGTCGCGCGCGAGCACCAAAGCCGTATAAATACGAACATACATAAATGCATAAGGCTGCAGATTGCTTCGAATATATCGATGCGTCGCTGCATTCTTCCCCGGCATAATTCTTGCGCGTGTCGCCGGGGTGGTAAAGCGCTTTGTCATGCCTGACAATCGGATACCCTTGTTTTATTCGGTATGAAGCTCACGCCGCGAAATATCGTGCCGTTCGAAACGTGACGAAATTCCTTTATGTCGTTTTTATACTCGTTACCGTCGCCTGCGAACGCAAACGGGTCGTACACTTCTGTTCACCCCTCGCAAATTGACCGTTCCGAATTATTTAATTATTTCGTTTGAAAACAGAGTCCGCTGCGTCTCTTGCGTACGTAACAATTATCGTAGGAAACATCGTTTATTTCCTTGAAAATTGGTATTCGTTTGATATTCTCAAATGGCACCGCTTTTTCCATTTTCTTTTTTTAATTTATTAATTAAGTACTGAACTTTCAGCAAACCATGACGTTTAAAGACCATCATGAGAACATAATTCATTCGTTAAAAATTGGGATTCGTTTCACAGTTTTTATGGAAGTTTCAAGCCTCTTAGAAAACGATGTACTAAACTTTCAACAAACCATGTCGTTTAAATGGTGAGAAATATTTGTCGCACTGTTTTAGCATAATTTATGTACCGCTATGTCGGCAGGTTGCATTTAGTATCATTTGGAAGATGGTGGTGCAGGTCACGATAATTATTTATTCGTGTATTGGCCGCGGAGAGACAGTTGTTTGGCCGCTTTGTCAGCGGGTCTCGGCTGCCAGGAATTCCGTCTTATTCTCGCGGGTTTTTTTTCCTCTGTAATATAGCAAATAGATTTAGCAGTGCAACCTTAGTATTTTGCGGTCAAGGATTGATCAAGCCCTCCGCGAAGCCGATGGTGATCTAATTTTCGACGATGTTCGGCCGCGGTTTCGGATACACAACCCCGCCCCGTCTAAATAAAGACGTATCCTCCGACGTCAGTTGAAGTGTCATTTAGAAACGGTGTTGCGAGCGTCAAAGCTGTTTTCACCGGAGTGAGTGAGAGAAAGAGATAGAGAGAGGAAGAGAGAGGATCCTTGCGATTTCTGGTGACACCGACGCCCCTTCACTCTTCCCCGGCGATCGTGCATTTAAATATCTTGCTCCCGATGCGATTTCCAGACGCCATAATTTAATTGGCTCGCCTGTAGACGAGAGTGGAAGTCGCGGCGACTCTCGTTGCAATTCGAGAGAATATTTAACTTCGTTCCCGCGGATAATCCGATTCCCCATTTATTATATCGCGTTCGTCACTCGAAAACGACGCCGAAACAATTACCGTTTACAGAAATGTCAGTCGACGAGTGAAACGGCTCCAGCTACCTTCAATTAAGCCGTGGAGATTCCCTCATTGGATAAATAAGCTATCGCGACAACCATAAATAATTCCATCAGCAAAACTCTCAGAGAGGAAGCTACAGTTACGGGATTTCTTTTTAGACATACAGTATTTTATCCATATAAGTCGATGAAACATTTATGCGCCAGGGACAGTATTCTTTGACTTTTGCCAAACATAGAGAAGGACGTCAGATGTCAGAAAGTCTTTCTCGTTAGTTACTGATATGTCACCTTACAGTATATATACCTTTCCCATACTGCCTCTAGCATCCCGTGTCTAAGGCAATGGCCCGCCAGATAGCCTTACTGATGAGTCCTCTAGTGGGTCTAGGACGAAACACCTAGTTCCTTTCTTTTCCAATTGTTTCAAATGATCGAACTGCGCCGCAAAGAAATACCTATATTATATAGAGAAGGACAGCCGAGCTCGAGAGGCCTCGGTCGACGAGAAATAACTAATCCAAATTTTCAACTTCTTTATTTTTCATTATTCTTTGATGGGACTTCGATGACCATATTTGTGGCATTTTTCTAATTAAAATGATACCAAATATGATATAATTCTGATGATATTTACTTGTGCAATAGACATTTAAATTTTCGGGCGCGAGGAAGAATAGCGTATGGGAAAGAACGAGACTTCCTTGTACCCGAAACTTTGTCTACTACACAAGTAAATATATGTACTAAATGATATCGGCGCTACAGGTTCGATCAATTATACTTTTCTACTTCTTCTACTAAACTTCTACTACTTCTACTAAAATATACAAATAATTTTCATGAAAATGGTTCAAAACAGAACCGAAACGTCGAAATTATAATTCTGCAAAATTGCTAATTTTTGTATAATTGATCGAACCTGTAGCGCCGATATCATTTAGTACATATACAAAATTTAAGATCGTGAACAAATGGAAATTATTAACAAGTAAATATCATTGGAATTATATCATATTTGGTATGATTTTTATTAAGAAATATGCCACAAATATGGTCATCGAAGTGCCATAAAAAATAATGGAAAATAAAGAAGTTGGAAATTCCGATTGGGGTGCCATATTTCTCGGCGACCGACGCCTCTCGAGCTTCATGGCCCCTCAAGGGGGTACACCTCGCAGCAGTGGGGATAGATCTGGAACATTTACAGGTCAGACTCTGGGGACATTTGTGGATAAAAGACTGTAATCAAATGTTTCACTAGTCAATTTTCGTGTCATCTTACTGCGGATCGTACTGTTAATTTAAGAATATTTGCAACAAAATCCATCACTACGTTATCAATAAACGTTCGACGTATTCCTCTCCATACGCGACAAACTTCCGACGCGACAGTGCAAACACGACAACGCTAGTCGATACTAATTACCATTGCGAGCCGCGTAACAGGAAGAACAACGGGTATTAACATCAGCTTAATTGCTGATTTTAACGAGGGAAACACTGTTATTGGAAATGTCGTTCGCAACAAACGGGATAATAGAAATTTTTAATAATCACGTTTCTTTAGCCGCGCTGTAGTGATAATAACCTGTTACGTCACGACCGCTTACGTCGTTAATAACAATTTTACGTTACACTACTTTCCCGTCCCTGCGCACGTGAATTATTCTACTCGCTCGAAGAGGATTTACAGTGAGGAAAATCAAATGTTACAAAGTGGATTTCCCGCTTTTCGAAACAGGTTAAAACTGTTTAACACTAGGTTCTCGGAGCGATAGAAATAACTATTTTACATTATTTTATAAACATAACATGTACATATGTGTCTATCCAATGTTTTGATCATTTTTCCAATAATATATACTAGGGTGGCCCCTTAGGTATACTTGGTGAAATTTTTTTTGCGAGATTTCTTTCATGACTCCTAAAAATTTTCCATTTGGTAAGACAATAATTCCTGCAAAAGATGAAGTTGATCGGATACGGGGAAGATGAGAAATTTTATAGGAAAAAAGAGAAAATTTTTTTTTATAAGTTTTTAGTATTGCTGCAGGGCTACCCTGCCAACCAACCGTCTACAGAGTTCTTGAAGGGTTTCGAAACACGAGATTCCAGCGAAAACGGACTTGTTAGCGGGAACGTGGCGGACAGTAATTAGAAAGACTAATTAATGTGAAATAATCGTAATTCGTACAAAGTACACTTGTATTTGAACGCATGAAAGGAATTATGATATTTTTCGAGGTATAAAATTTTTCAAACAGCGAGTTTGATGCATTTGATATGTACAAAAAAAAAGAATGAGTAGGCGTAATTTAAAACAGTGAAAGCGTTACACTGTGGTCTGACAGTAAGGTCTAGCGCGAATTAATTATCGTGCGAGGAAAAAATTGACATTTTGTGTAAAAATTTCTTTCAAATATTTGAGTAAAGTAAATAAAACATAATTTACAATACTGACTACTTGTTTATTAATATAGCGGGTGTCCCAGACCACCCGTACCACCCATTTATAATCTAGAAAATGGGTTATTTAAAAAAAAAAAACAAAGTGTTTCTTTTATAAATCAGATGTGCTCTATCAACTGGTGATATTTTTAACCTCCGGTTTCAGCCGGAAATAGGTGATTGAGACCGGAAGTTACATTTTTCAAATGAAACATGGTATTTATTATTACGGATTTGGATTCTATGCGAAAAAAACAAGAAACTTTTGTCTAAAACATTTTTTCAAAAAATGTCATTTTATGTCCTTTAAGTAACCTTCAAAATGAGTCTTGGCAAAATAATGTTTTCACTATCTGCTCTTGTCTATATGTATATACCCAATAATATATAACCAAATAAAAAGGTAATTAATTCCTCAGGTACTTATCAGTACAATCTTAGCAGAGGCAAATAAGAAATATTAGATCCCCGTCATTCTGTCGGGGCTCTGGCAAACATAGTGGTCAAAATTGAAGTAGCGTTTGTTTAAGAATCGCAAGGAGTGGCGCGACTGATTGTTGCGGTAGAACATAGTAAGCTATCTCGAAGATGTTCACAAGTCGCCTTTTGTCGACGATTACCCCGACGGAATCCGAGGCGAGGTATGTGGAAACGTGCGCCGTTTATTTGCCAACGGGGCAACAACCGTTCGGAACTCAATTTCCACAGGGCGTCATTATACTTACGTATCGGAACCGTGGACCGACGCGACTCGGCGTATGCATATGCATACGAGCTAGTGAATGCACGTCAGAGCGAGCTCACAGAGGTGGCGCGTGCATAAACTCCGAACGTCGCGGTCGCGTATTGTCTCTGCAGCTTGAGACGGTGTGCGATGGGAGAATTTCGTACCCGAGAACACGCATCTAATTTTAATGGAAGTTCGTTCCACCCTTCTTCGTGCACTGGGTATCTCATTTGTATGCACGATCAACATCAACTTCGAAACCATTGATCGCCAAAGACATGTAAATAGGAAATATTTCGAGACGTCGATTTCTCATGTTTACGTGAAACTTTGAATTTTCATCTTTGAACTTGATCGTCTGAAAAATTCTTGTTAACTGCTTAAACAAAGAAGTGTCGTGGATGATCGTTCATTACGAAACGTATGAGTTCGATGAACCTCGTAATAAATATCTCGGAACGAACAAAAAGTCCGTCGCTATTACTTAAAAACGAGTGTCACGGATACTGCTAAACGATCAGCCGGAACACGCGGTACTATCAATACTCGGCGTGCCAAAGCCGTAGAATCCATCATGTCCAGGCAATAGATTTCATCCAATTATATAGATCCGCTCACGTATAAACTGGCCTGACAAAAAGAAGCCGGATAATCTACGATATAGGATTTCCATTCAAATGAACAAAATCCCACCGATCAATCTTAACGCGAGCATAAATCATAAACTCCATTGTTTGGAGGAATCTGGCGCGAATTGCAACGCCAGATAAAAACATCATCCCCTCGAAAGAAAATACGTATATTTATTAAACTAAATCATTATTTTTGAAGTTGCATTCATTCTATATAAATACAAAAAATGTCCGTTTATTTGTAATCGGTCATCTCCGTAACGACTGAACGTAGAAAGCTGGCGTTTGAACCATTAGACGCGGCGAAGCGTTATTTCGGCAAGGTTTTAGAGCAAACCACATTCGAAAAAGTAGATTCGTTCAAAAGTTGTGAATTCAAAAGTCATTAATGACCAAAGACGACTTTTACTTATCTGTCTGTCTGTTCGTGATATTTTCACTAAAATTCATAATAAAATTATTCTTACCCACTATCTTAATAAATACATTTTTTCTAAACATTTTTTAATTAATTAACATTGTTTAATTAGTTATTTCTGGGAACGACAAAGGTCATCAGAGAAAAATCTTGGAGCAAGAACGCAGTTAACCATCTCTATCTTGTAATTGGACCCTATATATTTTCGGAAAAAAATAGAAAAGAAAAAGTTTATCCGTTCAATTTGTAAAATTATATTGATTATCAGAAGAGAAGAATACATAACTCAAATCCGTCCCTCGTGTCAATTCGACACAGTTTTCCCGAAATAAGTTCTGTTATTTGTAAGTAAACTTCTGTGAAACTTGGTGACTTTTACTTTTTAATGCGAAACATATAACCGCAAAAACCTAAGATGTAAATGTTCACTCATCAATTTTAATGAAAAAATTATCAAAAGATAACTGTTTGACTTGTTATTACATTGATTATTTTTAATATTGTGTCGATTTGACACCGAGTGACAGATTCAGTTGGTGAAATGAGGGTTAACCCTTTACTGCATGATTTTTTAAATTGGGATGAAAAAATTTAAAGAAGGTCAGTTTTTGTGTTTTATTTAAGGGAGAAATATTTAAAAAAAATTAAAACAACATTTTCAGAAACATAAACATAGCAAGAAAACACATTATTAGTTTACTATACAGGGAGGTCCGTTTAAGTAAAAACACCTAAAAATCAGTGGTAAAAATAAGTAGAAAGTGATGGATAATTACGGTCTGGAAATTTATCTTTATACATTCGAACTGCTTGCCTTAAACAATGATCAGCTTTACCGTAAATGAATACCATATCAACTTTCTCTTGCATCGAGTAATTCATTTCAAACAGCACGTCGATACACGGATAGATAAATTGAAACTGATCGGAATGTCAAATCGGAAGGCATCATCAGTATTGCGACAGTAAACATATTTATTTACATTCACGCTCTTGATGTAGAGTCTTGGTCAAAGCCTACGATCTTAATAGACATCAGTTCTAGGTAAAACTTTAATTTTCGAGGATCAAGGTCATTTCAAGGTCATGTTATTATACATATCTGAATGTATTTTTCCATCAGTTACACGATGCAATAAAAAAAGAAATGTAGTTATGCACCAAAAAACATCGATGACATTGACAACTCCGAAAAAAATTACCCTCGGAAAAAAATATTCGAGCCAGATATTTGGTCCATTGACATCATACCCATTACGTAAAAAATATTTTTTGCATCACAATAATCTGAAGAGATTTTTAGGTGTTCTTACTTACACGGACCTCCCTGTATACAAGATTTGTTAACTGTATCAAATATGATACAATATGTGGCGAAGGGTTAAACCAGAAAGTGTATAAAAACTTTTTGTATTACTACGTACGATTAAGAACGAACGAATAATCTGATTAAATGGTTTGAATGAGTTTATTGTCGAAAATTTCACCATGATAAATGGAGAAAATTCTCGGTTCCCTAATTACTCAGCCAAGAACATCGCCAGCGAACTCCGTCGAAGTCGGCATTGCAAAATGGACGTGTCCGAAGGAAAACAGCGATTCCACATTCATCTAAGTCCCGCTATCGTCTGTTTCATTACCAGAAACAGTCACTGCCACGGTAAGGTTTCCATTAACCCCTGGCAAAACGTTCACTGCTAGAAGCTCAGAATTTTCGGTGGTATTCTGTTTCCGGATGCCATGCCGGGACGGCACTCGCTCGCTCTACCTCTTCGAGCTGCCGACCTATAAATCACGTAATTCTCATCCCCCATTATGGTTAATCTCCGCATATACTCTGTCTCCCCCATGTCTGACTTTGGATTTCCATTCCGAGTCCGTCGCTTCATCCGCTTCATCTCCTGATGATTCTCGAATCAATGTCAAATCGCGATTTATGGAGACACCGGCAAACCGTGCGGAATGTAACGCTGCAACCGGCGGGGTTGTAAACGCCAGAGCAGCTTCAAATTGTCTCTTCTGATCGCCTACAATTGGACCAGTCAAAGCGTAAAAGCTATTTTTGATGTTCCGCTTACGGGTCGCAATCTTTCGTTGCGACGAATTCTACGAAGTCTGCTACGAATCTGCGCGCGGTTTGCAACAAAATTCTAAACCAGAAAAACTGTTATAATTAGCGAAACTTAATAACATTCTTATCCAATTTTCATTTAACCCTCATCCACACTACGTGGTACCCGGGTACCTATTTCAAATTCATTCACATACTATTCAATATTTTTCAATTGATATGTCCTCCATCTTTTGTGGCATCTCAAATCTACTTTAGATGAATTAATATCCTTGGAATTAAACAAAAATTTTATACAACATTTCACAAAAAAAAACTCCCAAACTTTTTTTTTCGCATTCGCTATGATGAGGGTACCCGGATACCACAAGGCTCAAGTAGGCAAATTAGATCCTATTCAATTGTGATTTATAGTACAACTATTTCTCAGTACAAATTTTATTGTTTCAAAATACAATCGAACTACATGTCACTACAAGTAATACATTTTCTCCACTTTTTGTGTATGCTGCACACATATTGGTCTTTTACAGACCACACACGGAGTCTCGCCAAAAAACAATGGGGATGAAAACTTGGCGGAAAAGGTCGATAGTAGCAAAGACGTGCCATAAAAGATCTCCAGGTCATGCGGGGCCAGCTATCAGGTATATGCATGAACCTGAGGAAGATGGACCCGTCACGGACCAAGGGCCCTCGCTGAGGCCTGGTAGCGACGAAGACGCTACAACAGTATGCAGCAACCTATATGGGTACCCGGGTACCTCTTCATGCAGAATCGTATAAAAAATTACCCGTGTGT
>CM052332.1:7276833-7361870 GCA_028455615.1 Lasioglossum zephyrum
TTCATCTGAAACATTGTTTGCTAAGCGTAATAATAATAACGTAAATCTAGATGGCAAAATGTGGCGCCCCACCCTGTATGTTGATCATATCTCACAGGAAATTGCGTGGCCACGATAAACTCGTTTTACGTTTAAAATGTAATCCCTTCTGTCGCCGGAATGTCCCGAAATTTTTCAGAAACTCCACCGCAACTTCGCGATCCTGGGGAATTGCTCTCGTCCGTCTGAAGGAATTCTTTTCCCACAAAGGAACACCGAATTTCTAGCCTTTTCACGGGAGAAATTGATATTTTCAGGATCATATAACCAGCTATTTTAGCTCCTCTCATTAAATCGACGTTCCGTTTGCATTCAATGGGTCGAAATTACTGAAGACCGTTGAATGCACCCTTAACCTGAATGCATCGTCTGGCAATGTAAATGAATTATTGCGCTCGTCATTATTACCAAGGAATGCGCCTGCAAAGTGAAGCCACTGCCAATGAATGATTACTTTATAGCGCATAATATGAATTGCTGAATCGTTTTTTCTTTTATGCGAGAGAGGGAAACCATTGAATAAAACAGCTTCTTACATAGGACCACTGATTTTACCGACTTAAATGTCTCTCGTATGTCTTGCAGATGGAACACAGACGAATTCAATGACTCGTGTTGCGACGACATTCAAATGATCTTAGACCTCGATATAAGCGTTGGAAATGTATGCGCAGCCTTGTCAACATACAACCACTTGGATGGTCGTGTGGTCATTGATATTCAAGGCTCGGTGAAGTGGTTTTTGTTAATTATTTATTCTACCTGTGCGAGTCGCTTCGAGCTAACAAACTTGAGGAAAAGTGTCGACAAATTTTCGAGTAAACCTGAAACACTTGTGAAGTTGTTCTGTATCGATACCGGGGAAACACGGCTAAAATAAAAAATTGATTTCCTCTTTTAATGGCACATTGTTACATTCAAAACAATATTTAAAAAATTCGGAAAATTCTCCTAGGCTTTATTTAAATTTTGCCTTCCTAGGCATTTTCTTCATAAACGCAGTGCCGAATTAAGCCAGTGCGGGGCCCGTAGCAAATGTTCGTATCGACCAAATTTTAGGACAATTTTCTGCTGCAAGCGCGGGGCCTGTAGCATTTGCTACTCCTGCATTTATGATAAACGCATAAAGATGCGCAGAGTCTACTCACGAGTATTACACCTAGAAAATTAGCTCGGGTCTTTCGAAAATTTCGCTAGAACAAAGTGGAGTTAATCAGAGCGGGATGTCATAAATATTGATACGAATTCCCGGGCAAACGATGCGCGGAGTGATCGACATATAGGACGGTGGAAATATTATTTACAATCAGCGTCCGCAATTTCATATTTATCGAACCGTCGTTGGCTGGGCGTGTACGCGTGCCCAAAGTGCACCACTTAGAGTATAGCATAATCGTGGAGAAAAGTGCTTCCTAATGAGCTCGGTCTTTCGCAGGTGTGCAGAAGTAGTAGTGGTCCACGTTAGTCTGGATCGAGGTTCCATTGGCCATTGCAAACTGAATTTCCGATAATTGCTTTCCGCACCGCCTAAAATGATAATTAAATTCCTGGTCGCGCTATTACCCATGGCAAGCCATTGTCGTCATAATGGCCTTTCCGGGAAGCGTCGTAAGGGGAAGTCGTGGCTACATTTAAGGATGTTCTACAAACAACATCTCCGGTGCGCGGGAGCATGGTAATGAACCAAATGAGCAACCAGTACGAGGGACCGTGCCGGTGCAAGGACGACGTGTAACATTTAATTAATCGCGTATTTAATACCTGCCTTTTCATACGCCTCACTTCAAACACGGCTGTTTATGCGAACGAGCGTTGACGGCGAACAGCTGCGCTGCACGCCTGAAATTATGAGTCGCGTTGCTGCTACACAAGAATGTGTGTCACTCTCCACTCGAAAACGGAAGAAAGAAGCTTCGAATTTAGTCGTTGCTCGACCACGTGGTAAAGATTATTTAATATATTATTACCAGACCGCGGATCTTTATGCAAAATAGAAATCAGTACAGATTAATTGCAAGAAATTTATTTCTCTTTTTTTATAGAAAGTTGCAAGTCTATTGACACTCTTAAATTCTACAAATTTTTGTACTGTTGAAATTACATCATCCAATTTTTCCTATAAAAACGCATAAAGTTTTTTTATCTACTTACACGCATAAATAGTACGACCTTTTCATCATAACACGTATAGTACCGTAAAATATCAATTTTCCAACTGAAGCGGTTTGCTAGAGCTGGCGTGTTCAAGTATGGCGACTGGAGACGTTGATGTACCATGCACACTTATTCCTGCCTTTTTACCCGATAAATGAGGTAATAGAGAAAAATCGGAGGGGATTGTTAAACTGGACAGTAAGCAGTTATCGGAGTACAAAATTACAGAACTCACTACAGTCGAAAACGAATAGAATTCTCTTGTAATCGACGCATTAAACAGCAGGTCATTTAAATATTTCAAAAACAATATAAAAAGTGAATAAATACTGTGCCCTCAGTAAATGCGCAGCGCCGTTGACAAAGTATCAGACACACGAAATTGAAATTCCAATCAATTCACGTTTATAAATTTCAGCGTACATGGATCGAGAATGTAATTCAATTAGTGCAATTTGTTAGCATTAATTCGCTAATCAACTCTTTCCGATTTAAATTGGCGCGTGCAATAAATCTGCTGCGTTTTGCACGAAAATATCGCCGACCGTCTCTGGTTGAACGTGCTGTCTACATTTAGAAGCATAATAAAATCAGGTTTCATTAAAATGGTAATTATCGGGTCTGAATCTCTCCCTCTCTCGGTGGCGTGCAGAATGCTCGTCCGTTAGTTACGAGCATGCTCATTCATCCAGAAATGGGTGCCTTTTGTTTAGCTACTCGCGTTCTACCTTTTATTATCAAGTTTGACACGGCAACGTTCACTTTTACACGGAACTGGATTCGTTTCAGGCAGTCGAGACGTCGACTTGTCCTTCGACTGACAGAGGAAAGTTGAATGACTATGGTCCGGATCGAGGTAGGGAAACACGACCAGTTTAAATCGGAAAATCAGTCACCACCGTTACACTCACCCGGTCGCGGTGTGATTAGTGGCGGCTCATAATTTGGCGAAACGATTTTAACTGGCCGACCGATTGCCGGTGATTACTCCAGATGCGATTTACAAATGATCATCATGGAGGCACCGGGACGATTATATCGTAGACGTTCATTTCCAAAACGTGGCTCCACGGGATTACGTTGTTGTTGTTCGACAACACGCGTCCGGCTTGAAATTAACGCTATACAGAAGCAATTTTCGATATCGTGCCCGGCGTCGTTGCGAACGATTTGTTTGCGAATACCGTCGCGTGCGAAATTAGCATTTGCATATTCGAATGTTTATTTGTACGAACAGATATTATGTTAAACAAACAGCCGGGCCGCGTACAGGTGACATGATTTGTTTTTCACCGTAAATCGTGCAGACCGAGGAACATTACCTAATACACGGCAATTATAATCATCCGCGTCGTTATCATTCTACGTCATGAGCCGATGAATACTGTTTTCCGTTTAACCTTTTCGCTGGTGAGCGATATCGTTCCAAACCGATCGAAAGGTTCTGATAATTTTATTTATGTGTGTCGCGCGCACGAACTATGGAAGCCAATTTTTCCCGTCGTAATACACCTGTTTTCATGCATTGTTTGGTTACAGCGCAGGATATGCAGAAAATTGAATTTTAAAAGCCGGCGAACCTTTTTGTACGAACTGGAGTATATTCATTTCAAATGAATTCGTGTTGGAACCCTCATTTACTTAAATATATATTAAAGAATTTAATATATTAGGTTGTTGCATATGAAATGTACAATTTTTAGCAGGGACATTAAACAAATGCAATTTAGTACCCAATGTATTCTACCTAGAAATTTTTAGTTTCTTTTTAAAAATTATATGGTCATTCACGTTTTTCATTTGCAAGATTGTTATCTTGATTTTGTAGTCCTTTTTGCCGTCAATGACTAGTACCTTAATTAATCACCACATTTTGCTTAACTTCATTCAAAAATAAAATTATACAATAAAGATAGAATTATAAAAATAACAGGCACGTGGTTGCCTTATAAGAATGACGAGAGTTCATTTATTTATATATTTAGACTAATAAAGATATTTATTAAATCATTTCTTATGAAAGCATCTTTATAATTTCATTAATTATGAAATAAAAAATTTACAACTGATCAATTGACCAGTCGTGGTACGTTTAGTTTTATACCTTAAAGTTTTATACAATAAATCTATAGACTGTAATAATATTTTCTATTCGTTGCATTCTAAACTCAAGACATTTCATATGCAACAACCTAATTTAATGCTTCGTTTTAGACATATTCGATTATTGGGCATATCCATTTTGTGATTTAATGACCAATCGATTTTTCTTGCAAAAAAAGGAACATCAAAATCTTCCATAAGATTCTTACAACAAAATGAATATCAAACATGATGATATCGATCACTTCCAAGCAGAGTTGTGCAGAATTACAATTGAATTACTCCAGAATTGTAATTACAAAGTAATTGAAGTATATTGTAATTTATAATTCAGATCTTCATTCAATTAAATTACAATTTAATTCGTAATTGCAATGGAGTACAATTATGTAATACATTGTAATTCATGTATATTGTAATTTATAATTCAGATCTTCATTCAATTAAATTACAATATAATTCGTAAATGCAATGTAGTACAATTATAAAATACATTGTATTTCAATTAAATTGTAATTTATAGTTCAGATCATCATTCCATTATCCCGATGTCACTGCGGGAATACTGTCCGTGCAGAACACGGCTATTGGACAGTAAACTCGCGGTACTGTATATAAAAGATAAAAAATATAAGAATATATCGTACTTCTTCAAAGTTCTGATCTATAATTTGGAGAGCTTTATTTTTATTATATTATATTTCAATTATACATTGTATTTCAATTACACATTGTATTTCAATTACACATCTGATTAAAATACTTAGTAATTGAATTAGAATGTAATTGAATTAGCAATACTCTGCTTCCAAGCCCGTAGAACGTGAATTGGGTTACGGAGGGTTGAGCAGAGCGTTCGAACTTGGCGCGTGTTCGGCGGTAGAGCGGTAAAGCATGTCCGCTATTGGCTGGCCAATGGTGTGCGCCGATGGATCGAGATATGGCGAGGTATCGCGAGAGGGCGTTAGGTTTGCACAGCGAACACGCATCAGCGGCGCGCACAGCGCCGCGCATCGACGGAATAGAGCGAGACCGGACGTAAGAGAGAACGAGCTAGACTCGTTCGCGTTCCGCCGAGGTGGTGCAGTTTTCCAGTGTCGCGTAGAGTGTAGTGTTTTTCTTCCTTTCCCCCCGTTTCCGTGGATCGAGTGTAGTGTGCGTCGATGAAGCGAGCCAGATCTATCCCCGATGATTAAGGAGTGCATTTAGGTAATTAAGAATATTCTGATACGGCCGCGCCCCATTAAAATACGAACCTCGTCCCTTCGGGACGCCTCGCGACGACGGGAACAACGATGGTGCGCCACTATAGCGCACACGCCGCGCCGCCGGCGTTATTACCGTCGTACGTTCAATTTCGCCGGAATTCTATCAACGATTATATGTGTTCGAACGCGCGCCAACAAACTCGTGCACTCTGATCAGTCTCGTCTCGAGCTTGGATCGCGTGTGTTGCGTTTTCGTGTGCAAGGTGTGCACATCGGAGGAAAAATATGTACGTATGCACACGGTGCCGGGAGGGAGACACGGTTTGCAGCGTGGTGTGACGCCGCGTCAATGTCGAATCTCTTCGAAATGAAATTCACCAACGCTTTTTCTACCTGCCACAACGATTACCAACGTATCTCCTGATGTACACGCAACGTGTATACGATACGACCGAATCTGTATATAAATAGTATATACACGTACGTAATAATAATACTTCGTTGTATCTTATCGGTCCGCGGTCGGTACAGTGGCTAGTGAACCAGTGTTTTCGTTGCCGCGTGTCGCCTCTTGCGTTCCATCTTCCGTCTCGCGTTCTCAAAGGTATAATACGTATTCGGCTGCGTAATTTAAACGGACACGGAATACATACCGACCAGCAACGAACGAAGATAGGAAAGCTGATGCTGGAAAATCGAACGATCGGTTCCTTTACCCCTCCTACCTTCGGATATTAACGAAAGAGGGAGAGATACTAGTGCGCGAGATATATACATATATACATTCACCGAGAGATAAAGAACGACTTGCCCCGTCGAGCGTGCGACCGAGACAGACTTGTTTCTACCGATTAGTTTTGCATCGAGACTGTACCGCTTCTGGTCGTCGACTTTTGTATTTGCGTACCTTTTCCCCTCCTCTCCCTCACGCCACCCCCCTCTCTCACGCGTGCTAACCGAATACGAAACAATGCCGCTTTTCGTCGCACGCTTTTCAACCCGAAACCGAACGATCTTTACCACCGGCGACGTTCGAAATGTATGCAGTCTCTGCGTGCACGCACGTCTTTAATTGTGTTCTTCCGGCGGTGTACGTTTCTGCAACGTGCTATCCGTGTCGGCGTTCGAACATGCTCAAATTGTTTACCTCTCTCGCGACCGACCATTTCCATTCTTTAAATGATAGTCTATTAGGCCAGGGTTTGCCAAACCCTTTTTCTCTGATGGAAGCACTTTAAGCAGGTAGACTCGTTTTTTCCAGGATTGCAAGGGTGCGGGATGTGTCTTTTCATTTCTCGATAATGCGTGTTATGGGGTTTTCCAGTACTGAAAAGTTAGAAGCGTTAGATAAAAGGTTGCACAATCTAAACTGTCATCGCCTTGAAAAACCCTATTTTTACGTTTACCAGGCGTAATTTGCATTTAACTTAAATTGATGTTTTCGGAGCAAAGATGCGATCCTATGTTAATAACTAAGCAATATTGCAAATAACTATAACTTTTTCAACGTTTCGGTCTAGTTTAAGACCATTCGCAAGAAAAACTTCTTTTATATAATTGCGTTTTGTTTTTTTGACACGGAGGTTAACTTGAACTGTATAATTTACAGTGTTTTAATTTTTACAGACGCAATTATATATAAAAAGTTTTGTTTGATAATGGTCTTAAACTAGAACGAAACGTTGAAAAAGTAATAGTTGTTTGCAAAATTGCTTAGTTATTAACATAGGATCGAATTTTGCGCCGAAAACATCAATTTAAGTTATTTACAAGTTGTCTTCAGAAGCATTTTCATAAAGCTGTGACAGCTACATGTTGCCGAATGATAGTTACACACATAAACGTTGATAATTTACACATAGCAAGTATGGTGAAAAATGATTTTATAGTTATTATTGTTCTTGTGAAACACTTAGTAAAACGTTCAGTATGTTTCAGAGGCAAAATTTCTCTTCAAGATGATCCAGAATCGGATCGAAACGTTGAGGAAAATTTTATAAATTACAAAATTGCATTGTTTTGATCGAACCTGTGCGCCGATATCATAAACTAATTTTTAATGAGAGTTACACCTTGCAAACGCAAAGATAGGACTTTTGGGGACGATCACGGCCTAGTTAAATCTTTTGGGTTCCATGTAAATCACGAAGACGGTTTTAACCGACGACATTTCACCGATACCAGATTTGACCGACAACGCCTATAACCGACAATGATTTTTTAGATTAATTGTCGGTCAAATCTGGTGTTCATTTCCATGGGACCCCAATTAAACGGGTTCTATGGAAATCACAACACAAATTTCCCCGTCACGGTTTTCACCGTCTCCAGATTTGACCGTCAACGATTTTGGCCGACACGAATTTGACCGACAACGATTTTAGATTATTTATCGGTGAAAATCGTTGACGGCCAAAGTAGTCGTCGGTGAAAGCTGGTGTTGATGAAAACCATGTTCGGGAAAATTTGTGTCGGTGATTTCCATGGGACCCAAATCTTTTATCTAGCACTCTCGACTACTAAAAAACTCCATCGCATCATTATCTAGAAACGAGTCTACTCCCCTGAAGGATGTTCGAATTTTGACGGAGCACCTTGTGCAATTTGAACCTCCTTTGCTTCTCCCTCTCTCCGATACGAAAGGAAGAACAGTGAATGTTGAAACATTCAAACAGTAGTATACATATTTTGATTCTGTAAATCTTTGACTAGAACTTCGCAGGCCTCTACAGCGGCACTTGTACAAGTGGAATAGCTATCGCGCCGTGAAACTCGTCGGCCGGTTGCGTTTATGGAAAAGCCAGGTTTCTGCGTTATATAAAGAGACAGGACATACGTGTGCGTACGTGTTCTCGCGGTGGCAACGAGCTCTGTGTGCCTGTCGGTGAAAGAGGAAATTTTACACGAGCGTGTACCGTTTAGCAGCGACGGACGACGGCAGCGTTGTTATTTGGTTTTTCCACGATCATGAGTAGGGCTGGTACTTTCCCGTAGATTCGAAGGAACGAAGGGAACTTCGTTCGAAATGTAGGAGTGTCTGTAATTGTATCGAATATGGCTTAGCAGCGAAATTTCCAAGTTTCCAAACTCTGTTTCTCTTTCAATCCTCTAATAATTTACTGCGCAGCTTTTGAATTTCGGAACCTCGAAAATTCGATTCTCGTCACCTTCAAATTTATTGAAATCGAAGCTTCGAAGCTTCTCAATCACGAGCCCCATCCCCTGGTGTTATATTGACTACGATATTCGTCGAGCAAATTCGCGCACCGGATCGCGCGGATTACCGACGGGTCGTGATTGCTCGAATTAGTCGGGGGTCGTCCGTTAACATTACGCAATGTCTGGTGCAACGACCCGCCGGCGTCGCGCGTTACACACACCGAAAAAAAGCGCATGATTTTGCGGCAAGGGGATGACAGGGGGAGGAGGATGGGCTAAGAGAGGAGAGGCGCGGGAGAGGGTAGAACAGAGAGAGGATCTCGAACGGTTTTAAACGATTCGACCGTTGGCGTCGTTAAGTCGGCGTGTGCACGCGCAGGTATAACGGAACGCGGATTGCACTAAATTCCACGGTGCAATTGCATTGCGGGGACAGCAGCGGAGCGAAACGGTCACAGTCGCCGGTACAGACGCGCATGGTCGATTAGAAAGACAGGGCAAGGCTAAATATAGTGCGTGCGCTCGCGTTAACAGAGCTTTTCGATTTGAAATTCAGATATTACGCGGGCTACGAGGCGACGCGGTGCTCCCGATAATTAGCGAGCCCGCGGGCAACACAACCGATGAAAGTTGTGTTTACGTTGCTCTCGGGCCCTGTGTCCGAAAGGTTGCCCCGGTGTACCGTGACAGTATTTATCAGCAAGTATTGTCTCGGATTATACCGATCCCGCCTCAGAATTAACGATTCGCAACCGGTGCGTTACAATGTTTCTGTTAGGAAATGGATTTGGAAAATTACTGAAATGCTGGAGAATTGCCTTTAACATACTGTTTTATTAAACAGCGCGGAAGGACGACATAACTAGCGGACTCGAAGTGAAGAAAGAAATAAAGTTGTAGGGGCGGGAGAGAAAATCAGTCGCCTCCTTGATTTTAAGGAAAAACCACAGTCTGCATAGTTTACAGCTCAAGCCCTTGAGTACGAATACCAGGTGACATCTGGTCTATTATTCTATGCAAGAGAAACCACAGTGTTTCTCATGGACAACGAAATTCATGTTTGCTCTGGCAGTTGCATTATCATTACTAATAATTCAACAGTTTCGTTAAGAACCGTTTGATTTCGGCGCAATTACGGTTTCAACGACGATTTTCATATCTGCCCGTGTCTCGCGGTCGATCGAATGCAGATGCAGTTTTATTCACGGACGATAACAATCGGGCTACCGCTCTATGTCTCCTGTTCCCGCGTCAATATTCGCGGTTATGCACATACCAGCGAACAATACATGCATCCGATCCACGTTGCCCGCGTTTATTGTGTGAAAACGCGCAAGCGTTAGCGCCATCTGGCGACGCGACGTCACGCGAATTTTCTGGTTTCCGTGCGCGAAAAAAAAACCACGCGGTTTTTCCGATACTTTGTACCGCGATTTTTCTTCGCAACGTTTTTTAAACGACGCGCTTAACGAAAGTCATTTCGTTAGGAAAGTGATTTAGTCAGATTACGAAGTATATCGCCACCTTTCTAAAATTCTGTATAAATTCTCTAAGATACCTACAAGTCGTTTCGTTTTCCTCAAGATGAAATTAAATATTCCGTTTTGTCGATCGTACGAATTAATAGAAATTAGTTTATGATATCGGCGCACAGGTTCGATCAAAAAATCCAAACAAAGCAATTTTCACAAGAATTCACAAGAGAAATTTTGCCTCTGAAAAATACTGAACGTCGTACTAAGTGTTTCACAAGATCAATAATAACTATAAAATAATTTTGCACCGTACTTGCTATGTGTAAATTATCAACGTCTATGTGTGCCACTGTACTCTATGATATTAGGAATTAGACTGAACTATGTGAGCGTTGGGAGAGAACCAGTACAAAAAATTAAAAGCTGATTGTTTACCGTTTAGAATCAATTTTATGACATCTTGTTCTATGATCTTACACGATTTCCCTTTGAAGTATATGTTGTAATTATTGACGAGCCAAATTCCTTCTTGCTTAGCTCCTGTAGATTGTAATTTGGTGTATAACAATTTTGTTTTGCATACTTGTCAAACGACGAGCTCAACGAAACTAATCGGAACACCTAATACATCCTCCAATCGTTGCGATTTAGAGTTCTTTCAAATATGAATTGCATCTAACGTCTGCTATCGCGCAGAGTAGGATAGCGTAAATAGGGACAATGGATAAGTATTTCCGTTATTTATGGGAGTGTTAGAATAGCTCTTCGCTGACAAGTCGTCGTTTGATCGTCCTCGATAAAGTATCCCACTTTATTTTATACATTTTACAATTTTTCGTAAGAGTTGGAGCTTGTTGAGCACCATGGAAAATAACAGGCTGAATAGAATCAATGAACAATAGTCTATAAATACGGTTATTAAAGAAGAAATGACCAACGAATGACTTACTCTGAATAGTCGTATGTTTTTCTAAAAGTAGGACAAGCTTTAGGGGTCTTTTTCTGCGATCGCGAATAACGGACATTGTTTAGGTGTTCCCATTTAGGTGCCCTGCACACAGAGAGACGCGAATTGGAACAGGTTAAAATTCTCTGTAGAACATGCATTCTTCAATAGCCAATTAAAATTCGAAAGTACATTTTCCTATAATATTCATTTTTAAAAGACGAACAAATAATAGAGTTTGAAAGAAAATGGGTCGTTCTTTTACGCCGCTCAACTTCCGCTTTACTGTCTCTTTCCTCTTCAATCAAACGGGAGAGGGAGGGAGAGAGAGAGAGAGAGAGTCGATCCCAATTGCGTTACTGACCCTGTATGTACTCGGAGCAAATTAAATTCAGTGCGCCAGATTCATCGTTCCATTAAACTATTACAGTACTGCACATACCGTTACGATCCGAAGTAACTGATTATAGCGAATAATTCCCGGCATTTTTCGGCATTTTATCATTGAACGGTCGTGCAAAATGGTGTAACGCGATTAAAAGAGGACGCAGAGCCGGCTGGTTGGTTAATTTTTCAAAAAAATTACAATTCCCGTTTAACCGAACGGGAAATTTTTCCATTCCCGACACCTCTCTCCGTGCAGGCTGAAATGTTTCGTTCGGTGTATTATTGCGCGAAAATTCGTCGACCGTTAAAAGTGCAGATACCGTCGTTGGGATCGATATGTATACCGCCTCGGTGCAGGAAAAATCCGACCGAGATAACGCGCCTCTGTTTGATAATGCGGTATGCAGAGCATGCGACCGGTGTCTTTGTTGAAACAAAGTGTCTGTCGCTACGTGTGCGACACGCAGCCAGACGTGCAAGTCGAGAGAGAACGACCGATGCATCGGACGGAGCAAGAAACCTGTCCGGTGCACTTTTAGCGTAGGGGCACGAGAGGGGGCCATTGAGAAAGGGGCGTAGCGACCGACTAGGGAACCCCTACCCACAATCTGTCTGAAATGGGATACCGTTTATGAAGCGCGTGCTCATTCAGGAGAAAAATGTACCGTAGAAAGGACCAGTAAAATTTTCAAATTTTTCTCCGTAGGAAAATTACCGAATTAAAACGTTCAAATCTGTAAAAACGTTATTAACCAATCGCACGAATACAATCATGTTATTTGCATAAAGTAAAATAGTCACTTTTAATTCTTGGGTTTTTAGCGTGAACTCGCTCGGTGTAGAAACCTCGTTGCAATCACGGAAGCAAACGCATCTGCGTGCCGTCAAGGCTAGCTCCATAAATCAAAATGATTAAGTTTCTTTTTATTCCAGTGCAAACTTGTAAAGCAATATTCATGATTTCACTTTCTAAAACCGAACTCTTTTGTAGTAATGCGTGGTAGTTGAGTTGTTAGGTGTGCAAGGAAAATTCCTTGCATTATTCTGTCGAAGATAACATCGATTTTAGAAGATACTATCGTAGTTTTTAACACAATCTATTAAATATGTGTGTCGTTAAATTGTTTTGACGTGAAAATCAATTTCTATTTAATTCCGTTCTGTGTGAGAGAATAATTTCCATATCCTATATAGTTACGAAAATTTGAAGGCTTTTCTCTGAACGTGTTTAAATTCATTCGGGAATTCAGAATCTCGTGTTTGATAAAGATGCCAGTCGACAGGCTCACGCTTAACGTCTTGGTTCCCCGACAACAGGGAATTTAGGGGGATTTACTCGTGCGAAAGCTTGGACAGCGGGGAATTGAATCGCCGAAGTTGTTTTCATGGAACTGCATGCAAAAACAATGGGAGATTGCAAGCTATTTGGCACTACGGTTTTGTGGAACGCGGTTTCACACGAATTGCCAAGCTGAATGAAAAATATCGAGCTGTAAAAAATAGGTTAACGTTCGAAAGATAGTACATCGATGTTCCCTGCGAACCTTCGGCTTCGTCGATTCGCAAATAAACAATTTCGTTCGAGAATGTCACACGTTACGTGGTTCGCGAACTAAAAAGGGTCGCTTGCTCTCTGTTATCGACGCGACCATTACTTTCTGCATAATCGCGGCTACATTTTTATGTATATCAGCTCATGTTTATCAAAACGTTGTGTACCGAATTCGTGTTGCTTGACAGAGTAAATGCACGCGAGCACGCGATGCCGTGTATAATTGTGCCTAATAGTTCTTTTGAACTAAAATTTACGACATGCTCTCTCGATACCTTTCCAATTGAGTGACACTGGAAAAGATTTAATTCGCGATATTAATAATTATGTTCAGGATAAAAGTTGTTGTAAATTCTATTGAAGATATAACAATAGCCTATTCGACTGGTAACTCCGAAGCACAATCTTATCCAGCTTTTTATTCAGTTACGTCAACGACGTCACGTCGATTATTTACTCTCTCGAAACTTGTTATTTCTTATTCGATCAGACGGTTATTATTAAATATTCAAATAAAGCATCGCTCTATCTCCGAAACGACTACTACTGATAGGAAGATAACGGTTCCCCGGTAGAAATAGATAAAGTTCCGTAATTATTTCTGAAAAATATCTGTCGAACTCTGGAAAGAGGCGAACGATCAGAGCTGGACTGTTAGCCTTTCTAGGAATCGGAATAATTGCATTCGGTGCATGATAGTAAAATGAGCAACGTCTAGCAGCCTGGTGCCCCGTCCGGGACAGTTTGGCTGCACTTTTAGGTATTTATCGCCTGACCTGAAAACTGAACAAGCGAAGCCATAGTCGGAGGCATTATACACCTTCGTTTCCCTCGAACGACGAACATTTCGTCACCCCGAATCCCTTTACCTGCGCTTTAGACTCGGGAAGATTCGCGTGTGCACCTCGTAATGTCTTAATTCCGCGACAAACGAGTCGTCGGAAGCCTCTGCTAATACGACGCCGATCGTGACCTCTGCCCCATTGCCTTAATAACTATTAATAGTTATCCGTTATTTTGTTTCACGTTCCGCAACTTCCTGGAACAAATCACTTCAGATCGTCGCAATTTCATAAAAACACGTGTGCCAATCGAGTTATTACCCGCATCGATCCTTTATTGTTCGCTGTTGGAAATATTTATTACGCCACATAAATTCGCCTGTCGTTCAACAATTTATACTTTCATTTGTTTGTCGAAGCGTTTGGTATTCAGTTTATTTTTCCGAGGGATTAAGCTGCATATTTTCAGTGGAAATAACTGGTTCCGCCGATTTTCTTCACGGAAGAGTCGTTTAAACAATTCACTCCAACCATGTATTTTTATATTTCATCTAACGTGATACGATCGATGGTTCCATGATCAATACCATTGCAAAACTTAAAAGATGTCCGTAATGTTCGCGCGTAAAGAAGATCTTCTTTAAGAAAGTCTTGTTTAAGTGGCTTCTATACTCGGCCCCTAATGAGGAAGCGTTTCGTTAGAACGCCAACAAAGACCGTTACACGTGCGCATTGGAAATGCCGTTCGATCCGAAACGGAATTTTCTTTAGAATTACTCGACGTCGATAGTAATGCATACGTCGACGACGACTATAGATATTAGGCGAGCTCGCGTGTATCACGCTTCCGACGGTTCCCGGAATTCCGTGCATCATACTAACGACCGTAGTATACTCCTAACGCAGCATTGTTGGCGCCCGCGATCCTTGGTTCGTTTGCAAGTCGCGTGATTCCTAAGAAAGTATAGTTTATCGAGCCTCGTGGATGATAACGCGAGTCTCCTTTGTCATTGGGCTGTCGGCAATTATTCGAACTGTCTGATGATTATCGTGCTAGCCTCTGGAATGGCATCGAATCATCCATATTGGATGATGAGAAAGTTCGCTCTAAATGTCCACCACTCGTTCGATCGATATCGATCGAGAAAATCAATAGATATAGGAATTTAACGAGTGTTGCATGATGTTAATTCTTCATGTAGTTGTGAAGGAACATTTTTTCTGTGCGATTTTTAACCCTTGTGCGCTGATCGAGACTATTTAATTCAGAAACAGATTTCTATTTATTGTGAAAATAAATATTAAGTGTGTCGAGTTGTTGCATCTTTTTACGTCCACGTCGAAGGACCGACTCAAAAGCAAGATTTCTCCATCGAGTTAATTTAAAAAACCGTTTACTCGAGAATATGCAGAAAGGGTTAAGATCGCAGAAAAATATTTTTGATGTCTGTGTGCAAGTTGAACCCCTTGCGATGATTTAATAACGGAGTAAACATTTTGATTGCAGTGCAAGGACTGAGCATACCTGGGAGCGTTTGAGAAGCACGTCCCCCGAGACCCCTCCAGCCAAAGTCACTCGCCTAACCTCTCCCCTGTCCTCCTTATCCTCCTCCACACCCTTTCCCTCCGCAAATCTCGAGAAGAAAACTCCTTACCGTAATCACAGAACTCGTGACTTCGTTATGGACGGTATGGATTCCAAACCTGTCTTGAACGACGACCCTTCGGTCACCCTAACCATCCGCCTGATTATGCAGGGCAAGGTAAGAGGTTTGCCAGTTCTGTTTATTGATTAACGCCTAATTCCTTGGTTCGTTCGCCCTCGACTATCCCGTCGAGAAGAACCACCTGTTCATTTTCGAAAGTTGTGCGGTGCATATTTAGCCGCAGCCTTTATGGTACCCGAAGCTGCGAAACTTTGGAGATAGATTTTCGGTCATCCAAGTTGATCCAAATCTTGCTTATCGGATTGAAAGTGTTAACTCTATAATAATTATCTCGGTTGGATAGAAATTGGAACACTTTTGAACTTGTCAGAAAATCGGGAAGATTTTATCAGAATAAAAATTGAGAATCCCGAGCCAATTTGGTAACGGAGTGAGCCTCCAACTATAGTTAACAGCGTGTGGCACGCCTGGTTAAATTCGCTTATTGTTTTGATTGGATCGACGGACTTTCGCGATGTCGTTACAAAGTAAATAGTTGATTCTCGGGTCTCGAGTAATTTAATCGGTGCACGGTGAGGGGTTGGAGTTGCCGTCCACTAACGTCTCTCGTTGACGCGATTATGTCACATTCGGGTAAAGTATTTTCGTGTAGGAGTTCTCGTTTCTTGTGATTCCACCACGTTACACGCTTGTAATACCAGGAAATCTGACATATCGTACGCGACAGTGGCAGTAATTTTGACACCTTACATCGCGTTTTATTTTTAGAAAACGCGAATTCACGCTCGAGTTTCGCTAGCTTTTCCAAAATTTTTGAGACACGGTTATTATTGGACTTCGAGACAAATGCCAAGTTTGACGTGGAAAGTGAATCGAACTCTCCGCTTGTTGTTAGCATTATTTTATTTTTTACTCGCGAGTGAAGTACCTACGATCTTTCATTCGTGATGAATGAATCAAAGCGAGGCAATTTTGAAGTCAATAATTTTTTATATACATATTTTTACGAATGAATTTTAGCAGTGAACGAAGTACATTGATTCGTTACAAATAAATTGAGGATCAATTCGAAGTTTTACGAATTTCGTAACCGCGACGAATGTAAAAGCAGCTTTGTCGCTCGTAATACAGCGACAGTATTTTACGACGTCTCTGGTGTGTGCTATGTTAATTCATCCGCACAATGAGAGTGCAGTGCAATTAGTGGTTTTGCGAGTACTTATAAACCGTTTCAATTGTCCAACAATTATGTAAAGATACATGGCGCACGTGGTTAACCAGCCAACGCAATTTCATTTAACGTCGAAGACAAATTGCAAATATAAATCAGGAACTGTTATTGCACAACGTTGCAGGGAAATACTGATTTATCATTCTAGCGCGCATCGAAGAGTTTTCGACCACTGTGATAATATTATTTCCGTGGAATTTTCAACATGACCGACACTCCGAGAATAGTTGAAGTACCAATTCAACGCAAATCGGATACTGAAAGCGACAGTATTGACGTACTTTTGCGAGCAAGCCGAACATCAATTTATTTACAGTGAAACTTCGAAATCATATTTTCATCAAACACAAAATTCTAGTTCCAAACAATTTCTTGATCTTGCACGGGAGTTTGTGGCACTGTTTTTAATTTATAATCGATTTTCAAACACTGTCGTAATATTAAAATAAAGCCTGTACATGTATAAATGTGCAAAGTACTGTTTAGAAAGCTTATTGCCACGGAGCAAACATGTATACTGTCGTTTCAAACAATTTTTCAATGTTGCACGGGGGTTTGTATTCCCGAGTATCACGATGCTTCGTATAAATTTCGCGAGCCGGCTGATTGATACTCCGCCGTTTAGCCAAGATCAAACAAGAATTGCACTTCGCGCGACAGACGTGTCTATTTCTCGGTTCCTCCCATTTCCTCGGGTCCTCGTCGAACCGTGACAAGACGCGGCGATGTTATCGATTGCAGACGCGTTGATACACACCAAGCCATCAATTACCAAATTCAAAGAAGCCGCTAACACGCGGTTATTCTCGGCTGGTAATCCAAGACGAAAATACCGGCCTACCACCGGTGAACGGGAAATTCAAAATAAAAATCACGATTGTCGAAGAGGAGGACAGTGTCTTCTTGGCTCCCGTCGCCAACTATATCGTCGCTGTAAATTTCGGCATAGCCGTTTGTCTATCCACCTGCCACTCATGCTACAACCCTTTCCGACAATCATCGCAGCATATTTACAATTTTACTTCACGCTTCCTTTCGTCACGACGCGCGACGTCATTTGTCCACGAGCGCTGCTCTTCGTTAACTGCTTTTCGAACAATTACAAACAGGCCCCCTGATTTAGGGCTGAACATTCTCGAAAGATATGTTTTCTCAGATTTTCCGTCCGAGTTTTATGACCTGCCGAGTTTCTCTCTCTCTTTCTGGTGTCTCAGAACCGTGAAATGAAGCTGAAGATTTATATGCACATTCTTTCGACAAATTTGTTTTCGTCACCCCCTCGCGCTCCTCGGAAGTAAAGGCACATAATTTAATTCGACCTGTTGTGTTGATAATATTGTATTCGAAACATAAGGGAGGATGTTATTCGCTGAATAATCCGAACACTTTCGAACTGCTCCACCAATTGCTGTCTTCGCACCCCTCGCCGTAGTTCTCCATCAAGCTACAACCTCACTTATGTCTCTGAAAGCACTATAATCCCGGGCTTAGATGCCCCGAAGCCACCCTCATTGAACGAGGGAAATACAACATAGATTCCATAATGTGTATAGCTAAGAACTCAAACACTTTTATGACAGTGTACGGGGTAATTGCCACGTTTATAGCGGTAGTTCTGTTAATACAATGTCTAACGCTGGAAATTGCAAAGTGGCGTGTGTAATACCTCATGCAAATTGAGAGAGTGCTTTTCACAAGAATGCAATAGTGGCATTTGCAACGAATGTGCAATGAAGTACTCGATTAACATCAATTTTCCTGTTAGAACTATTAGGTTAAAATTATTCTGCAATAATGATTCCGGTTTTTGTTCTTGAATTTTGAAGTTACATATTTTATTTGCCGGTTCCGGCTCGAAATCGGCGGCCAGCAAAATATTGAAATTTAGAATAGGCAAATAAATATGTAACTTCAAAGTTCAAGAACAAAAACTAGAATCATTATTGCAGAATAATTTTATACTAATAGTTTTAACAGGAAAAGTATGTATATACAATAATTTTTAAATCTCAATATTTTGCCGGATTCAGTTCGAAAATATTAAAATTTCGTAGGTTTTATCGGACGGTGTAGGTCCCCTTGCTATTCGACTTGGATATCGCGGGGAGTATCGTGTATCCGAGACACGATGCGTGTCCCGTTCCTCATATTGTGTCTTGTTCGCATTTTCACGCAGTCTGAGAACCCTCCTCCACCCGGAAGGTAAACTTGCCCCCTCGCCGGATCCCGTTTGATGAAAGGTCGGCTCAAAACGCGGAACAAAACGCAAAATTGCGGCTCTCCGGGGGCGCGCGGACCGCTTTATACGGTTTGTTCTTTGCTTTTCATTGTCGTGCCCGAGGTTTTGCCTCGCAATAAAACCAGCCGGCCGGATGAGAATGCGTGTCCTTTCATCCCCCTCGCCCATCTATCGTTCTATCTTTCTCTTTTTCGTGGTTGTTCCCGCGGATATTTGCGAGTTAAGTGGCGAGAGAGAAGGAGAGCCTGTGCTTCAGGAGCAAATATCGAGGGAAGGCCGCCGGTGATTTGAATGCGCGGTGCACAAGGTGTGATCCAAAAGAAACCGAACTCGCTGAGATAATAAAGTTTCGTCTTATTTAATTGTTACTGACTAAGTAAAACCTCCTCTAAGAAAATGGAATGAAATCAGCTTAAATCGAAGACGGTTCTATTCTCAGAATTTAATCTAAAGTCAGACTTTCGAAAGAAAGGTTTCTTCCGATTTTTTGGGCGCATTGAAAATGTCCGCGGCTCGATGAGAATTGGCAAGATGCACAAGGGCTTGGAGGACCGACTAGCAGAGCCATTGGATTTGGTCTGATGCAAGGTAGCGAGGAAGTTTCTTTTTGATCACGCTATATTGGCGATGCTTCTATTCCTGTCGCGAGTCGCACTCGCGAAAATAAGAAAGCTCCGAGAGAGAGGGAGAGAGAGAGCAGAGGGGGAAAGAGCGAACCACTGTCGAGAATAAAATAAAATGGTGAACACGACGAGTGCATCTACTTCTTGGAACGGCAGCTAACCGTTTTATTATTGACTCGGGTCATGGATACGCGAGCGAAACGATGCTCACGGGTTTCGAGAAAAAGAACCCACGCCGACGAAAGCTTTATCGCCTCGCACGCGCTTTCGTGCTACGTTGATCGGCCCGGCGTAAATTACACAAGGATTTGTTCGTGCTTGATGCTCCCGTAATACGATAGCTTCTTACTCGTCGTAAGAGATTACTATCGGGCGAATTTCATTTGCAAAGTTATCAATTTGCACTTAACAGAAAACTTGTCTTATATATATTTAATAATACAAAATCATTGAACTCTTGCATCTCGAATGTACGGAATTGATTTGGTTTTTGTAAGCACAGCAACAATCGATAGCCGATACACTGTTTTTCGACTGCGTATGTTTGCTCGAAATTCCCATTTCCGCCGATGCTCACTGGTCCGAAAACCAGACCACTTTATTACATGAAAAATGAATGCGAAATTTCATCAACCCAGCCTATACTTTTTGCCCCATTTCTCGCGGCAACGTGTGCGCCACACGTACGTAAAATACAGTGTCTAATTGCGACCAATTAATCATACCGAGCTATATCTCAACTCGCTCTACTAACACTATACAGAATGTATTCGGGATTCTAACTATGAATAGGTTTCATTCCTTGCACAGTTTTTAAAATGTGCTGTTCGAAATAATACCAATTATAAAAGACACAAACGTCGGAATTTTTCTGCAAAATAACATTCTTCTACTTCGATCTTAGCAAGCCGGGAATAAATAATATCGGATAAAATCTAGTCGACGATTCACGTCGCCCGATAAAACTCTCTAAATTAATTCCGTTTAATTCGATTTCGAGCGCAAATGATTCTCTTGATCCTCTAAAAAGACGCTGCGGACTTTTGGCAAACGCCCGGGAACGTGACATTTCTGCTTTCCGAGCATTCCACCGATTTCCCGATCCATTACGATCCATTACCGTGTCGAAGTTCGCTGGTTCGGTCATCGGTGTGTCTTGAGACGCGGCTGCCCAGCCGAGCCTCGCCTAGATCCGTAATTAATTGTCGCGCAGGCGAACGCATGCTCGTAGCACGGGTAATTAATGTCCGACGTTTCAGCGATTAATCGTTCCACGCGGACGTCGAACGAGCCGCGCGACACGCGGACCTTTTCGTAATCTTTTCGCGAATGTATTGTCGCGGTTCCAGAAGCTTCTCTAGCCAGCTGCGAGCAGATTCCCGAGGACGAATATGCTCTCGCAACTTTGAAAATCTTCCGCGAAACTCCGCGAAATCCTAAGACTGAGAGGAAAGTATGGTTCCGCGAGGATTTCGCCGTGATTCTCGCCCCCCGGCAACTTCAATGCGAAGATACGTCGTTCAAAAGGTTAATCCCTGGGATTTCGACGCGATTTCACGCGAAGCATATTTTTATATCTGTTGAAAAGTTAAGAACTGTACGAATCACTCGAATTCTGTTCATGCTACGTTCGATTTTTGCGGAAATTAAATTCGAATTGTATCGGAATTGTTTTGCAATGGAGATTGCACAAAATGTTTACACGTGTATTTTACACATCGTGTTCTAGATGATCATCTATATCGGAGGAACCGGTAGATTTATCATACGTATGAAAGCATAATGCGTCATAATGAATATTTCATACGACACAATTTCGTTGTTGATACGTAAGCTCGATGTAGAATACTGCGGATTAATTTTTCAAATCGTTGCAAGTGGCATAGTGCAGTTGCGTACGTTTCAAATGTGTTTTTTGCTCCGAGTGGAAAACGTACACGAATTTAAAATTTAAAAACAAGGTCAAAATCGGGCTGCGCATGTTCAAGAGGGAATATTTTTATTCCGTTAAGTGACGTGTTCTGGGTCAAAAAAATATACAAGCTACAGTTTTAATATTTAACGGAAAGAGAGTCGGCTCGAAGATTTAGCGAGATGGTTTTACAAATAATATCATGTAGAATCATTAATACAACTTGTACCAGAATAATTACCAATTAATTAGGAACAATCAGCAACGAACCCTTGCAACTTCCCAATTCGTTAGCACTATCATCCTTCGCGAAAGTAGCCGATTTTGAGTTCGCACAATTAAATCAATTTACTATGCAGTTATTGTTTGAGACGATTGCATAACATCCCGCGCGGCCGTCGATCCTATTACATTACGTCATTGTTTAAACAAAACAATACCCCTTGGGGGTGAGCAGGAGGTGAATCGATTCACTGGCGGATCGACGAAACCGGCATCGCATTCCCGCCGATTCAATAGATCCCTTTCAAATTTCTGTTTGCATTGAATCCTTTAGAAGTGCACGCCCCCAACCCCGAAGAATCAAATGCTCGTCAGGGACAACGTGCTGTCTCGCTCTCAGTGCTTGATAAAATAGTAGTTCGATGAAAAAAATAGCCGTATTCATTTTATATGTATTATTAAAGTACTATTTTATTTTATACAGAAGTATTTCAACTATTATTTCGACTATGTTTCAATTCTGCCCAGCAGGCTTGCGATCCGCTCGTCTCCGCTCGCTTGTGAGAGAACGCGCACACGGCCGACGCGCACACCGATACTGGTTCGTGCTGAAGTGCAGCACGAAAATTATTGCACGTTTCTGCATATCTGAATGATGCTCCGGTGCACACAGGGCTCTTCCCAGGGACGGCTCATCCGAGACGCCCTTTATCCTATCGGCGGCGAGCCACCCTTGGAGGGTTTCCCTCGTCGCGTGGCCCCTTTCTCCCTTTCTTCGTGCTTTCTCCCTCACCGCCACCCCCCTCTCTCTCTCACCTCCCTTTTTCCCTCTTGCAACCCCTCTTCATCCCCCAGTCGCGGCTTCCTCCGGTGGTCTTCTCGCGCGGGAAGTACTTCCATGACAAATCTCGTTACACCCACGTTTTTATGCCCCGATGGCGACGACGACGACGTCGATGGGGCTTCCCTCTTCCGCCATCATTCTACCCCGTCTACCACCCCTCTAGTTTCCTTTCGCCTTCTTCCACCCCCGAGCAACCACCGGGACAGATAGGGTGGCGCGCGTTCCTTTTTCATCTCTGAATGCTGCCACGCGCGTAAGGGTGGCGGGATTTTTTGTTTTTTTCTCGTTGTAGTTTCGGCACCCGTGCCACGACGATGATCATCATCGTCTCGGACGCAGATGGGGTGGTTTTGTGCGACGGAATGCGTGCTGCCACGTGGAGCTGGTCTGCAGCCGAATGCTCCTGCAAAATGCAACCGAAAGAGGGGTGGTTCTCTATCTCGCGGGGTGAACACTTTCTGTGGGGGGAATCGTTGATATCACCGGGTTTGTCGTTTTTAAAACGAAACATGCTTATCTTGATGTTTCATTTACATTCGATGTACTATTACATGTGTAATTTTCTTTTAATGGGCCGTTTGTTGCAAGGGTTGTTTCTTTCTAAAAAGGATAACTTATCCTCGGCATCCTCGAACCAGCAATCTGAGAATTTCATCTCCGCATTAGAATTCCAATCACGAAACCTCGATATCGTGTTTTCTTGCTTGTCGGGTTACATCCTGTTAATCCTCGGGGATAAACATGAAACGCTTCCGCGTCGCGGCGCGTTAACTAAAGGGATCGGTGTCGATTGTTCTGCAATTAATCTCTGGCAACGAACATCGGAAATTTCGTGTTAACTTTGTTTCAATCCTCATCGATCGCGCCTAACGATCTGGCTGACCACAGTTTCCGAAACAGTAAACTTGTTTGCAAACTGGTCGTTGTAAAACTTGCCTGCCCGACCGATATTACTTCAGATTTGTTTTACGTGAGTTACATGGACGATAATTATGACCGGAGGTGTTTCAAGCGTTCTTTCATCTTCATCGATCCTTTGTTATTTTAAAATGTTCTTTTTCCGTTCATGCTTTACAGCCTGAAGAATTCCCTCCATTGTATAATTCTATTTAGAGCAATCGAAAAATGTTCTCGCATAGCTTGCAATTGTGGTATTATTGATTATTCTATCGTACAATAGACGAGATACAAAACTGTCAGGTGATTGAACTAATTTATTTGTTATTGTATTATTTTCGAGATATTATAATCGTGGCGAGTAACCTTAGCGAATAAAGTGAGCCCTACCGATCCGTCGCTTTAGGGGGACAGTGACGTAGGGTCGCGTGTTGCAAAATTGTCCGTTTGGAAGGCTAACGAGCGAACGGATACACGGGGCAGAGTCTTTCGGGTGAAATAAATACGTCTGGCCGCGTTTTTGGCCGAAGAAGCACTATGTCTGCGGGGAGAATATGCACGGTGAGCTCCTAGGACTGTCTGGACGGTGGCCAGGGACACCAGCCAATAGTTTGGTCCAACGCGAATTATCATGATTCCATTATCCTTTCAATGGCACACAGACGTCACGAATAAGTATTCTTCTTCTTCTTCTTCCCCCCTGCCTCTATCTAGCTTGACATTTCTCTTTCTACGCGATTTGGAACATTTGCTAGAACTCAGGAATGTGGATCCCTTCCGAAAGAGCCCTAAATTCACACGAAGTTGGAATAATTTTTCCGCGCCATTTGAATCGTACATTCTACGTTCGTATATAATACACAGCGTTCACGTAATCGATAATGACGACGGATCGATTTCTGCAACTCCGCTCCTGGAAATGCTAATAGGATCAACGTCGAAAACGACACGGAACGAACTGGCTGCGTTTCGAACAGTTGAAACACGAGTTTCCACGTGACCGGATAGCGAACTGTTCGGCACAACCAGTCCCGCGGTAATTCGACTGGCTAAGAATGAAGTAATTACGCGCTTAGCTAGAACCCGACCTAAAAAGACCAAGTAGGTATCTTAATCGATCGCGGGAACACGTTGCGCAACACAGCCGCCGGTCGATTTGGCGAAAAACGTGCGGCGGCAACATTTTTTATCGCAGTTGGCGCAAGAACTGCGTCTTTTTTACGAGAGCAGAAATGTAATTCCCGGTTCATCGACTTTTCTCTTATCGATCTTGACGAAAAACTGAGGACAACGTTCCAGACACCTTAAACAACAGTATAGACAAGATGTTTTCGTGTATTATTGCTCCATGAGAATATCACGTAGGCACAACTGTGCAAGAGTTATTAATTACTCGTTTCCGCTTACCTGGAGGAGCTTGAAAATTGATTACACGCCATCCTAAATACCAAAGACGGTCTCCATCATGAAAACCAGTTCGATAACAATGGAACTGGGAAGAATCGAAAATTCGAAGAGAATCGGGGCCCGCGTCCGAGCAATTACAGCGGAGAAGGACCGGTGTCCGTTCCGCCAGCATTTTTTCCCGTTTGCCACAATGTCAGGGTCGTTCCGCCGCGGCAGCAGCGTGCAGCATCGACATAAATATCTGGCTAGGATCCAACAGTCGTCTTATCTCTGCGCGACGACGTCTCGTCGTTTCGATGTTTCCTGTCTTTTTCACGCGCGCGCTATCTCGCGGAGAGAAGAGAGAGAGAGGCTCTTTTGTAAACGGCTCGATCCATGTGGAAGAGATATCCAGAGGGAAACGAGAGGTCTGCAACACCGGTGAAAAGGCACCGTTCGCAACATCCTCCTTTTTGGACAGACCCCTTTCAGGACTTGTGTCGGATTCCAGCGAGGAGAGGCTGGAGCGAAGCCATGGCCGGTGGCCAATCGGTCGTCTTCGCGGATCTTGCACGTCTGTTCGTCTAATAATTCAGAGCCAATGCAATTTTTGCTTATGCTATCGGCGAGGGTCGTCTTCCGCTCCGAGGAAATAGTTCGCGATGCACGAACGCTATTGTTGCGTTGGGAGTAGAGGAAGAAACGATCTTCACGAATGTAAGAATAAATTAAAAAGCTGGGACTACTCTAGAACGACCTCTTTACTGTTCAAACGCATTGTGTTGGCACTCTGTTCGAACAGTAACAAAGAGACGGATCACTTGATGAGGTGTTGGACTCTACCTTATTCCTGTGAAACTGGCCAAATTTCGTATCAGAAATTTGCAGATTCTGTCAGAACGTAGAGTTTCGCCGAGATGCAACATTGGGGAATAAGTTATATTTGACTGACCCTCGCAAAAGGGCTCGATAGGCGCTGGTAGCTGCACCGCTCGCAACGGTAGTGACCTCTCTAATTGGCCCCCGGCCAGTGACTCGGTTTCCCTCCCGTCTCGTCGGTGTCTTCTTGTTCCAGCTATATTTGCTTCCAAGGAGATTCGTCGACGGTGACGCGGTTGTCCAGCTCGGCCGGCCAAGGGGAGGGCTCGCGATGATTTACAGGGCTTGGCGCCTTCGCGAGATCTCCCGTCGTTTATTTCGAACGGGGAACACGAACAGGAACAAAGGGACCTTCTGGATCTCTCTCTCCCTCCCTCGATGCCGTTGATTCGCGAACGCCCAGAGTGTATCTGCCGCGTGGAAACTCTCCGGCTAAATCTGAGCCTTCTATATCTGGACAAGGCGGATCAGGCTTTCGGACAGCGTTGTCCAAGCTCCTAGTTGAGTGTGCAACGGTGTCCGCTTGGCTGCGCCGATTTTTGACCTGCTAAATTCTTTCTCTCTCTCTCTCTCTCTTTCGTTTTCTCTCTTCTGTCTCTCTCGCCGCGACTTCGTATTCGGTTATCCACTTCTTGGAACTGGATTCGTGGGGTGGGCTTCAACACGCTCGGCTCCCTGGTATATCTGTGATTGTCAGGAAAAATGCCGTATGTGACAATTTCATAAAATTCGAGTCTATGCGTTAATTGAACTTTATAGTATAGGATTTACGTATTTGCCAAAAACAAGGTCATGGAAATAAATTCGAAAGACTGAAAAAAATCGTGCCAATCAACCGATGTCCTACATGAAAGCATTGGCGATGAAAATTTTAAACGGCAATATCTTGAAAGTGAAAGTATACGACACGCGGCGTTCTCCCTGACAACCACAGAATATTCTCTAGCTCCGAATTCCAGACAACTGGCTGGAGATGGAAAACGTTTGGTGTCCTTTGGACCTTGTTGGGTGGTGTTTTGGAACATTTTAGGTTGATGCAAAATTAGATGGTAGATGCAGCGAGAGGAACAAAACGGTTTCAGATGGTTGAAGATGGGTTCTAGGGGTGGGCCGAGCGGATAAATGGCGCCGGTGCTATTGGGTGGTAACATACATTCGTTCGCTTCCAAATATAAATATGTTCTAATTTTGACGATCACAGTTGTGACTCATCGCGAGTTCGGATAACTGGGAATTAAATCAAAATAATAGTCGAGGATTTCGAGTAATTCTCTATTTTCTTAGTACGTGAGAAGGAGATATTGAAGATGACCGGACGAATTTATGGGGGTGTTTATATCTTCCTGATTTTGCACTCGGAACTGAGAGCCCTCATAAAAGTGAAGGGTTTCAGAATAGACGAGCGATTTGATCCCATTGGCAGTTTGATGACTTTCCTCTCAGATGTTCGATAGCTGTACGAACATCGAGGATTCCATTAGCAACATCATCACGCACAAGGAGGAAGAAAACAGGTTGTAATTCTTGGAAATCCACTTGGTAGCAGCAGAGATAAGGCCCGATGGACCTCGGCAAGCGAACTATTAAACTCAGCGTAAAACTTCTCGGTTGATAAACGTTACGTTACATGCTCATATGAGAGCAAATATCTAGAGTGGTTCTCTCACACTTGTGCACTTGAGAATAAATACCTGAGAAGTTTAATCTTAATTTTTAGTTTAATGAATTCTGAAAGTGTTGGACGGATTTATAATAAATCATTTATATTTGCCAGTGATTGTGACACAATTGAACGAAAATAATCTAGAGGAAAGGAGCTTTGTCGCATAGACAAGTTTCACAATTTATTTTCTGAATACAGCTAGCGATGCACAAAGGGATTTCTAGAGTCTCTTAATTTGTATAGTTTTGTTTTATTGGAAACAGTGTCACAGTGAAACAAAGGCGCTCTGGTGCCTCGGGGGACGCGGTGTCTGACCACAGGCGGTCTGATTCCACTGTCAGCTTCTTCCTTTCACTTTTGTTATCCATTGTGTTGCGCTATGTGCTTGTAATTTTGAAAGTGCATAATATTCCTTGAACAACTTTCGACTAAAGTTGTATCATTTCGGAGCGAAATATGTATATCACGTTGCTAATAACATTAAATAATAGATTAGATAAATCAAGCTTGCCGTCCAGCGGTAACTAAAAATTAGCAAACTTGTTTGACTGATATTTATAGCTCGATAAGCTCTATGTAATTAGAATAAATTAGATTAAATAAGTATTTGGATCGGTACAATAAATTACACAGACTTTCTTTACAACGAATACAAAGTATCAGCTGTGTATTCCGGAGGAAACGAAATTGTTTTTAATGGCTGCACGTAGGATGATCGTGTTTCGTGACGAAGTATTTCTTCCTGTCTCTAATGAAACGTCCTGTATTCTGGTCGGGAGCCGGACGAACGTTTTTCCGATCTTTCTTTGCGCACTTAAACGGTTGTTTTATTCGCTCGGAGCAGTCGGGGATTAAACGTGACAAACGGGGAAGGGGGTACGTTTTCGAAAGACGAGCCGCGCAGCTCGTTTGATCGCCCGGTGGGCTCAAGTAGAATTAGTCGTTTATACAGGATTTAGAGTAATTAGTTCGTCGGCGTTGTCCTCGTTAAACAGTTTTAATTAACTGCGACATTGAGAACCCGACGCAATTACCGTGCGGAAAATCGGTATTCGCCCCGACGCTAACGGCGACCCGCAAAACTTTCATATTTACCGATCTGTCGGCAGCCTCGACATAGCGTTAACGATTTCCCTTGTCCCGCGGAATGCCTGCGACTCGATTAAGCCCCGGAATTGCGTGGCAAGTGCTTCAACTTGCCCGGGAACATTTCTTTCGACGTTTTATTAAACTTTCCGTCGAGAAATTTCCGTGAAATTTTCTTTATCACTCGCCCATTCCGTTTGGAATTTAAATCCTCATGGAATTTGTTTCACTGTTCGGAGAAAACCTTGAATCCGATTTCCGATTCTTAACTGTTACAAGCGTTACAGTTAGACCGCGGATTTTATGCGAATCGCCTATTTATTATATGTTTTATTTTGCATAATTCGTACATTTATAATTCATACATTTGTGACGCAAAAAATTTCAATAGAAAAACAATTTTTTCTCGAAAAAATGGTCACTTGGAGTTTTTAAATGTATTAACATTATATTAATTTACTCTTTATTATACTTTACATTATGTTAATGTTCACTTATCGCCATAACCTGAACCCTTGAAATACCGTGGAAATAATTTTGGCCAGAAAAAAGACGGTTGTCCAGCCCACCGCGAGACACACTGTATTTTCACCGTGTTCGAATCACGACAGTCACGTAACCGGGGTGGCGCGTTCAATAAACCCGAACCGTCGAATTTAGCCACGTGAACTGGTCCGGCCAGGGGGTCCTCGATCCTTGTCGGTTCGGGAAATCAAGAATTTAGCACGATACGTGGAGCGTTCGTGGCATGGTCGTCTGCCCGGAGGAACGAGACGACGCCTGGCATCCCGAAGCGACGGGCATCCCGAAGTGCTGCACAGCCGCCATATCTAAGTTTAGAGGGAGGCTGATGCTCGCATACCTGCTCGCCCAGAAGCCTAAGCGGTGACATTATCGTGGGGTCAGACCGTGTCAAGGAAGACACGGGATCTGGCTGGACACAGGCTACGAGAACACGCAACTAATTATAGGCACTCTCGTGTCCCCATCGTTTCGGTTCTCTCTCGTTCTCCTCTCTACAAAGAGAAGATCTGTGCTGCAGCTTCGTGCTTGCTCCCGTTCGAATTAGCAGTCTCTCATTGTACCATGCCTTACGAAAATTAACGCATTAAGGTCGATTTATGCTATCCAGACACGGAACGGGTTCCGTGCACCACCGATCAGACATTCTTCAATGTATTTTCCTATGCAGTAGCTCGCGAACGTCTTTGAACGGCCTTTGAAACACTTTTTTGAAAACCTGATCGAAAAACACGACTGTTTCGTAGCAATTAGAACAATTGGTCCCTAGAAAATGTCATGAAAAACGATTTTTAAAGAAATCCCAATTGCCAACAATTGATACGAGAACTTTCGAAAATGCATATTGTAAACGAAATCAATATTATTATAGTATTGTTATACTTTGTGGGTATTTCGTCACTGGAACCACACGGATTCCGCCTGAACGATGCTGTCTCATTGTTTCGCAGCTTTTGTCAAGTCTAACACACGTAATTAGCCGGAATTCGTGCGACGGCCGCTTATGAAGTATCTGTGACATGAATCACGGCGAACACCACCGTGCAACAACGCGGGTATAAAGTTGGACGGTGTTTGTACTGCTAAATAAAAAATGGTCTCGCGTTACACTGTGTTTATGGCTGTTTACGTTCACGCGAGACGAGACGCGATCGTAAGGGATCATTAGTGTATCATTAGTGTACACAGTGGGGACAAGTAAGTAAACGTGGTAAGCAGAGGTTGACGAGGCAGACTTGATTCACGGTGGCAAAAAGTTGAATAGGATTTGAGTTGGTTCTGTCGCTGATGAAGAACTCTCTGAGAAAGTCTGAGCTGGATGATCTGATATTTATCCTTTGCATCATCGAGGGTCTATGATAAATTTTTCTATAATAGTGCAAAATACTAAAAGTTGTATTTCGCAACTTTTTTATGTGGGATTATATGGAAAATTTTCAAAAACATGTTTTGTAGATATCTATGTATTACTTAAACATATCTTGAAAATTTCATCGAAACTGGTCGACGTTGCAATCAGCTACAAACATTTAACGATGGTAGAAACTGTAGTTTTCTAACTGCAATAAATCTAAAAAGATTCTGGCATCTTTCAATGTCTGTCGGAACGTGTTTTTTAAATTTTCAATATTGGCCTACATAAAAAGTTGTCGATTCTTGAAAAGAATTTTCTTTACACACCATGCAGTAAACAACTAATGTTCTAACTAACGGCCTAACTTCTCTAAAAGAAGGGAGTCGCTGTACATCGAGAAATATTCCGTGCCTTTATCTGAATACTGTCTGGTGTACCAGAACCATGAGTGAATTAGGTTCCGTGTATAGCACTGTGGGGGGAGGGGGCGTAAAAAGCGATAGACAAGACGAGCGGCTGCGTCACGTCATAGGGATCACGGATGATCGACGATCGGTCATCGATAAACGGGACGAAACAGATCGGACGAGAGGCTTTCGCGCATATTGTCCGTATAATTGGGTGCTAACGAGTGATTACCGAGTGTCAAGAGCACGCGTATCACGGGGCAATGAACGTTTAGCGTATTTGTACTATTGGCGGTTGAAAGCGCGGTCGCTGGAGTGGCCGCACGCTTCGGGTCTATGAAATCGAAGTGTGGATCTCGCGTTTCGCAGCTTCCAAACAGGTCTCTATTAACCGATCGGTCGTGATTTATTGTACCACACGCAGCCGCTGCGAATCCGTTAATTCTGTAAAAAGATACATTCTCCAATGCGACCGCACCCCGAACTACATTCAATGCAGCAGTCAGACCTTTACCTGCAATCCTATACGATCTTGTACAAGTTAAAGCTTTATACGTGAATTTCAAACATTTTCTACCATGTTATTTTTTAAAATGAATTTTTTATTTTCCACATTGAATATTTACGACCGGTGGCGCAGTGTCGCCAGCCACTCGAGAGCACAATGTAACACTCATACGTATAATCGAGCGTGTGCTCGAAAGTTTATGGTTATCGTTATGTCCCGTTGTCGTAAAATGTTATAACGTTACGTTGTCTGTTGCAGGAGGTCGGGAGTATCATTGGGAAAAAAGGAGAGATCGTTAAGAGGTTCCGTGAAGAGGTGAGTTGTGTCTATGGCTTAATTTACTTTCTCCTGACGTTCGAGAGATCATTTTCTCTCATTTTCAACACTGTACCTATCGAGCACCCAAAGCGACTATTAAAAAATGACATACTCGACATGATAGGCCCAGTATTAATTCATTAATGAAAGAAAAATATAAAAACGAGATGGTAATTTTTAGCTGATCCTCTGTAGTATTCATCGAAACCTGAAGAGATTAAAACGTTGGTCAGAAATAATTTCTGATATTTCGAGAACTGTTAGACGATCAATACTCGCCTAGCATTCGTTTTATTTTTATGGTGCGTCGTAAATGGGCGAGGTAGTTCGAGAATGTCTTCGATTTTCATTGATTATCGATTCTCTATCCTTAAACCCACGGGATTTACGATGCACATTTTTTTCTTTAGATAGTAGATTTACTAATAAATAGATCTTATGATTCGTTTAAAAAATCAACTGGGTTAAGAGGAAGATTTTCATTGAACTCGTTGAGCATCTGGAACGGTCCGTTAACGGGATGATTTGTTTGTGTTGCAGTCCGGGGCGAAGATCAACATCTCGGACGGAACATGCCAGGAGCGTATAGTGACGGTCACCGGGCCGACGAACGCGATCTTCAAAGCGTTCACGTTAATATGCAAGAAATTCGAGGAATGGTGCTCGCAGTTCCACGACAACCAGGGAAGCGGCGGCGCGACAAGGCCGCCAATCACTCTCAGGCTCATCGTGCCTGCGTCGCAGTGTGGTTCCCTCATCGGTAAAGGTGGATCAAAGATCAAGGAGATTCGCGAAGTGACCGGTGCTTCGATTCAAGTTGCCTCCGAGATGCTGCCCAATTCGACGGAACGTGCGGTTACCATTTCCGGTACCAGCGAGGCCATCACGCAATGCATATACCACATATGCTGTGTTATGCTAGAGGTACGTAGGCCCTGGCTAGCGGACAGCATCTTGGAGACGTCACTCTGGTCATCAAGCTACCCTTCTCTACGAGAAGAATATTATTATGAATACTTATATATAAGCATCTAGAACGTAAAGCAGAAGCACCATTCGAACAATCAGGCATTCAAGCAAAATGTCTCGTCAGCTGATATGTGCATCGGCGGATCAGCAAATGACTCAGTAACGTTTTTGCTGCGTTGATACCGATATCTCAGTACTTGTCGCGCGTTATCACGTTGACGATAAAACGCCCCATTCCGTTGGGAACAATTCGCTGATAAAGAAAAACTGTATTTAATTGTCTAATAGCGGCAATTCCTTGTGGAAACATTAATTGGTGGAATTGTTGATTAGAGAGCCTGCGATTAGTACCTTAGAGTCACGTCTGCATTTAAACAACGTATCTTTTGATTCCACTTGCGTTCTTTAAAGAAAATTGAAATGCTTTTGCGAATCTCGTTAGGTAATTTTTTCTATGAATGCCTTATCCAACGTTTTATATTGAACAGAATGCAGTAAAAAGTAAGAAGATTATACTGTTAGAGACCATAAAAATTGTCTTTGTTCCAATATGGATGGGAAGTTTTTATTGGCGAAGTGGCTGAAGGATTACGATTTCCGAACTCGTCGACTCTTGACATCGGGTTCGTAGCTAGATTACGACTTCTCATTGATTATTCAGTTTCTGTCCTTATTGTATTCTATCAATGGAAACAGCGATACAGCTTATCCTAGTGGATCTGTGCTAGCGCGGCCGTACCAACTGACTGCATTCGGAATCAAACCGACGCGAAAGATGTAATGCAGTCAGAGAATAGAAAGGAAGAGAAAAGTACTGCTATTATAGTTAATGAGCAAAAACGTTTGTCATAAACTTGCGAAATCGAAGCTTTCAAGTGTCATTTGGAGAATTTCAACTTCGTCCTAGTTTCCATCTGTAAGAATGCTGCTTCTTTAGTAACAATCAAATTGCTGCAGAAGTTACGAAAGGATCAAAGTGCTATTGAAGAATGAAACTTTCCAAAATAGCTCTGCTCAAATTATAACTACTTTATTCTTGTGCTCACACTTTAGCCGTAAGCTAGACGATTTTCGAAGGAAAAGCCTAATTGGCAAGATTATTATATTGCGCATACTTACGTTATGTATACTGATTAGAGTGACGTCTTCAAAATAAGACCTGCGAGCAATCAACGCTGTATAGTTAACCGTGTCAGTGCACAGGTGAAGATAACAATTCTCACTGTGCACCGTAGGTCAACCAACGATGCAATCCACGACCAGTATACCCGCACCCGTGCGGTTTGTTTCTTTCTGTTTCAGTCCCCTCCCAAAGGTGCCACGATCCCTTATCGCCCCAAACCCCAAGTTAGTGGGCCAGTGATCCTGGCTGGTGGGCAAGCCTACACCATCCAGGGTAATTACGCGGTGCCCGCTCACTCGGACGTAAGTACAGTATTGCCATTGTCCGCGCCCGCTGCCGGGCCCACCCCGCCCTCGCTGAACACCCAAACTTTGACGACTTCGCCCTTCGCGGCCCACCCCTCTTCCTCGGCCTTTGCCGCTTCTCACGGGCAACCGCTCCTATCCACGGCCCACCTTACGACCCCACATCTTCCTCTCCACCCGAGCCCCTTACACGCCAGCGTGGCAGGCCTCGCCGACCCCCTGCTGAAGAGTGGACACTTGCAGGCAGCCCTCCCGCCCGCACACCTCGTGGCAGACGCCGTAAGTCTTTTGTTTTTCGTGATCCACCCTCTCCCGAACTACCCCCAAACGAGATACTTACCACCAGACCGAAACCCTCCGTACCCCAGAAAACCGGTACACCAACCCCGTGCCCCCCCCTAAACCCTCACCCTTCAAAAACGAGCTCCAACGTGTACACACACGCACACACCACGCGAATAGACATATCACTCTGCTCTATTCCCCATTACCGAAACCCGTACTCCCGCACATCGACACCTTGTGGCACACGTTCACACAAACCGGATGGAACACCACCTGATTCACCGACGCAGCTCTACTACACACACGCTCTATCCGTACTCTATTCGAGTCAGATTGCATACCACAACCCCTCCCCGCCCGACGATCGCGGTAATTGGTGGAAGTCTGGACGCTTTTGTTTCGACACGCGAATGACTAGTTTTTGAAACCGATGATTCACCTTTGATTGATCGATCGAAATAAAGGGATCAGGACTATAGTTTCCAAGGTTGATTAATCATTTGTATTCGGCACAAAAGTGCACAGCTTGATGGTAACAGTTTTTTTTTTTTAGGGAATTGTACAGTGTCTTGGTAATTCGAGAATCACTTTTCTTGGGAAATTCGCGTTTACTGCCGCCATTTCATAGCTCATGAAAATGTGTAGAACAGCACCGTACACAATAGACGTCGAATGTATTACAATACAGCACAGACCTGCAGTCTTTCTTGATCTTCGAAACGCGATCGTGCGAGCGATTCTTTTGCAGTTCGAAAATAGTTGAAAGGCGAAACAGTGAGGTACAGAAAATTTATGTTGTAAATGCCGGATCGGCACGCCGAGGTCTTGCTGTATACTAACTTCGCTATACAACCAGATAAATGATTATCTCATTGAGAGCATGTTTTTAACGGCGCGTTTATGAAAGCTTTCTTACTTTGCTTTACACCTTCCATTATAACTCGTAGAACAGGCTATTTTCTTCAGAACGTGGCCGCGTAACACGGCGGAAGTTATTACAGGTGTTCGCCTAAAACAACCCTGCTCCGTGTTGTTCGGGAAAAAATTCTTGGAGAGAGGTTGTTACTTTCCGGTGAAGTTTGATGGGTACCTCGAATTTTTCTTGTCAATTTACCAACTTGTTTTCAAATTAGAAAATTCGTCTTTTAATGGGTCGTGATAGAGTGGATATTGTTTCCGAATTGTTTCTCGTCCAAGACACTGTTTTTAAACATTGTTTAGTAGATTTTTTAGATATTAGAAAGCAGGTTAAAATGTTGTGAAAGTCGCGTGAAGTACACGGAGGTAGAAAATATAGAATTCACTCTTGAAAACGAGTACAGGCAGAGACTATCGTAACAACTTTCCGCGCAAAGTTCCAGAAGTTGAAAGATCGACAATTTCTCGGTACAACTCTCGTAACTTCATGAAGTGTTCGGTATAATTGCTCGATATTTCGGAAACGAACGCGGTGGAAGTTTACTAGGTTCCATACGGGAAAGATTTTCCATGGAAACGATCCTGTTTACAGCTCACTTATATATCGGCGGCACGGTCCGCACGCAACCGCGAATACCGAACGATTTCAATATTTCGCGGTTCGGTTGGTTATCTCGGAAACGTCCGGCGACGAATATCCAATTTTCACCAAATGCCGCAACGTCGTCGCGTAGAATGTTTGCCCGCGTGTACCGGAATGCTCCACCGTTGTATAGGCCACCTGGTCCCCATCCTAGAAAACCCTTTTACGAGCCCACAACCACCTTGGTCCACGTACATGCATCGGCACCCTAAACACCTTGGCTTTCCGCTCGACGTCCTCGCGCGAAGCCTCGAGTAAATCATCCGGGGAAACAAGGTTTCCCTCGAGCGAACGGTTTTCCTCGGAAAACGACGTTACACTGGAAAAACTACGAGAAAAATACTCTTGGTTTCTCGAAGGAGAAGCTCCTCGGGGCTGCGCGTGTCCCGTCGACGTCTCCCAACCGCGCGACTTCCCGGGAATAGCTCTTCGAATCTGCTTCACAGGAATCTTCCTGTAATCAATTTTGGGTCTGACCCTTGATCACTATTCAACGAGTAAAGATTATAAAAAATTATCATTCTTGGATTGAAATATACGTATATATAATCTTTTTAAACAATTTCTGTGAACATGTTTTATGTTCTGTGAAAACGATTAATTCACAAAATACGACCTGACTATGTTGAAAAGCAGATCGTAGAAAGTTCACGATGCGTGTGTCGTAAGTGGTATGTTCACCGGGCAGTTTAATATTCATAAATGAAAATGAAATTTCCTAGAGTATGGTCGAAGGAATATTCATGGCTATTAAATTCGATTTAAAGTGTTCGCTTCTTGATATCGCACAGTAACAGGATAATCATTACCATGCAGATATTCATCGAATGAAATTAAGCTGAAATCAAAATTCAATTTGAACAGTGTTAACTATGCAAGCTGCTCACGTTCATTTTCAAACAGTGGATAATTTCACACTTTTAACTAATTACCTTACTTCTACTGCACCTACTACCTTTTGTGAAATCAGGTACCGTGCGAGTTGTCGAAATTAGATGTTTGAAATAAAATCCCGGAACAGTGAACAAGGGTTAAAAGTTGTTTGTCGCAGAAAAAAGGAATTTCCGAGATTTCCCAGGGAGTCCTGCTTGTTTGGTAATGCGCTTTGCTTTTTATGTGATCCGCACGTGTCTGTTTACGTGTATCGGCCGTCTCTGGTTTGTTTCGTTTCCCCATTTCCCTCTTTTATTCTCTGATTTCGTTTCTTTTCGTTCGAACGTTCACCAAAAACGCTTCTGATGTACTCCCCTACTAGCTGAGGTCTCGGTGTTACGTCTCTACCTTTCTTGTACTTGCGATTGGTAGTGGGTTGATTGCCTGGAAAACCGCTTGCCGTTCTTCACGGTGCACAGATTAATTCGTTGCATGCGACATAAAATATACACGATCGTACGGAACGGCGCGATAAGCACGACCGGATAACACTCGGGAAAAATGTATCGCGTATTCCTTCCATCTGCGAGTTCTTCCGAACGGTTTCGCACGGGAAGTCTTAACCACGCGAGATACAAGGGTGCCTGATGTGATTCCACGTGGAAAAATAAGTAGAAAAGGAAAGAATAACATTTCTTTTGTTTACGCTTCGTTTTGAAAGTTGCAAGAAGTAGAATTGAAGAGTCGGCCGGTTCTTATTCAATAGTGACCGACGAATTTATCGTAATAAAAAATTATATAGAATCTAAATACCTTTACAAATTATGTAATAGCGGTAAATTTATTCAGATTATCTATCATTTTCATTATAAGAAATTTCCTCTCCCCATTTTTGTGGATGAGGGGAGTAGAAGTATCCTCGCAATATGAAATAGTTGATGGTGGGTGAACCGGTAGACACTATGACCCACGAATTCGTCAAGTCGAACTGACAAAAGAAATGTTGTTCGACTTTTTTGACTAATTTTTGCTCATTGAATCGCTCTGTTTGCACAAGATTCGGGAAGTTCGCCATTGCTCGAAGCGTGTTCGCGTCGTGGACTCTTTACGACCGGCAATTATTTTCATCCGAGGTCGAATCTTTTTCCAACAGATACTTTTTTTTACGAGATGTTTCATTTCGTTCTTCGCCAGCAGCCTCACGAACGAACCTATTCGAAATTGTATGTACAATTTGATTACCGCGGCTACGAATCGGCTAATTGAATTGCAAATCGCCCGGCATAAATCGAAGTAGGGTACTTGAATATTCTAATGGTTTCGGAGAAACTATGCGGGGGAAAATTTTCATGGAGCTGAGATTCATTCATTAAGTCACTTCTATAACTTGAGAATATTACAAATGAATGGGATCGACCGCTGAATATTCACGTGTTGTTCGTAGTTAGATTGGACTGAATATTTATTGTTCGAGGCGGATGGACTCGGGGTGATCTGACGAAGTTCTACCGAACAATAAATATTCATTTTGGTAATGTTTTTGCGTGTATATTCGTTCGAAGTTCGCGATGAAGTTAATGAAACATTGATCGTGCCTTGGAGATCATCTTCGGAGGCATTTATTCATTTATTTATTCATCAAATAACCAAAGTTGTAGATGCAGAATTTATATGAATATTAATTTCAAGATCTCTATGCAAACTAAAAATGTTCTGTGTCAATTATTCCGTACTTTTATTTTTCTTGATCATTTATATCACTCTGCGCGCTTACCTTGTATGGTGTTCCAAAGTTTACGAACGCCATAACGTCGGAGGATCATTCTTTTCCTCGAGTCCACGCTCGAAACACGTCCGTCGCGCTATTTACCGCGTCGAGATTGAAATCACCGGAGTATTATGCAAATCGCCGGCATAATGAAACGTCAAGTGGTCGATTGAAACCTGTTTATCACGGTTGAAGTTTAACGACTCGAGTCAGCGGCTTCAATTGCGGTCGTTTTCACCGTACGCAGCGTTTTCCTTCATAGAACTGCGCTGCGAAAACCTTGATCTCCATCGGGAATCGTCACGAACGCGATCGAAAATCATTTTAAAAAAAGAAAGTTTTAAAAAAAACCCATAGAAATTCGAATCGTCTGGTTCAGTTGATCGTGCGTTCCATCGATCGAAATTGACCGTGATTATACTCTTCACAAAAATCGTATTCAACGACTAAACCAGTTCACACACGACAGTCAAACCACCACAGCCAGACACCAACGAAGACCGAGAAGCAATCGCGTTTCCGTTCTTTTGATGGGTAAACCTTGTGATAGGACATCGTGTTTCTGTTTTTCTTTCCGGATGACCCCCTGGTTTGATCGGTTTACGATCGTTGTGAAGAACGAGAAAGAACACACAGCACCCGAAATGGGGACAGAACTTCGCCGGGAAGTTATGCTCCCGGATGATCGAGCCTGCTTTAGCATGAACGCTTACTCTCACGGGTCGCACGATGGATTCTTCGTCCTCGGCTAATTGTTGGAGCTGACAGATCTTCCAGCGGTCGCGTCTTTCCAAAGAATAAACAAAAAAAGCTACTCGACAAAATGGTGCATCAGCCGATTTCTGTCGAACCGATCGACTGACAGACAGCTTTGGGATCCAGGCTAACTCTACTGAACTCGAGGATCTACGGAGAGTTGCTTTATACACTTCGAGACTCAAGGATCTCGAATACTTTCGAAATCTCGAGTGTCTCGAGCTTATTCCCGTTCGGCAAACAGAAATCGCGGCTTTCTAGAGTGATTTCGAGCTGCTCGAGACTTTCGAGGGTCCTGGCGAGCTTCGGAAGCTAACGCAAGACGCGCCAAACCGTTTCCGGACTGGTCCGAATCGGGGGTTCTCCAACTGATTCAGGACATGTGCGAGCGGCTCGGATCCCATCGCTGCCCGGCAGATGCGATGAAACGCCACCCTGATAATTTTGCGATCTTCCAAAGCAAACACGCCTGGTTGTTGGTCAGCAAATAGGGGATGTTCCAGCGTCTAGCTACCCTGCTAGGGGTACTCGCGAGCTTTTGTTCCTCTCTCTCTCTCTTTCTCTCTCTCTCTCTCTCTCTCTCTCTCTCTCTCTCTCTCTCTCTCACTTTCTGGGTCGCTCGCGTTTTGTTTGTTCGACACACACACGCACAAAATGTGTGCGTACGCGGCGAGGGAATAATGCTACGTGTCGACTTGAGGATTTCGCTCTTGACAGTGCAACCCTCGGTAGGGACAGACTCGGTGGATGTTGCTCTAACTTTCGAGAGCGAGACACGATGGAGTGCAAGTTGACATAGGCGTAAGGTTACTCTCGCGTGGAAAGACAGCGTTAGGGAGCTAAGAAATCAATGGCAGCCGTCGACAATTTGCTAAATCCTGCAGCCTATTTTAGCTGATTTTGCAGTCTGTACGTTCGGGGTAGATTTCAGTTTGGCTTTAGTCGATTAGAAATGTTTCGAAATGTCTTCCAAGGACAGGTTGCCATTATGTTCCAGAGATAAATGTCACATATATCAATTTTTGAGACCACGTAAATTAGCTACAGGCTCTAATTTATCATCCTACGAGTAATCAATATTTCTGTGTTCCTTCTTCCAAAAACGTGCAGCCAAATTTACATTACATGAAAATTGAAAATTTTATTTGGGAGAGTGCAAAGGGTTTAAACACAGACTGTAAAATTCAGGATTCATTTTAACTCTATCATTGCTCGCGAAGCTCCAACAATTTCTTGGTGTAATACTTTTTATTATCAGGGTTCAGCAATTTGGTACGAGTCCTCCGAATTTCACGACCAGGATTGAAATAGACGAATTCCACTAACTATCTTTCAAAACCTTTTTTTTTATCTTTCTACAATATTGCGAAGAAAACTGCATTTAAATAAATCACTTATTCAATAAATAAAAAGAGAGAAATAGAAGCAGCAAGTGAAAATAACGTTGGACCGGGATGAAAAATGTGAAATTAGAATTCCGAGTGCGAAAAAACCGTGGCAAAGGAACAATTTTCCCTCGACTGTGACAATCCTGATCGGTGGAGGACGTCGTTCGGAAAAAAGGAAATTTCTCGCGCGTTTCGATCGTTCGGATGATCGATTGATCGTCGAACCGAACATTTTAATTGCACAAAGCGGCAAAGAGAAAGAGAGAGAGAGAGAGAGGAGAGCCGGCGAGACACGTTGTTTGAACGGGTCGCGAGTTCGAGATTTTTTCGTTTGCGGGGAAGAGGGACAGGTTCGTTTGCCGAAGCAATTGATTCTGCATTTTCTATCTGCCGGCGCGAACATCGGCCAGCAAACATAATTACCAGCTTTACCGGCGACGTTTGCTAATTAGGAACTCTTTTTGTGCGTGGACGAAACACAAACAGTATACGCGCGCCCTCGCTCTCTCTCTTTCTATCATTCCTATGCTTGTTGACAGATGGAATTATTAAATAAGTGCGTTCCGAATGGTACGGGTTTGCGCATTGCGTTCAAATAAACGCAAACGCGTCCGACTTGCGTCAGAATTCATAAAATTGCGGTCGGAAGTTGTAGTCGGGGAGAAATGTCGAATTATCTCGGTTGAGCTGTTTTTCTGGTAATTTCCCGATTTTCAATTCGGTGTGTCAATTGGTCGAGATAATAATTGATGGAATTCTCCAGCTGCCGTTGCATCTTTTATTCGTAATAGTTCATTGAAATCGAGTCGGTGAACAATCAAAATAAAATAATTTCTATTTCACTGAGACCTCCTATGCACAACTACTAAACCTGATCAGTTGACATAAAGATAATGTTATCAGTGTCTCGAACAAAAATCCGAATCAATCAAGAACGCTCTCTCAAAGGCATAGTTTATTAAATAAACAATTCTAAACAGATAATTAGAATCGACATTGTCAGTCGCTTGTAATCCAAAGTTCATGGCGGTCTATTCTTGGTATCTACTGAATAACAGATGAAGTCTTTTGTCAACACCGTCACAGGCTCATCCATGCCGAACGAATAATTCCCTGATCATCGCGAATGATGCTCGCTATCTCGTCGAATCGTTTAATTCTCAGCTGTCAACAAAATAGTGTTTACCATCTAACTTCAGCGCGTCGCGAATTCCATGATTTATGGACAATACACGTTGCATTTAACAATTCCGGAGGAAAATCTAGTCGAACAATCGAGTCCTCGATCCATTTGTCATTCGAAATCTTAACATCTGACCTTTCGAAACGTGCGTGGTCATTGCAATTTTCTTGTCAGCCGGAGTTCCATCGGTCAATTATTTCTTGACACAATAGTTGCAAAACGAAACGTGAATTTGAACAGAACACAAATCTGCGAACTAGTATGAAAGTAGAAAATTTCGCGGTCTGAAAAGTCGGTGAAATTGAAAAGTATTCCAACGTGTTATTACTTATTAATCTACTATCGGGATCCTGTATGAAGTACAGTTATAAATTTCTTCGCTATGGACGCCATACTTCTTCAAATATTTCAGTGCGAGGTAGATTGTTTCTGTTTAAAAGTTGCAAGTTCTTGGATGGCTTCAGTCGGGATCTATCGATCAGGTTTAGGAAAAATGGCGTGCGTCGAGCACCGAGGGCCTATCTTCCGGTTTGCCGGAAGTCATTAGGGTCTGGAGAATCAATCAGGGTGGCGTATATTCGCGTTTCTTCCGTCCTGGTTTCCGCTTCTCTGCGCTTTTCGACGAGCTACCACTGACACGGAGCCCGACTTTTACGATTTTGCTTTTCTCGGACCGATGGGGTCCGAGAAGCCGCAGAATAACAAACCAAAAAAAAATTATGACACACACAAAGCGATGCGTAGACGAGAAAGATGGCCGCCACGTCTCACCGCGCACGCACACGGCTCATTTGCATTTTCACTTGTTCTCTCCGCGGCTCGACGAGTTCTATCTCTCTTTCTCTCTTTCACCAGTTTTTCTGTCTTTTGTTTATTCGTTTCTGTTCACTTTTTACTCCTTTCGTTCTCTATTCGGTTCCTGTTGCTCTTTCTTTTCACCCCCCCTCCCTCTACTCGTGACATATGTCGCTATGGGGAGACATTAGCTGATGGGGATGGGGTGGTCGACATAAACTACAAAACTATAAGCGAGAAGTACAACAAAACAAAGACCAGTATGCATGCGTGGCACGAGATAAAGGTAGATTTACATAGGTATATTATACTACTACATTGCTCTCTCTGTTTCTATCTTTCTCTTTTTCTCTATTTCTCTAGACTCTGTCTTCACCATTGTCTCCTATCCTGTGATTATTCAGTTTGACCAGTTTCAAAGTCTCCATTTCTCGCTCTTTCTCTTCGCTTTACACACACCTGTCTGTCTCTCTGCTTACAGAACACGATTTATACTTCTTCGCTTGTTCTCCTTCGCGAGCGGGATCTGACCGGAAGTCCCTCGACTATTCTGTTTCTCGATCTGTAACACACATTCATCCCCTTCCACTTTCAATGCTACGCGTGTCTCTTCAGGAATACACCGCGCTTTGCTGAATTTCCAAGTCACTTCCGCGAAACAGTCTAGTAAACGTTTGTGTACGGCTTCAATTTGATATTGACAGGTTTATGGTCGTTTTGCAAAATGATTTTGTGGAAATAGTCGCTGTTTGATCGTCGAGGATGGGCTGGAAGGGATCCGTACACGTATTACACAATGGAAAAAAATAATATTAACCTTCAGTTACTTGCACTCCATTTCAAATAAATTTTTCTTCAATAATATACCTACTTTACTGCAAGATATATATTTCTTGGTGTAGTCGACATCTTTGTTTATGCTTGAAACACTATATTTATAGTTTTCATATTGTAAGCATTAAACGCAAGTCATTAAGTCATTGAGTCATTCTAAAATATTCAGTTTTATAGGAAAAAGCCTTTCCAAATGATCATACTAGGTAATAAAATAATTTTTCTAATAGAAAAAGAACTTGTCAGAACAGTGTTAGTGATTTTTCACAAAGTACTCGGTACTCACCGGCCCCGGAGCCTGAAAGAACATAATTCTCACGAATCCTGAAAAGTCGGATCTCGAAGATAGTGAAAATGACGTCCCTTTCGGTCACCAGCCTCCGCCGTTCGTAGCCACCGTCGGAGTCAAAAGAGCTTCGTTCGAAACGTAGTAAATGAGCACGCTCGCAGAGCTCGAATCACGCAATGATCTCTAGCTTCACCGATCTCCCATAAGTCCATGGGTTTTCACACGAACCGATCCGAGTCTGCCGACGACGTTTTCCAACACAGCTTACGCGATTTAATGCTATCGACACCTAGCGAACGAGAGATAGCCTGCGGTCTGACGTGCGTCGCCGAAAACGAGCAAAGGTAACTATCCCCGCAGAGAGCAAGAATCGTTTCGGCTTGGTGGATCGATACATCACGATCGATCGATCGATCTCTAGAGAGAGAGATCCGAGCCGAAAGCGAAGCGAGACAAACACCGCTGAAATGATCGAAAAATCAGTTCTTATACGTATGTACAACACGCTTTCGCTTTTGACGGCTTCGCAAGAAATTCTCTTCCTGTTCCTCCTTTTTTCTATCGTGTCTCTTCTATTTTACACGCTCATATGTATCACTTATATTCTCTTCCTTGATCTTCTTCGGGGCCGGTGCCTTTGCGTGGGTTACGTTCCCCTAAACGTCGACTCGGTATCAATTTAAGAAAAAGCAAAACAATATTGATATCTAGCCGACGAACATGGAAACGCGTCATATTTCTTTCTCTCATTTCTATCTCTCATTCTGTCTCTTCTTGGTTTTCGTTCGTCTCATCGCCTTCGTCCTTGAGTTGTCCATCGTCCCTTTTTGCCATTCCTCTCTTAGAACAGCATGGCTTTTCCAGCACTCTCTTTAGCTATCAGAATAATTAAGAACGTTCGCGCGAGGGTGGGCTGCCCTGACATCACGTTTCCACCATCTTAAGCAGGCTAGAATGTTACCGTGAACATCATGTTAATTAATTTATTTGTTTTTTTTATACTCTCTGTTTATTTTTTCTCTATGACCAGCAAACGTCGCGAGATCTCGTCCACGTTCCACGTGAAAATGGTGCTCGTGAACGTAAATCGCCGCTGTCACCTATAGTCTGCAGAGAAATGGCCTGCACACGTTTTTGTGTGGAACCGTGACTATAGTCGGATCTAAATTACCAGATTCGTCAAGGTTATAGAGTATCCTTGCATCAGGAATAATGTAACGACTATAGTCAAATCGAAATTAACCAGCTAATCTCGAAGATATAGATCCCCACCATTAATTAGAAGTAGCGTCATCAATTTTTGTTTATTGCCACTAATTCTCTTGTTAGATTAATGTGTCTATAGTCGGATCAAAAGGAAGCTCTACGTTCGAGGTCGTTGAGGAACACTACCCCCTACCACTTGCTGAATGAATCTATAAATATTAATCTTTGGCTACAGAACAATTAAAATCTAATAGACCCCCGTGGATTGTCGTTGTTTTAAAGAAACAGTTTGATTCGAGAAACGACCAGACGAATTTTGATCCGACTGGACGGCGTTTGCAACGTTCAAGGACGCATAGCATAACGTACTGTGTAACTATACCGCGAGCACACAGGCTAGTTCTAGATGATACAGCGAGTAGATGAAATGATACTTTTTTTCGGATTTCATGTTTTCTAGGACACAGTTTATACATACACGAAGAGAAAGAAATCCTAGATCTCTACCCCGCCATGTCGATCCTCCTCACAGCAAGGAGCAAGAGAGAATGCATATATTCTTCATGTTCGAATTTTGTTATAACTGTAATATCGTTTTGGTTTTTGTTTAAAATCCTCTTTGGTTTTCTCGTACTCATATCTCATTTATAGCTCGTCCCGAGACGTCATTCATCATGGACACGTGATTTTCCCGAGTTTTGCGATCGTAGTAATTAGCCGTCGCAGCTACCGTTTTCACCGTCGCTATTTCAACCGGAGATATTTTGCAGTAATTAACGTTTTACATTGGTTCGTTGCGTCGCTCTGTTACCGTTTATAATTACGAATTAATCGTCGCTTATTTTTAGGGTGGTCGATGAGTTCGCCCGGAAAATTCGCGTGATTTCCCAACGTAAATGCAGCGCGCTTGTTTATTTCTATTTCAAAGTTTTCGCTCGGAATGGCTCGGGCGCAGTTTAATCGGACTTTTTAGCGAACGAACATTTGCCAAATATTTATTTGTGACGTGCGTGACAGTTTTTGCCGGCGAGTTTGATTAACTGGCAAATGACTTTTGCAATAACCTTCGGGATCGAAAGCAAAAGTACCCCCGTGAAAACAGTGTACGTATTAGCAACAACGGAATTATTATGTTGAAAGAAACAATATTATGCCCGTCACAGTGAATATCACATTTTCAAAATAATGGAAATAATATTAAGTTGTGTGTTTTCGGCGCACAGTTCGATCATTAATAGACTAACGGCAAGTTTGCAAATTAATTTAACTCAACGTTTCGATCCCTGTGTGGATCATCTTCAAGAGATACATTTTTGCATTTGTGCATCTAATTTTTTTAATTGAATAATAAGGAGTTGCAGAAAACTGAGTTTTCGTCTATGGTGTGGCAGATACGTAACTGAAAGTTTCGCCATCCGTGATAAATTGTAATTCTTCTCGATCGAAATTGTAGTAATATTAAATTTTGTGTTTTCGGCTCACGGTTCGATCATTAATAGACGTTACGTAACTGCCACTATGGACGAAAATTCAGTTTTCTATAACTCTATTATTCAGTTTTTAAAAAAAAATTCTTTTTTTGTTGCCACAGCAAACGCAAAAATGTATCTCTTGAAGATGATGCACACAGGGATGGAAACGTTGAGTTAAATTAATTTAAAAATTTGCTGTTAGTCTATTAATGATCGAACCGTGCGCCGAAAAAAAAACAAAATTTACTATTAGTACAATTTCGATCGAGAAGAATTTCAATTTTTAACGAAAATAATGTCGGAGACCTGGCGTAAAAGTATATCAGAAATAAAATGGATTCGAACACGATAGAATAGTCAACATTAATTGTTTAATCTCACTTTGATTCAGGGAGGAGAAAATGTATAAAAATTCGGCCAATCAAGTGGTATATATAATTCCGAAGTTCTGCAGAAAGCTCATCAACCAATCGGGGATCACGGGAGATTAATATGCAAATAGTCTACCGTTTCCAGCTCGTTTAATTCGGCCACGAGGATAACGAATAAAAATTCCGAAGCTGTTCGGAACACGATAGTGGAAAAACTAAAAACCAGCTGCGAGAAAGAAGACGATCGAGCGAGGATCGTGTTAATTGAGTGCCATTCAGGCGCAACGAAACCGAACCATTGTGAAACGTGTTCTTCAGTTTCGAGAAGATTACGTAGATGCATGCTGTCACGGTTTTTCTTCGCAGCCTTGTTTCTCTATCTCTATCTCTCTATTTCTCTCTCTATCTCTTTTTCCCCCGAGGTCGTTCCACTTTTCACCCAAGCATCCCTAATAGGTTCGGTTTCAGTCCCAGAAGAGGTTTTTCAGCTTCTCGGACAAGTTGCTCCAATCGCATCGTCCTCTTGATCGCGATCACTCAATCTCTCTGTCCACTTTATTAACGTTCCGGATCCCTCGTAATCGTTACGTTCGAACAAAAGTTTTCAATTACTCCAATAATTAGAAAATAGAAATCAGAAACTAGTCGTTTCGACCTATCCGGTAGCTCGAATGTTAAATAACAAGAATAAGTTTCTATTACAGACTTTTCTGCTCGAAAATTTTTCAATACATTCTTTTCGGCCGTCGATTTGGAATTCTCTGTGTTGTAGTACTTTTTTCCCAATTTCACGATAAAAATTCGCGGAACATGCACCGAACGGCCGCCGTCCCCATAAACCGATACCACCATATATCTCCGTGGGTATTGGTAACCGATTTTGGATCACTCTGTAGAGCCGCGCAATTACGTGCTGGTAATATCGTGGGCATAGATCGCCGGATCGTAGTCGAGCGCCTAATTTCGTGCCACGAGAAACTGGAGGACTCGATAAATTCTCCCAGTGCCCCCTCTCTTCGTCCCCCGATCCTAGTTTCTGTTCCCCGAAGCATTCGTTGGGCCGAGAATCGATCCGATCTGTTCGAAACTGGTTCGCACGCGAGGTGCGGACACAGTCTTCCCGGAACGAGTGGTCAGTGTCTGATTGGCGGAATTATCCGGCAGGAAATATCGAATCAGCACGTACACACGCTCGGATTCCACTATATCGGTCGTCGTTTATGCCAGTCTGCACGGTTTCAGTTTATCGTTTCCATATCATTTCGTTACCATTGGTTATCGAATTCGTTGACGGCTGAGAGAGAAGTGTCCAACACGAGGAGGATGCGAACACGCGAAACTTATGGTCGCGAGGCTCGTCGAGAATCGCGGACACGTTCCGGATCGTTTCCAGGAAGTCGGGACAATTCTCTGGTTCGATGGGATTTATCGCCTAACCGCATTTTCTCCGAAACGATCGATGGAAGATCATTATTAGACGAAAGATCAAACAGTCACTTTTTTAAATTTCGACAAAATTTCTTGATCACTTCGGTTTCGTTCTCGCTTTTTTCTTTGTTTTTCTTTCGGTATTATTCTTCTGTATCACTTTTCGTTGTTCTCGTTCAGTTTCGTTTAACAAACTTGTTCGATGATTCTTCTTATCTCCTGTAATCAGCGATCCTCGGAATGTGAGACGCGCGAGGAAGCAGGCAGATTAATATTACCATGTACTACCTCCCCCTTTTTTAGATATACATATATACGTATATACTTTTATCGGTGTCTTCGTATAACCCCTGAAGCACTTTACCGAATTTGTTCAGAGCCGGCACGTGTGTTTTTTTTTTTGTTGAGCGATGGATATCTTCGTCGTTGTTACAGATGGGAAAGCTCGGTAGCAATCCATTGGCTGGGCTCGCAGCTCTCGGCCTCGGAGGCCTGGCCACACCTGCCAACACTGGCGGGCTCAATCCTGCAGGTGAGAACACGACCAAACTTCATTTCATTAAGTCTGTGGTAAAATAATTGAGGAACCATGAAGACGTGCAACGTGTACTTTGAATTACTCTCTTATTGTTTTTACAATAAAATTAATTGCAAACTACGGCACGCGAGGTTAATTTAAATGAAAATTCTTTAAATGAAGAAATTAGCACATTCACGCCTAATAATAAAATATGTTGAACCTCTACGAGTAGAATGACCCATGTAAACATCTCTGAGTTTGCTACCAATTCTTTAAAAAAATTCGTCGACCTCTGGTGTCTAGAGTGTTGTAGAAAAATGTGAAAGTTTTGAAAAATGCACAACTTGACAGGGTTAAATTAAAATTGAAAGATCAGCTTAATAATAAAATATGTTGAACCTCTATGAATAGAATGACCCATGTAAACGTGTTCGAATTTACTACCAATTCTAAAAAGAGTTCATCGACCTCTGGTGTCTAGAGCGTCGCAGAAAAATGTGAAAGTTTTGAAAAATGCACAAGTTGACAGGGTTAAATTAAAAATGAAAGATTGGCGAACCCAGACATTTTCGAAACGAGTCGAGATCATGAATTCAACTAAAAGAGAAACCGTGTTGAATGGTTTATTTGCAGCACTAGCAGCGTTAGCCGGCAGCCAGCTACGCACCAGCAACACAAACAGGCAACAGCCAGCGGCGAACAATCAGACACACGAGCTGACTGTGCCAAACGAGTTGATCGGTTGTATCATCGGGAAGGGCGGCAGCAAGATCGCCGAGATCCGTCAGATTTCCGGCGCGATGATCAGAATCAGTAACTGCGAGGAGAGGGAGGGTGGAGCCACGGATCGTACGATCACCATTACCGGAAATCCGGACGCAGTAGCATTGGCACAATATCTCATCAATATGAGGTGAGTACCGACGGTACCCAGAGAGCACACACTGTAAATGCCAATGGTTACCGAGAGATTGGGGACACGGAGGGTCCATTCAGAGGAACACTGGACCCCCGTTGGTCTGTTATATCACACCTTTGTACAGAACGGTTCGGCGCGTTCAAATATACATATATAATATAGAACAAAGTATTATATATATGTATATTTATGCCTGTGTACCGTTCGAAACAAATCGGCCCCCCTCCCCCAATCGAAACAAAGTCGAACTCGTCCCGGCTACGTTTTACGGTAAAATCGCGATACATGTGTCCCCTTGAACAACACCTGCCCCACACCCCGACCCGCCTAACCCCGCCCCTCTGAAATAAAACTTTCTGATTTCTTTCTTCCTTATCATCGGCGATCACGCCGGACTTGTGTGTCTTCGGGTTGTGTACGTCGCCGGTGTAGATGATGTATACAAAACACGTCTAAAAAATGACCCATGACGGACAAAATCCCCCCCGACCCCACGTCACACAGAAAAGAAAACCCACTTTTTCGTCTCTGTTTTTGTGTTACTCGTTTCTCCCGTAATTGGACCTTTCTTAGCCTTGGTGTCTTTGAAGGTGATCAGTGAGACTAATGGGGAATAGTCGAGAATTGCCGTCATCGCGACACCCTTTCATCATGTTTGTTATTGTTACTATATCTCTGCCCGCGGGACGCGCCGGTCAACGAGGTTGTTGTTGTTGTTGCTATTGTTCTTCCTCCCGATGAGAGAGTACTTTTCTGTAAATATGATGGATGATCGGTATGATAAAAGGAAGCGTTGTTAGAGAGAGAGAATTATTTCGTCGTCGACCGGCGCGTTCGCTGGGAGGAAGATACTTTTCGAAGTATCGGTCGAGAGAGATGGCGGTACCGGTGATAACGGAGAGAGAACGTTATCTCACGCGGAGTTCCCCTCCTCGTGTGTCACGTTCTCGTGCATGCGACACGATCGTAACGCCACCTCGGTCTCCCTAGCGTACACAGGTGAGATATACATCTATATCGTAGTGATAAGGTTGCATAGCAATTTTTGAAGACGTCGCCAGCACACGGAGGGACAACGACAGTCCACCGTCTACAACGCCTGAGTCGCCGGAAGACATCCAACGCGCGTCCACCACGACGGAAGAGGATATCTTAATCCTTTATTTCCAGGTCCTGCTTTCCAGGTCCAGTACCCTGAGTATCCTGCAGACACATCTCCGCTCAACATCTGTTTCCCATTGTCGCTGGCTGTCCTTTCAAGCAATACAATTTTTTTTTACAAAAAAAGAGAGAATATCAAAAACGATACGACAGAAAACGACACGCGCAGTCGAACTGAAATATATACCTGCGGCAACGCCGATATTTTACAAGAATCCCAAAGCAGACTCCCGCGCATAACAATCGATTCTATACTTTTCCTCCTTTTTCGATTACCGGATTTTTTCTGTTTCTCTTTTTATATATATATATATATATATATATATATATATGTTTTTTTTCTTCGTTTAGTTTTTGGTGTTTGTCGATAGGATATATCTACCCCCACCCTTTGGCGAAGGCTCTCGCAACAAATCCTCCACCGCTTTTTTAGCGCTGAATTTGTTTTGTTTCCTCGACTATATCTACATACCTCTGTTGATTTCGTCTGCACGTTTGGATCATTATTTGCCGAATGCGTTTACACTCGAACCCGTGGCAAAATTAGCCCGTTCGCACTGACCAGTCCGACTGACTCTTAGAGTTTGCGCGAACCGAGTGTTTGGGTGAAGATCGCTGTTCTTTGGATGAGTATTTATATATTTGGATAAGTATCAATCTTCGCTTAGAGCGTATTTATTTCATGATTAACTTGTGACGAAGGTTACGAAAGAATTTACTAAATGCGATTAAGAGAACATCTGCTTCGAAATGTAGAAAGAATCTCGTTACCGAACTAGATTCCATTCACTTGAAAAATTAGGAAAGGATATTCTGATTAAACCAGAGTACGTTCACTTAAGAATTAAGAAGGAATCTGTGACTAGAGTACAATTGCTTGAGAATCGAGAGGGGATCTTGAGACTGGAGTACATTTGCTAGAAAATTGAGAAGTTAGTTTTAGGAGTGATTTGGGCTGGTCAGTCATCATCCACGCGAAACCACCCCTTCGCCAAAGGTCACCACAGCAACGCATCAGTACGTTCTCCCGATTTGTTTTCTCTCGCAAACCTCCCCGCTGTTGTTCATTACTGTGTCCGACTAGTGAATGTCCACGGATGCAGGCGTACATCTTGTTTTGTCTCCTAAAACACGTGGCATTGGGACTAATCACCCTTATCTCCCCCACCCATTCACTTAATTACTAAAAATAGAACATAAAGAAAAAAGAAAACGGCGACACTTGAATGCTAAAGTACGAGTACTAACGTAGTCGTCGACGAGATTCGAGATGATCGACCGCGTCCAAAAAAAGAAAAGAAAAAAAAGATAATCGAACCCTCCGAGAGAATACAACACCCCTTTGTAAAAAGTTCACCGAACCCGATCTCCCCGACGATTGCGCGATTCCAACCACGAGGATCTATCCAAACGGAAAAGAAAAAAAAAGAAAAAAAAGAGAACACTTTTACTCCCTGCCCACCCCACGTTATAATTATAATCCATTATATTTTATTCCAGATTGTCACTCATAATTTACTACTGCATTTAATAGCGACCGAATATTCATCAGTCCCCCCGTTACTTCTGTACCCGCTCATAACTTGGTAGCCACGATTATTACATACCCAGCATTCCTCACGGCCAGGATCCGCACTCTGCCATGTCTGCCACAGCCAATTATCGACCGTGGTAGCGCGATTCGCCAAATCAGCATTCTCTCTATCCCTTCTCTCTCTCTTTCCCCTCTATCTATCTATCTATCTCTCTCTCTTCCTCTATCAATCTCCTGGCAGAGTGCTGGTCCTGCGCCCCGTTTTAGTTTGATTTCCGCTTTTCAGTGACTCCGCAGAGCCATAATGCGTTGCATGAAACGAATCGCCGAAACAAAGTATCCCTGATAGCAATACTCAACGTGTTCGTCAGTTTGATAACCATATACACATACGCAGAGAGAAAGAGATAGAGCAGTGTACCTGATCATCTAGAGGATCGCGTGTCAAGCAACGGACTATGGCTCTGCAGCGCCAGGGAAAATGGACTGCACCAGGCTCTGAGAAACCCTTGACACACGTTTAGAGACTTATTTTTCCGTAATTGTTCCTTTGGCACACCGTGTCCATTTGCCTGGCGCATCCTTGCAGCGCGTCCTCAGCGTTGAAACGCGAATTAGCCAGCCTCGAATATCCCGGGATACCTTGAAGACCTTGAAGAATAAGCTACGAGCATCGCCGTCCGATCGTTCCGCCGCGTTCCCGTTCGCGAAGCCGAGGAAAATGACCTAATGGAATTTGCTGGATTACGTGTCACGGAACACGGGAACACGGTTTAACGTTCTAAGCGGATGATTCGTTAGCTACCCTGTCTTCTAGGAGCTGGCGAATCCGCGTTTCGATGCTGAAAACTATCCCCCCGCCACGAACCACCACGTAGCCGGTGTACTTGAGAGTCTCACGCTCCATAGAGCACCCGAACCATAACTCTCTGATGCCTCTTAAACGCCTATCGACTTGATTTTTCTTTTCCGTTCTCTGTCCGACTCGGCGCTGTCTGTTAATCTGATAACTCTTCTTCTTCTAGCTGCCGTTTCATTTCCATACCGTGTCTGTTCTTTCTTTTTCTTTCACGTTTCACTTCTCTCTTCACTCTACCATCTGACTATCTCTTTTTCTGTTTCTATATATTTCTCTTTTCACCTTTCTCTCTCTCTTTTTTTCTATCTTTCATCTCACTCTTTCTCTTTCTCACTGTTTTCTTTTTTATTTTCATTTATCGAAAGAAAAGTACACTTTTGTGCACAGAACAGACACAAGTATCACAGAAACAGTTACACGTACGCTCATACACATTCGCTGGACGCTTGTCCGGACGTAGGGTCGATGGAGGTAATGTGGAACAAAATGTGATATGGAACATCGTTAACATCTTGATGAACCAGCCCTAACTATATCGGAATCATCGTATTAATCATTTGCCAATGCCATCCCTGTATGGGTACAGACATTGTTATTCTCAGTATGAAAGAAATTTTAATTCAGCACATCCTTTGTTGCATTTCACTCTTCTGTGGATAATTCATTTCTGAACTGAACTGAAAAATGTTAACATCATACAACTGCATACAATTCCCAAGGTGTTCCATATCAGGTACCATTTTCCAAACAGTACTCGATCGTTCACGTCATTCGATTGCTTCGTTATAATTTCAGACAGTTATCCGAACGATTTTATACCCAACTCATGATATATCAGTGTCAGAATCATACATCTGTTCGTTTGCAATCTTTCGAATTCTCAACACGTTCACTGCCACGTTGGTCCCGCTTCGAATTCAATGTCACTGGCATGCGATTTACAAACTATAAAAATGTTCAAGAGAAATCAATGTCTCCGTAACTTCATTTAAAAAAAAAATTCCTAAGGGATAGGAACTTTGCGTGGCAGTCAAGGTGCGAAATCCAACAAAATTCGATGTTCCACGTTACCAGCGTTGCACCCGTTACGCACTCTCAAGCCTACAGCAGTAGAAACACAGATATAGAGAGAACATAAAAACAAACAAAAAAAATACAAAAACCGTATCAGAGGAACGTTCCCACCCTCACCTTTTTACATTTTGTGTCTTTTCCCCAGTGTTGAACTGCAGAAAGCTAACCTAGAGGCCCAAAATACCCAAACCCCTGGCAGCGGTACCACTCCCGGGGCATCCGGGGCCAGTGCTTCTCCCTCTACCACCACTACCACTGCCTCTCCCTTGGCCAGCGCCATTCCCTTGGCTCAGCTGCTAAGCAAGCCAGGCGCCCTCAACGCCCTATCTAGCCTGACCGCCCTCGGCGGACTCACGGAATTGCTAGGTGGTGCTGCTGGCGCGGCTGCATCCGCACTTCCGGTCCAGACGACCGGCGTGCACCGGTCGCACAAGTTCACGCCGAGGTTACGTAGCCCGAGCGCACCTGGACCGACTGAAAGCGGCAAATTCAAATCCGAGCGCGCCAAGTACAACCCGTACTGAGCCAATGGACGACCAACCACGGAGAGACAAGACAGGGAGATCATTGAGACACTATCGAACACTACACGCATTACTCCTACTACTACTATTCATCACCAACAACTACAGCAACAACAAGAACAACATCTACCACTACTCGACCATACACACCATCACACCGAACACGAAATTTTTGCCATCGGAGAAACGCGCGTACGGACGCCAGGGTAGCGCGATATATAAGTCCGGATTTAAGACTTGGCTAAGGATCGGACCACGACCTTTTTGCAAATCGACGATAGGCTTAGTCTAACTTCTTACTTCGAATTCTTCAAGCTAAAAAAAATCCCCCTTCCTATTCTTATTCGTATTCGTAGGACGTAAGACACCAGGAACCGTGGTTAGATCAGCGATTTTTTCGATATCAATCATCTACCCTGCGTGTCTTTCTTTTCTCTTTGACTGTTCAGAACTTAGATGGTTCCTCCGAGTTTGCATTTCTCTGATAATACAGGGTGTAGAGGAGGTCGATGGACCTTCAAGGTAGACCTTGGAATGGATGGATCGTGGATCTGGAATATATGAAGCTTGCATAGATGAATGACTTTCTTAGTCGTACTTCTCTTTTGACATGTTCGTTACGTTTTCGAGAAACTTACTATTTTTCTAGTAGATATTTTTTTCTCTTGAAAGTAGTTATATATGCTTGATTGTAGAAGGCTACAGTCTTTTGAGATTATCATTTTTATACTGATCCACGTGAGTATGTGTGCGTGGAGGACCGAACATGTTATTGGTGGATGGTGGACATCGATTTTTTTTAACGAATTATAGTGATGACTAGACTGCTGATTTTTGTACATTCACGAGAAAAACGAAATTTGAAATGGTAGAAATATTAGAATAATTATAGGGTGTATCGACATAGAATTTTCAACTTTTTGGAATCGTTAAAATTGGCGAAGACCATCTTTATTTTCGCAGTCTAATCATCACGAGTCCTCAATTAATCAAAACTAGAATTCTTTCTATTTACCAAATGTCACTTTATCGACATTTACGTCACTCATTCAAAAAACACGTCGTTTACGACGAAAAACTCTGGAACCTGTAAAGTTCGTCCAAATGGTTTAATATCACATGCACAAATTAATCCGTGACCCATACCTTGAGCTGATTAATGAACAACAAAATCGTAATCGTAGGCTGAGAGACTTGGATATAAAATTGAAATTGCGGATGAATGGGCCACAAATTAATTTGTTCATGTAATAATAGTTTTTATCTCAAAAGGAGCAGCCCTAGACGCATTTTGTCTAGGGACTTCTCCAGATTGATAGCAGTGACATTTCTTATAACGTTTTTCTTTTCAACGAAATGCTGCAATGTTCAGACGAAAGCGTAGTCTCTGGAAGTGATTGGTGTTTAAATATTCCGGATCGACATAGTCAAGCCTCCATTCCCAAGGCGATTAGAGTCTCTAAAGATTAGCGTACGCGAACCCTGTGAACGGAGATCGTCGAGATCCGATGCTAAGTCTTCGGACCCTTGACACTAGCGCGACACGTCCTCCGAGTCTATAATATCCGCGTTTCTTCAGTAGCGACATCATGGTTGCGGGATTTCTTTTGTCAAGTCTGTTATGTTTCATTTTCGTAGAATTTTTTTGTTTATTTTTTTTTTTTTTGAGACTATAGTATCGTACGATATCGCCTTAAGGAAAGAAAAGAAAGGAGGTACATCGCGGTACCAAAATGGCGACTCGGGGGGCGCGACTGCTTGTGCACCGTCGCAGAGCAGCCTTTTATATATATGTATATATATTTATATTTATTTATTTATATATATAAATATATATATGTATATATATTTAAATATTATGTAACGTAATTGCGACGAATTTCTAATTGATTAATGTTTGATGCAGAACAACCATTTCTTACTAGCGTTAGTGGATTCCGATGTAATTTTTTCTAGTAGATATATATACAGCTGACCACTTGAATTGAGCGAGTGAGAGAAAGAGAAAACGCGATGAGAGGTGCAATTATGTCGCGGGAAAGAGAGAAAAGGGAGAAAAAAAATCAAATTTAGGGTGTGCGTGGCTGTGTGTATGTCGATAGAGAGAAAGAGGGAGAACGAAAGAGACCGGGCGAAAGAATTTATATTTTTATTTTCATTTTTCGATTATATCTGGCCGTGGGGATAATAGAGAGAAAATGGTTCAGAGTGAGGGATCGAGTAAGTGAGTGGGAGAAAGAGATAGAGAAAAAGAGAACTGAAAGGAATGCGCGTAATCATGTAACGTGGCTCGGGAAAGAGAAACGACGTTAAACTTCCTCCGTCTTAGATGGTGAGAACGCGAGCGAGTGAGAGAAAAAGAGCGTGCGCGAGAGAAAGTGTGAGAGAAAGGGAATTAATAATCAGAGAGCTTATTCGTACCTCGACCGTGAGGTAGTGGTTCATCGGATGTCGTCAGTGAATATAAATATATTATATTCGAATATACGAGGTAATCATTGAATTTACGATAGTGGTCATTTTATTGTAACGATATTAATAATTATATACAAGCAGACAATGGAAAACGTAATCATTTACGATGAGAGAACACGGTCGATTGTAACGCCGATGTGGATACATGTGTACCGGGATCTATAGAGAGAGAGAGAGAGGGAGAGAGAGAGAAGAAAGTATAAAGTGAATCCAGTTCAGATTAAATTAGCGTTTAAAACGAGACGTTTTTTAGATACGTATATATATATACATATATACCTTTACACGAACGAAACACTGTTACATGCACGTACACACAGACACACAATACACACACGCTATCATACAAGAGGAACAAACACAGACTTCCTTCGAGGATCCGTAAGCAAAATTGTATTCGCGCGTCGAACACCACACGTCTTTTCTTCTTGATCGACGAGCATCGAAGAGGAGAGAAACGGCCAAGAGAGATCGGGAGATGAAATAGAAAGACCGACGAATGCTCTCAGGTGAGAGCATGAACGAGAAAAGAAGAAAAGACCACGGAAACGAACAAAAACCGATCGTCCGTTCGCGTTCGAACGAGGTACCACGTCTACCAGATCGATGTTTGTGTGCTCAATTTCTAGTTCGTAGCGAGGAAGTAAGAACGTTGCATCTAGCGGACTGCGATCCTACGATCATGTGTTGCGTCGTATACCGATCGATCAGGCGTGGATCGCGATCGCGAACGATCCACGAGACAGACAGGGGAATCTGTTCGACAAATGTCGAATCGTTCTCGACTCGGAGCCATGCGCGACCGCGATCCACGTTCTCGTAATTAATACATAATGTATCTACTTATCATTGCGTTCTTCATTCTATTTTAAACCAATCCGTTGTCTCACCCCCATTTCGTACGTTGATCTTTCCGTTCGGTACGTCGAGACAATAAGGAGCTTTTTCATTAATTTTTTCGCGCGTCGAAATCGGGAGACACGTTATAGGAAGGTAATTAAACGGGATGACTTTTTTTTGTTCACGATCAAGATTACGAAAATTATGAAAGTGCGAGAGAGATAGAGAGAGTGAGAGAGAGAGAGAAACAGCGAGAAAGATAGAACGAGTATAGAGTATAACACACCAGGATTTTACCGTAGGTACGTTAGTTTTCAAACTGTATATTGGTCTCTATAAACGATGTCGCCAGAGCTTGTGTGCTTCACAGACATTAGCTTACCCTGTATCACCTTGTTGAATAAAGCTAGGGGTGTTTAATACAAATACGAGATTGCAAATCTGATGCAAAGAAAAACAATTACATATTGATCCGAGGTAAATGATGAAGATAATAAATCACCACACACACGTGTCGGCGCCATACCTTCGAACGGGGTCCCGCAACGCACTCGGCCGATTTTTAGGATTTCACGAGAATAAAGAAATTTGTCGATTTTTTCAACAAGTTTGTTTTTGCGAGCGTCTTTAACCGAGCCGTTTTCTAGACGGAGATCGCATATACAGCCGGCACGCGCTTTTATTTATACGAATATATCGATCCAGAGTCCCCGGAGGGGCTAATTCTGTAGTACCTTGCGCGACCACGTTTCTGGCGTGCTGCATTTTATTGTTGCTACTTCCTTTATTTCTCTTTTCTGGAAAATCATGATTCAACGAAAGCGGAACGCGGCCGGGGGTGCAGGCCTGATCGATAAGCGCGAGTCGAGAGATTCGACGGATGTCACAATGCTGTGGAACTTTTCCACTTTCTTTCGTTCGCGACTTTCTTGTCGCTCTTTCGACGCGAATCAATAGTTGCAACAACTATTTTTAGATGTGTGGCTCATCTCGCGTTGTTAGTACTCGTTTTGCAATTCCTGTGAACGATCAGGGTACAAATATTAACGATAATTACAACTACATGATAGAATGTACATAACAGTGCAATTACACACCAGATTTTCACCAAATTTACTAAGTACAGTATACCTAGTTACAATATTTCCACGAATCAAACTTCGCAAACTAAATAATCGACACAATATTATGAAACTTCGTAATAGCCTGTACATTATTCATCCAATCGAGGACCACAAATATTATTCGTTAAATAAACCCTGTGGATCGTGCGAGATTAATTACAATTTATTATCATATGGTCGTTAATGCATTAAACCGCTAAAGCGGAGGCTGTCTCCGGACTAATGGTACCAACAATAAATCTGCATAACATAAAGAAGTTTATTCATTATTCAATTGTTTTGAATGTTCAGAGATGAAACTCCATGAGAACAAACACGTCACAGTACATTCTTTAATATTTTTCTACGTAGATTTGCTCGTTTTTGGACTGCGCCAGCAGTTCGCAGACAGCCTGGACAATGGCAGTGACAAATTGTCACGACTCCAGAAGCAATACTTAAATCCTGTTGCACACTGTTCGCGTTTCCGATCGATCAGGTCTGGGCCCAGCTCTCGTCGAGCGTGTATCGAAAGACGGAAACTCGTGCGCGTATCCGAGCGCAATAAGGGTGTGTACTCACTGAAAATTCCGTTAAATAACCATTTCGTCAATTTTCGGTACTCACTAATAATAGAAATTTCTAGTCGAAAGAATTCGTTAAACCGAGAAGTTGAAATGGCAAACGATGCGAGAGAAATCATGTTTTAGTGAGTACGAACGGGAATTTTAGTGTACCGTTGTGCATCGCTAGAATCCTATATTATAGCAACCGTGCATACGTGTAATATGCAGGTTTACCGTCGCGTGTGCATACGTGCATGTATAAATCGTACGGCAAGAGTGGAGAGAGACTCTAACAGAAAAGATGTAGAGAAAGGGAGAGAGAGAGAGAGAGAGAAGATGTATCCATCCAACCAACTTGACCCAGGCTCCTGACCGTCTTTGGTAAGCACCATCCGCTCCTTTGTAGTCCCGTTAATCGACACTTCCCAATTTTTTTTTATACGATATACCGTTGGCTGTTGTCAAAATTTCATATATTTTTTTTTGTTCACGTCTCAATATACTGTCGATCACCGTTTTACGCAATATCGTTCTCTCATGTTTCACGTTTGTTTAGCTGTTTGTTTTCCATTTTCAAGAAACGAGAGAGTCTCACGATCTCGCGGTCAACTACTGTTTTGAGAAAAAGAAATAAAAGGACCAGTCATCTAAGTCTCGACCCCTCTGGAAGTAATTCCACCGTGAATATAACAGCCCGTTGCCCACTGACTATCGGCTCGCGCGACGAAATACGTTTAATTACGTATTATGTACAGTTTGTTTTACATCGATAGAAATTTGAAGAGGATTTTTGTTTGACGCACGAGCCGAAGTCGGTGGTGAATGATGAAGATCGAGGATCTCCTTCCGTAGATCCGACGCATGTTCAAGAGAGAGGCGAAGATCGCAACCCGTCGCTCGTTTCGAGAATCGTGGATTTTAATTGCACTCCTCCGCAAGTTATCTTATCTATATGGAAATCTTCGGGGATCCTTTTCGCTGCTACCGCCACGCTCTGAATTTCATTAACTTTCGCTCGGTTCGAAAGCGGTTATACACGGAATGTTCGCGCGGATTAAGAAGAAATTTGCTAACCGACGCGGATTACTGACCCATTCAAAGTTTGTAGAGCTGCATGGTTTTTTCTTCGAACGTAATTTACTTTCGTTGGAAATAGAGAGTGGAACTGTTATTAGAAATGTCTTGCGATTAATTACTTGTTTGCAAATTCACCGCGAGTCTTCGTTTATTCAAGATAAAGATAATAAAATAATCGCGGAAGGCGTTAAATTAGATATCCAAAAGTTGTGAGCACAGAGTCTACAGTCAAGATTGAACGGCGGTTACGTAAATCGAGTAATTCCGGCATTACATAAACTCCGTGACAAGGGGAGCCAGCAATTAGAAGACTTTGATGAATCGTGAGAGGGGACTAAATCTAGACTCTCGCATCCGAGGCAGAAGACCGGTGGCTTAAGTACTGCTGGTATACACGGTCTGCAAAACATTGATCGCTAAAAACGTCGTTTTCCCATAAGAAGCTTAAACTTGTATACGCTATCAGGGGTTAATTAACTACAACCAACACGCGTGACGAAATTCCACAGCTTTGAAAGTCGACTCAATGTCATCACCAAACAACCGTGCAGCATTTTGTTCGATGTCCATGCGATAAACTTCGGTTAAAAGCTTTTCCACCTCTATTTCGTCGCGGAACTACCCTCTTTACGTTTTCCCCCTTTTGGCATCTATAGACTGTGGATTTTGTGTATTTAAGATGCGAAAATCTTGGTAAATATTGGTTCCATGTTATTAAAACGATCGATCATTTAAATGCGAAGATTCTCAGTAATTTAATGAAAAAATTCATTAAAATAATAAACTTTTCGTATTTCTTCTAATCTCGCAGTTCGGTGACGGTTTGTACGAAGATACAGTGTAGTTGAAATCTAAATTGTACGAAAGTTATAGAGAAAAGAAAAATGTGTTGACCTTGACAAGATATGTGAAGATGATTTTTGTCAATATTTACATGAAGTGTTGGCGATGCTCGCGTAAAATCCATTTTGGAGGAAGTTGATTCGGGGGAATTTGTGCGAACGACGATTGAAACGAGCGATTAGGGTCGCGTCTTTGTGTCGGCTCCCTCGGCCAGCGGAGTTAGGGTATAAAGTCTGAGCCCGTCTGACAGTCTCGGCCAATTCTGTTTCAGGATATCGCACGAAACGGCGGGAATGCCGCTACCCACGTACCACTTCATCCCGCCGGACCACATCGTTAAGTCGCCGATCCACTAATTGTGGTGACACACACGTATGTCGTTGTCGTCGTCGATAAAAAAGGACGCGGGGCGTCACGACGCACGCGAAGCTGTCAGTGGCATCTGGGGCTGGGCCACGCAATGTGTTCATCCAGCTTGCTAATCGACACACTTGCAAAACAAAGCAACAACAACAGAAATCTCTATAGAAAAAAAAAATATATATATATATATATAAATATATATACTTTCATATATATATATATATATATATAAATATATATATACATATATATGTTCTATATATAATATATATATATATGAACTGAATGGTGGGAGAGGGAGACACGGTACACATACACGAATCATACAAATAAAAACATACACACACATAGAGAGAGAGAGAGAAAGAGAAACACGCTCGTATACGCAGGGACAAACGAACACGGAGAAAAAGTTTATTATACGTACACAAAGACACATTTTGACGAAGACGCACGCGTCGTCCCGTCGTTAGGACAGATTCGAGTAATCTATAAATTAGGAAGGTATTAAAAGAAACACATACACAGATACAAATCTACACAAAACAGACACAACCGCAGGGAGAAGCAAATGCGAAAATTGTGCGCGCGCTCTCCCGTCGCAGAAAACGGGAGAGGTGTAAATACATATACACGTGTGAGGGACGAATGGAAACGCAGAGAGGATGATAGAGAGAGAGAGAGAGAGAGAGAGAGTTAAGGGATTATTATTATATATTTCTCTTGGAAAGAGCGAGGGAAAGTGGCGCTCAACACACGCGAGAAAAAGAAAAACTCGAGACGAAGAAGGCACGCTCGCGCGTACACGGATCCACACTCGAGTGTACAAAACTTGTACAAAAGATATTTAAACAAACAAGCATATACAAACAAACAAAAAGTAAATAAACAAATAATAACGATGCTCGCCGCAGCCCGTCCGGGGTTGCTGCCGATTGGTAAAGGGAACAAGCCAAAGATACGTTAGTTTTCATTTTTATATTTAAAACGAGAAAAAAACAAAATGATAACGAGACGGGAGAGAAATACGAGAGAATTATTATAATTATTAATTAATCTTGAATGTGTGAACAAGGACGCTGAATAATGTATATTAGGCGGGTTGTTAGCGTTTTTTCTATCGTACGGGGTCCCGCCGAATTTGCAGACCGTGGCGGCCATCTTGAATCGCGGAAACGGATGCTGGGAAGCGTCGGGACCTGTCCCGAACCTGTTCGAATTCGATCCAGTCGACACTCCCGCTTTGCAGGCTTCAATCGATACTGAAATTAATGATTTCTAATGACGACTTGGTAATTTGTAAATACGAGAAGCCCGAGAGTTTCTCTTGTTATACTTTGTTGTTAATTCTGAGGGAAGTAACTTCCCTGTTTTATATTGTTAAACGTTTTTCATATTTGTGCTGTGAAGAGTAGAATATTATTTTTATTCGCTGTCTTAGTATCTTTAAGGTATTTAAGGCGAGATTGCTGGTTCTCTAAACCAGATTGTTTATTTTTTCATAGTATTCCTTCTTAGACGATTTTGTCGATCTTAACTCGGTTGATGCCTTCGGATCTATTAGCTCGATCAAGGCTCGTTACATTTTTCCAATGTTAAAATTGAATTTTAAGGAGTTTTTACACTATCCCCGATCATTGTCAAATATTTAAAATGCTGCAGACCTCGAATCTTCGTCCTGTATAGTTAAAAATCAGAATGTCTCAGTTCTGTGAGCAATAGACAAGGAATCAGAGGTCTAGCGGCTATCTTGACTCGAGAAGCGGAAACATTCGATCATTTCGATAAACGAGAAAACGCGATTTGAAATTGGAACCGCGGGTTTAATTATTTATTGCTGTAAGGTGTCTTGACAAGCGAGTTGAAGAGCGCCGCGAGTGACGTCGACTGCAAAGTGTTCATTTCAGGGGTCGGACACGAGTCGAGAACGACGCTTCCCATTCCCCAAGGATGGTGTTCATTCATCGGGAACCCGTGAAACGTGAAAGACACGGTCTATTCACATTCGGCGAATCAGGTTGGCCGCGGTGAGAAAACGCGCGAGAGAAAGAGAGAGAGAGAGAAACACGGTCCCGTTTGCGCGGAACGCCGCGGAAAAAGTGACAATGAACCGCGCGCGGTAATTACGTAGTCCGTAGTTTTTGCATGCGAGACTCGATTTCAAAATTGATGGTGAAAAGGGAAGGAGGTTTTCGTTTTCTGAAAAGTGAACCGTTGGAGCGCGCCGCGTCCCGGCTCGCGCGAAAAGCTTCTCGAACGTTCTCGCGAGCCGGGGCCGAGCTTTTTACGAAACCACGGAAAGGGAAGAAATAAATTTGCCGTGCGTCAGCGTCGCCTTGACTCTGGCTGAAAACATGTTCTCTTGGATGATCTTCAGGGGATCACGAGAACACGATCTCGCGTGATCGAAGCCAGTCGAGCCGTCTCTGGACACGCTCTTCCGTGGGAAGAAACAAAGCAAATTATTACGTGAAATATAACTATATAAATATATATATATATATATTTATCATACGACTCAAATAGCGGAGAGAATTCCAGCTTGGAGGCGTCTTCTTCATCAACCTAATTCATCTACACCCTCCTCCGCTTTGTATTCCCATCCTAGTAAGATGTTGTTTCGTAGCCAAGGTAAATCTCGCACCTTCTGCAAGCTGCTGGACAATTACGCAAATTAGGAAAACTTAATTTCTAAGCTGCTGTTCAGAAACACTCGAAAACATTTTTCTAAGATTAGAAGAGATTTTAGTGGGTTAAATAACGATAGAGATTCCAAGTCTAATAACGATAGATTCCAAAGCTTCTTATATTTTTCGACTCTCAGTGTTATCGATATCTGTCATCCTCTTAAAAACTATTGCAACTGCACGATGGTTACAGATAGAGCAAAGATTTGATACAATTCTGGTGTAGTATCGCCGAATAATTTATTCCTCTGTGCACGTATTCGAACGCTGTGCGCCAGCAGCTTGCGGACGGTGTACAACCGTATACTTACATATATTCGAGCCGATCGTTTTCTCGGTTGATTGTTTGCAGGGTAAGTTCAGTGTCTTCTAGAATCAGCGAGCCAAATTTTGTCTTGGATGGCGGTCCTAGGTTCTCGATCGTTCGGAACGTGTTCCGTTCGGCTGGTCTTTCCTTTTTAGAGACTGTTAGAGCAACGTCAGGTAAACGGCGAATCTAAGACTGTCCAGATGGATGATCGCTTCCAATATCTGTGCCAAAGACGCGCGAAACGTTCGGAGGGAAAACGCTTCGCCCAAACGACGAGTGTTCACGTGCTTCCATCGATGTGTTCCACACCTTCGAGCGATTCGCGTGTCCTTTCGTTCCGTCGCGTTCTTCAAATAATTTCGAGAGCAGACCTTCTTTTAAAATTTTATTTTGGGGACTCAGGTCCCTCGGGAAAGTCTGGGTGAGGTGACTTACCGCGTAATAAGTACTCACGTGTGTCTTACCATTTGTTTGAAAATCATTTCCGTATGGGCACTTCGACCACGAAGTATCCAGCGAACAGCAGCAAGCTCTTCGTTGCCACTTTGAAGACAGACTCAGCAAATTTAGCCGTCGCGACACTCTCCCTGACCACTGTTTCACTGTCTTCTTTTCGTAGGAATTTTATAGCGATGGCAATGGTTTTCTAGTCATAGGAGATGATCTGTTCGTAGGAGACGCGGATTAGAGGTCCTGCGGCTCGATCGTAAGATTAGATAATTAACTAATCGCTTCTAAATCATCTGCTCGTCTCGCAATGGTTCCTCTTCGTGGCCATTTTGTCTTCGTGACGCGTGTGATTCATTTCAATCGTGACCTCCGGTCGTTTGAAACGGAGGTTTGCCATCGATCTTTATTTTAAATCTTCCGCCGTCAGGCTGGAAATTCATTGAGATTGTTTTAAATGATTGTTCTATGCTACCAGAACGCTGAGTTTGTCTCCAGCTGTTGGGTCCATCGCCGAAATTGTTGCGTCGAAGCAATGTTTCTTGTTCAAAGAGTAATCGACTTCAATGTCGTGCCGCTGAAAATTCGTTTCTTATTTTCTTTGTTCGATATATGTATATGAAAGCGTGCAATATAAAGGCGTAACGCGTTAATCTCATCGTTGCTTCTGTGATGAAGCGCGTCGTCTCGTTAAGTTCGCTCAAAATTGCTTCAATCTATCGCGATTCGATTCTTGTAAATATTCTATAATCATCTCTCGTTGTACATATTTATTGATTCGTCTCAACTTTCATCGATTCTCAACGTGTTCGTGTTCGTTTATTTTTTATTTTGTATTTATTGCGCGTTCCATCGATCGATCGATCGATCGAACGCAATCTTCTTTTCCCTTTGTATTTCGTTTTTGTCCTATTGTTTCCGATTCGCTCGAAGAAAATATTCAATCGGTTGTTCGATCGTCTGCCCGGATGAGCTTCCATCTCGATGAAAAACGAAAAGGCGACGCCTGTTAATCTCGCGAGCTAATTAATCGTCGGCGGATAATTATTTATATGTGCGTAGGTACATATTCGCGTTTCTATTTCTATACATACATACATATATATATATATAAATATAAAAAAAAATATATATATATACATACACATAATATACGTAAAACTATATACGGTGGGGATTATTTTTAAAAGCAGAATTTTTCGAAAACTCTCTGTTCTTATCCACAAGACATTCTCCATTCACAATGTTTTCTGAACTGCGAACTCGGACAGTAAATTTTGAAATCCCCACAGTGTATAGTGTTCTTTTTTTTATTTACAGATCACTAGGTACACGATATTCGTTTGTTCTCTCTTTTCTTTTTATATGCTAACTTAAGAGCTAACTTATTTGTACTGTTATATTATTTATGATATAATTTAAAATGGTTGCGACGACGATGAAAATAGAAGAGAAGATGGAAAAAAATGAAGTATGAAACAAAAGAAGCTTGATTACATTGCCGTTTCTTTACGAAGCATTTCTCTCTTTTCTCGCCCATCCAGATAAAAAGAAATTCGACGGAACAAAAGAAGCGTTGGGGGTGGGGGGATTAAAAACCGGCGAAGAACCGTAGGATCTTCCTGGCTCCCTTGAAAATAAATCCGCAGGATCTTCTCGTTGTCCTCTTCGTCTGCGTCATCAAGTTCGTCATCGTCAACTCTTCGCGTCCCCGTTCTTCATTCGCAACCCCCTCGCCTCCCGCCCTTATAATTACCACCACTTCGCCCCTCCGCTTTCTAATTATCGCACGATAACGACGTACCGCGTTTGTAAAAACGTTACAACAAGAACAACATCAACAACAACAAAAAGAAACTAATAAAAGTCGAGGAATACCAAGGAGAACAAAGTTAAACTTAAAACGTCTGACTTCGCAGACCGGGAACGACGTCAATGTCGTCGTGGTCATTCGAGAAGCTAGCCTTTGCTTGTACAGAGACGCGAAAAGACCGGAAAACAAGAAAAAATAAACGAAACAGACAGTGATCTAGAGGTGTCGAGGTTTCGATAAAAGAGAGGGGAAAATGAGAAAAAAAAATGAAAACACACACTCACACACGTAAGTTAATCTAATTAGCGAGAGACGCTGTATGATTGTGTATATCAACAATAAATAATTGCTGTGATTAGAATCGATTATTAGTAAGTAGTTAAGGACAATTTTTAAGGCACATCGCGGAGAAAAACCGGGGAGAGAGATAGATCGGTGTTCGCGAAAGTGTGTGTAATTGCGTACGTGTGTGTGTGTCGAGATAGAGAGAGAGAGAAAGAGAGTGAGAGTGTGAGAGAACAAAAAAACGAACCGTGAGAAAATGAAAGAAACAATAGAGACAAAAAACCGAAAAGACTGTGTGCCAGAGAGGGATAGAAAGGGTGAAGAAAAATAGAACTTAATCGCGTTAGAGGAGACTTCAGAATATTTCCTTTATTTTTTCCTTGTTGTTTTCTCTTGTTATTAACGATACGATGAATCGTGCGCGCGTGCGTGTAATCCTCCTTGATCGTCGAGAAGCTTCGATGGAAGCCCGTGGGACCTGTTAGGGTCGTTTTACGCGAAGAATTGTCATCAGGGGCCGATTGCCGCGCGCGTTTGCGTTGACGTTGACAGATACACGTGTGCTCTCCTATAGCGTCATAAAATTACACGAAACTGTACGATTATTGTCAAGGGAGAGAGGGAGATCCGACAATATTATAACATTCGGAAGCAGAAGATGTAAACCGATGTATCGAGAACAGGAAAGCCAAAGTTGATCATGCCGGCTGCTAGACCAACCCTCTTGTTTCCTAAAAACGCTAATAAAATACGATTTGCTCGAACGCATCAAATTCATTTCCAAGTCTACACTTTCACCCTCGCTCGCTGATCTAGCGAGAAGCAGGGTGCGTGTCCAAGCTTCTTCGGAGGTAAATGATTATAGAAGGAGATCACGCCCGAGAGATCATAGGGTGATGTTCGTCGAATGGATGCGCGAGGGTGGAGAGCACACGGTTTGTCCTCCCGCAGGGATGTTTCGTCGCGGGTTAAAATGTGGGTAACCAATTTAGCCCCCCGTGTTCCGAGCACAGTCCCCAGCAAAACTTTTTCGTTTCACGATGTTCCACGTGGAGAACGGTGGTCGGTGCGAGGATAATTCGTTTCTTCTCGTCTCTCGTCGCAGTGTCTATATTCTTGGAAGGCAACGGAATGTCGTCACTGCCCACCGAGCTTCGAAACAACCGCGATGGTTCCGACAACCACGCTCCTCTGAAAGGATCATCGTACATCATATCCCCACGTAGATCGTCTCTTGATCGAGGAACGATCAATCACGGATAAAACACCCTCCTCTTCCAATGAATCCCAGAAGCATATCCGGCGACACATATGACTAGGCTATACGAATAATTAACCACTCTTTTTGCTCCTAATAAGCAAGCTCATATTTATTCGGCGTGTATTGTCACTCTCGAATAGAGATCGATTAATTGTATACTTGTTCGGGACGTCTCTATCTCGTAGATACTTCGATCAGTCGACTCTTCGTAGTGTGTCTAGTAAGGTTTATCGTCTTTATCCAGTGTAACTTGTTTCGTATCTAAAAAGAAAGAAACCTAACGGCGAAAGGGAGCCGCGTCAGAGGGATCGGCTGATCGACAAGGATCTTCTATTGCGGGTACACACCGTGCGAGATCATGCTCCGAGGAAGTATACTCGAGAGCTACGACCAACTACCACGAACAATTCGCGAACATCGGTTGGTCGGCTTTGATACGGTTCTTGCGTGGAAGTTTAAAACGATCGGGAACTTTGAGCGTTGCTATTACGTCCTGACGTACGTCATCCGGAGGTCAGAGTGACCTGGAAGCTATTTAATAGCTGGCTAGGGGGACCATCCGGGTCCAGGAGTTTCAAACAACACAACATCGCTCCTCTTCATTCGGTATTTAATACTTTTCTATAGCAGTTCGTGATCTATATAGTATCCTTCGAAATTGTAGACAATTCCTAGTACTTTTATACTTGGATCGTACCCTACGATCATTCGGGGCTTTGCATACTGATAGAGTTCCACGAAGCTCGCGAGAGTCTCGGAAGTTTTGTATTAACGTTGTACCGGAGATTAAGTAGAATCAGAACTGACGGTCACTTGGAAACTTCGTGTGCCAAAATCCAAGATCTAGACGCAGACTATCTCGAAGAGATGTACATTTGATCCGAGGACCAAAATGGAAAATGCTCAGGACCGATTTTTGATAACAGCACGCGTGTACCCGCAACGCAATTCTGCTCCTTTCCACGATCCAAGCGGTGTTCGAGCGTGAACTGCAAGTGGCTCGATTCGAGAGGAACGTCAACCACGTTTTTGGTTCCCCCCGGGCGACAGGGGAGTTTCAAGATCCGATCACCCCATCCCCCAACCCCCTTTCGTCTCGTAATTTGCCCAAAAAACGAAATTGATTAAGAAGCGAGGACGTTGCGCGCGTCAACGTCGATAGGAACGCAATCGTATTGTTGTGGCGTAGAGCAATCTGTTAGTGCAGGGGCCTTATCCTTACTGCGCGGGCCTTGGCGAGGATCCGTTGCACTTTGTGCAGCACCGTGGGTTCCATTCGAACGTGGCTGTGCCTGATCATATATTTTTCGAAACTCGTCCGTCTGCACGAGAAACGTGAAAGTTATCCCAGTTCTTCTGGTTTTTCATGGAAAAGATGAGAACGTTAAACAACCTCGTCAAGGAAGACTAACACGGCTGAAGGACAAGAAAAGTTCTGATGTACACTTCCGTTCTCAAACGTTTAGGACTTAATGCGAAATGCGAGCAGGTATTAAGAAACAAGATTTCGAATAACTCTGGAGAGAGGATAGTCATGTAGACAATATTTATCGTGCAATAGAGTAGAACACTGTCTGAATCTACTCGTTTCTGTTCTTCGAACGGCTTCTGCATTCGTGAACGAGGGTGTACACCTCCAGAAAAAATGAACTTTGCAGTAAGGGGTAGATCGAAGATCAAAAGACACGGAGTTGTAACGCTGAAGTGAAAGGAGGTGAAATAACATTGATGTACAGTTCGTCCTCGTTAGCGTCGCGTGAATCAAGGAGGTGGAGTCAAGTAGCTGAACATTCGCTATTGGTTGGCAATTTCCAAACCATCAGGACCTTACACTACCATCTGCTACCATCGACTGTAGCTTCTGAGGGACAAAGAGTTGGTCCACTTTGAAGGCTACAAACTGTGTTGATATTCCTCTACACGGTCTCCGTTTGTCCTTTTCAGTATAACGTGTTACTGTCTTCATCAGGTCTATTCTTTTTACTCGGCAGTCAGTTGTACGTAGCGATGCTGATAGTAGGTCACACCTCCGAGGCTCCTGAAGAGGCAGAACGCACAGATTGCAGACCCAGGTCAAATGAAGACTGGCAAACAAAGATCCGAGTACTAAAGAAGCTTCTGTAGTTTTACCAATCTTCTACTCATCCAAAGGGATATTTCCATGCACGTTATCACCTCGTACAATCAGGACTCTACATCGTCCGCATTGTTCAACGGTATCGGATACGGTAACAAGATACTAACGAGGAATGACCGTACTCACGAACCTGGAGATATCGAGTTCTATTATCTAGAGAACATCTAACGTGTAAGATCCGCAAGAAAATTGTAGAGCGTTTGAATACGGCAGCCAATGGAACCCGCGTGTCTGAATTAATTCGCGACGGATCCTGATCGAGCGCCCAACCTTACCGTAACGCAAGGCAATCAGCTAAGAAATAACTTAGTTTTTATAGGATATTGAGCACGCGCTCTACTCCGGCGGGGCGCGAAAATTAAGGGCAAGACCTTTTTGTTGTCGTCCGAAGGGCGCGTGGAAAAAGGGTCGAGCGCGATCGGGCGGACGCCTGAGATTCTGAACGGCATATTTTTCTGTAACGATTGAAAGAGAACGAGCGAGTAAGCGAGAGCGAGCGAGAGAAAGAGAGAACGAGCGAAAAAGAAAGAACGATGGAGTGTAATTTACAGAAGTGTATTTACAATGGAACCGATAATAATACCGAGGGACTAAAGAGAATTTCGATTACGCGTACACTCGGGGTGGGGGGTGGGGAGTAATCGAATCGCAGAGTAGCATGGATGCGCGCGAGAATCATTCTGTAACCCAATTTCGTTTCTCGGTTTTCCGTTGTTACGTGTGCCAAAACGAGATCGAGCGAGATCGAACGACCGAGGATCGCGGGGAAATTGTTCCAGCGGGCGGCTCAACTTTCGTGCCAAGCTTAGGTAAATTCTCGCGGACCGAAACGTCACGTGTGCCAAATCGCCGCGGCAGTTTATACGAGTAGAAAGGAACGACGCGTCCGCCGGTTTCTCGTGTGCCGACTTTTAGGTTTTTGTACTTAGAGACCACCTGTCTCTCTCTCACCGTTGCCGGGATGATCCAGCGAGATGATTAACACGAGAAATCGAGCAGAAACAGAGCGCGCGCGCCACGGATCACAAACGTACGAAATGTCCTGTTTCTTCTCTCTCGTAGTAGGATTAAGTCGGACGATTTTAGTGGTATCCTAGCGGTAAATTTTTACGGACTTTTAGTGGTATTTTCTAATTTAACAGCGGAACAGGTTCGACGCGCCTCGACAAGCAATAAATATTTATACGATGTACTTTACGCTATTTCCGACGCGATCACGCGACATCAGGATACGATCGAACGAGGACAGAGTTTTGGGATCTCGATCCGGGAACTTCGTTTCGGAGTCTTCTTCGCCATTTTCTGCATTCACATTCGCCGTAATTTCGGAACAGCGAGTCCTCCCACTTACGCGGCTAATTACTTTCAGATGTCAATTTTTATTCTATAGAATAACTACTTCAATGCAAAGTTGGTATTTTCTAGCGTAGACGGCACCTTTTTTTATTAAAAGTTAAGACTATGTTCATGGGAAATTGATCGCATGGATTGCGTATCTTCATGCATTTCTAGTAAAAGAGAGGTAGATGAAATTGAAAATTGTTGGGATATTTTCAAGAATTAAACGTGTTAATTGCCAATTCAATTTGGTTTCCATTTCTTGCTGCAATCGATGCAGACAATTTTTATATATTTTGCGTAAAGATCCGCAGTCTATTCATCGTTCCTAAATAGCTGAACACGAATAAAGGCGCCCGTTCAAGCATATTGCGCAACATCATTGACCGTGAATGGCACTGATTGACTTATTAATACAATATGTATTTGGATGGACATCATGCTGCACAATAATTGTTGCGCAATATGCTTGATCGTGAATAGGCCCCTTAAAACACGCTGTACAAGAAAACGAATTTCACAGTTCGAAATTGGTTTTCTGATTCGCTTCCAATAATCCTGTAATTCGAGGACTCGCTGTACCTGTCGATAGGACGTAAAACGTAGACGGTAAGAGAGGTTCTAGCTTCTTCGTGTTGCTGACAAAAAAGGGGGGAGGGGGGTCAGAGGATCGCTGATCTTCTGGTCGAATTCTCGGGAGGATTTTAAGTGCCAAATTGACGTCGTGTACGGAATTCCTGAGTTTCGAATGAATTTCTCCCGGAGGGAGGACGACGATTTGGAGCAAAAGGGTGTTAGGACATTTCGTACGTAATCGAGCGAACGAACACAAGCAAGGATAATCGCGTTCTCCAATGGCAGTTCCGATTCGTACATAAATTAAGAACGCCTCGTTGGGCGCGGGAGACAGGGATTATAGAAAAATGTACGATATAGCACGAGCTCTTTAGCGAACTTCGTCGATGTTCGCGATTCGTTCGAAAGATCGTCAAGCGTTATCCAGAAGATAACGGGGCGGCCCGCTTCCGTTCACGAAAGCCAAAATCTACACAGACACAACACACTCACTCACCACTCACTTCCACCCCCCCCCCCCCCCCCGTTCGTGGGATCTCCTTTACCTTTTGTTCTTCCATTCTGTCGATTGTTGTGCGGTGTGACGCGTAGAACGAATTAAACGCGATTGAAATTAGACGTCCAAGGATCTGGGATAGTTTGCATATCTTCGCGTGCATATCATACTTCGGAAACGGCGGATGCTGTGGTTGGAAGAAAAATGTCCCTCGACGGTGGTGGAAAATGTTGGAGACGAAAGTTAGGGCGAAAGGAATAGCATACTTTCAGGAGTTTATTTCCGGAATTTCTTTAGGCGAACTTTGAAAACTTATTTCGCGAGCGAAAAATTCATACTGAAATCTCCGGTTGTATATTTAGAAGATTTGCTTTTACATTGATTCAATGATATGCGAAGAACCTAAAGATCTTCGTCTCACATAACCCTTCTTTGCATGATGATGGAAATTTCAATCATAACCTTAACTGTATGTGATATGATACACTATGCAGTTAAGGGATAATCTATCAGAATGAAAAAAAAAATGATAACTAAAATCTACAAAAGCACCAGTGAAGAAATGAATCTCGAAGGACCAGATTGATCCAACCACGGACAGTGTTCTCGTATAGTTAGAACAAAATTCCACAGATCTCATAGTTTTTCGACGTATTTTTAATACTCTCTAGCGAGTCCTGACATATCTGTTATTCAAACGCTGCTCACAACAATGAGAAAATCACCCCGGATTTAAGAACAAGTTCTCGATACTTAACAGGGTATTTACTGGCGAATGTTTCCAACATTTACTTCGCTTACGTAATGCCACCGACGTTTTCATCAATCTGACGAATCAATGATTAGTTTGAGCAGCGGTCTCTAGAATTAGTCGTTAATCCGCGGATGTTTGCACAAATTCCTGACTGGTTCGGACAGGATTTGGATTTACGAATATCCGCGGTGTAGTTGTGTGGATGCTCCCGAACCCGGAAACGCTATATTTCAATCGATTACGGAGTTTGTTCTACGTCGATCTACGTCGCCACTTCCGGTTAGTCTTCGAGAGAGAGATCCATGGATCTCCCAGCACCGATCCGGTCACGTCTTTAACCACGTTGTACACATCAACAACCCGTTTCCCCCTCTTCTTCATCTACGAGGTGTCATTCTTTTTCCGTATCTTCCTCGGCCGATAACGACTTATGTTGAAAAGCCTTTACGAAAACAGGGTCATAAATACTTACGTGTAATACGAGTATTTTAAATTTTTATCGCGGTTAACGAAAATAAAAAAAAATGTGCGAAGATAAGAAAAAAAAACGTGGAGATAAATAGAGGTGAGCGATAAGAGAAAAAAAAGAAGTAAACGTGAAACAAAGCGATGCGTAGTGTGCAATGCGAACGGGGAAAAAATGCAAATAAAAATTTTTACAAAAAAAAAACAAAGAGAGAAAGAGAAAGATGTGAATCTGTGAAAGAGGGAAAATGTGTAGCGTGAGAAAGAGAGAACGTCGCGACTGCGTCTTTCAGAAAAGCGTTTCGTCGGGTAAGAGAGCGAAAAGCATCGCTTTTTATAACGTGTTGCTGCGAAGAATATAATAATTGTATGTATATGTGCGCATAGGGGCTGCCATACACTGTATAGTATGTGCGGACACGATTACGCGAGGTCTGCGAGCACAGGGAATTAGGATGAGTTTCTTGTACGCGGAATCAACGCGAATTCGTCAATTGTCGCGGGGGAATCGATCGAATAATTCAGGATCTATTAAGTTCAACGATGTTGATCCATGATTTCGGGCTGCCTCGAGGGCATTGTACAGTTCTCGGAAAAGCCATAATTGACCGTGAATTTTTCATTCGAAATTTCACCGGCTCCTATATGCCTCGATCGAACCTAATCGAACGGAGGATGTTTTATTCCTAAACAATTTTCATGAAACGTATATTTTCAGACTCGAGACCGTTTCATTCGACATTGGCGACCTACATTCGGTGAAACAAGCTCCGTTAACAAATTCGTATCGTTATTAATGGTTTTCGGATGCCAGCAGATCGTTTAATTCTCGAAAAAGTAAAGATTAATGTACAATATCTTGCAAATATTAGTCTAGAAACTGTGTATAATCGGATTTAAATTGATTATAGTAAAATTAAAGTGCATACGAGAAGAAAAATGGCGTGGGACGTTAACCTAATTATTTATTGAACATCATAGCTTGAAGTTGCTCTTAATTTCAAACAAAACATGAGGCTACAAATGTCCAGCATCTTCTTTTAAAAATCGCCGAAGCAGATGGTTAACTTTCCGTTCTATTTCCGCGAGGACTACAAGTGATGAAAGATCGAGAGATTGCCTCGCGACGGATCGACAGGATATTATTCCAGGGTAACGTTTTGTACGAGAAAGAAGGGAAGACAAGAGGGCAAAAGAGAGAAAGAGGAAGAAAAAATAAATCTCGTACTCCTCGGAGACAAATATGTAAGTTAGGATCGCAGGAGAGTATGGTATTAAGATAAAGAGGGACACGAGCCTTTCTTAGGGAGTCGAAAGATGAAACGAGAGCAAGCATGGTTGGGTAACAGGAAAAGGGACAGCTGTTATGGGACGACAGCGCATACGGTATCGAGCGTGTGCGTGTTTGCTCGAGACACTGTCGCGAACGGTCGCGGAGAATTTTTCCCGCGTCAGTGAACGCTTTCCCTCGGTTATCCTAACAGGAAATGATCAAAGGAAACCGGGAAGAATAGCGAGAGACACGCCGAGGGGAAAACGAGAAGGCGCTCGAGGAAGGATGAAAACTGTTTCGCGACTCGTGCGAACGATGTGTTTTCCGCGGCGCTTGTCACACGCGCGATACTGTACATACGCATATATACATATAGAGGCATATGTGTATATATAAAAATGATATACAATTACCGTAAGTGTATAAGAGATATAATTTATATAGCTGTATTCTACGTCATCAGTACATGTAGGACAGGCTTGCGAGTGTTCACATGTGATCGTCTCAGTCGGCGTGAGAATGCTTTAAACGTAGAGACTGCGTGAGTGTGAGTGAGAGAGAGAGAAAGAAAGAGAACGTAATATATATATATAAATATATATAAAGAAAGAAAGAAAGAGAGAGGAAAATACAAAGATGTATTATATACATATATAATAATATATATATATTGGTATATACATATATATATTAGTATATATAACGAAGTAGATAGATAACAGAAAGAGGGAGAGAGAAAGAGAGAAAAAAATACGCTATACCTTGTAGTCGACGTTACACATATCTTTCGAATACACACACACACACACGTTCATTCGAGAGCATGACCACACGTCGTGGGGTTCAGTGATCTTCCGTGTGAAGGTGTCACTGATCTACACGATCGGTCACGACCAGTCGTCACGGTAGCAGCCAAGGTGTGTAGACCCGTGAATGACGCACAGGTAAACCCTGGTCCAAAGTCAGTCTACATATCAGACTCTAGTTCGCTCCTACTGTTCTCATGGTTTCTCATCCCCCGATATCCTGTCATTTCCCGGTCCACGACCGGTCTCGTCGCAGGGCTCTCTTTGTGGATCCATCCTTCGATCTCTCCCTCAATCTTCCAGGTGATCTCGCGTCGACACAGCTGTACTTCCTTTTTAATCAAGTTCGAGGCTGACTCGATGCTCCATCAGTATTTTCATGTCCACCGATGGACCAATCGGAACGCTACTTCCTGCACCCTTTGGACCAGGGAGTTTCAACTTGTTCCCCTCTGAGAATCACTAGGTCCTCGCAATCAGTCGTAGAGTTAGCAGGGACTAAATTTTACGGTAAAAGTTGCTACAAGTTGGAACTCCCTGGCCTACAGCTGTGCTGGGAAGAAACGTTGTTTTCTTCCGTGGAAAGCGTTTTCTTTCGTGTCTTCGCTGGTCCACCGTAACGGTGCTTACTGAAAGGGGACAGTGAGCTTTACGGTGGGGACGATTTTGTCTGAATTTAGACAAACGTGCCCAGCACTGTTCTAGATTCTACAGCATATCTGTTCAGCGTCTGCGATTTTCTTGCCCGGGTAGTACATAGAACGACGGGCTCGAAGACACGCCCCTGCGGGCAAGGCGCATGTATTTGCCACACGCATTGTCGCTACTGACATTGAACGGAGTAGAACGAGCATCTTGCCCGCTAATAGACACGTTGAGCAGCTCTGCGCTAGACAAAGGATCGAAGATCCTTTCTTTCCATCGTGCCGACTCGAGATCTCCTCCCAGCTTCCTTCGCCCTGTACATCCTAGAAACTAGAGTATTCGTATCGCCAGTTACTGCTGCTACTATTTACCGCTACCAACCGCAACTATAATCGCCATTAATACTGCTAAACACATCGCCCCGTTATCTGGCAGCCGTGCAGCTGTCGAGAACGAATATGGTCAGTCCCCGATTGATCATTGGTGTCCGGCAACCCTGAGGATCGAAACGAACCATTGTTTACGGGAATAACGAGAGAGGCCAGACTCTTTCGAGGACATCGAGTTTTCCGTTCTTCACTATAATCCAATGTCGACGTTGTCGTTCTCGATCGTGTGCGCTGGGAGGAAGTTTCTAACACCTGTCCATCGGTTTTCAATAACCGATACGCAATCACTCGCGGCCCAGGGTAATCACATCTATACATAGACTGGACTATAAATTGTTTTTTATCGATCGTCTTTTTAATCGAACCCCCCCGGTTGATTTGTGATACATTGCGGTGAGTTCAATGCTAAATTCTGATTTTTCTTTCGGAAAATGTGATTCAGTGAAAAGAAGAAATGCTTCCCGAGATCTAGGTAAATTTCAAAAGATTTAGAGATTCGATAGATTGTTGCTCAGCAAGTTTCTCTCAGCGCGCAGTCTTGTCAACACTTCGTGACCGTTCATTCGTCGAACCTCTCGAACGTCGAAAGCTGCTGAAAGTGACGGAATTGCGTATTGTGATCATTCTCTTCCGTGACACTCGATCTGACGACACTCGACAGCAATGTTCTCGCAGAGATTTGTTATGTATCATTATATTCGTCGATATAATTATGTGAATCGATAAGTTGTTGATTAGTTGCTAACCGGAGATCATCGTGAGATCAATCGGACGCAATAGAGTAAGATGTTTCAGTGTCTCACGATGATTATTTCGTTCTTTGTTTATTCTTTTTTTTTTAATTTTTTAACCCTCGAACTTCTGCGAGTTCTAGGTCTATGCCAGAGTCATTCTCGACTGATATATTTCACTAATACGTATTGTATTCCGATATAGGACTATAGCTCGGGACCGGGTTTCGTCCTATTTCGAATGAGGGCACCTATGCGTCACTTAAGTGTCGCGAATCACTCCGGCATAGCACACGGAGGGTTAACACCAAACCTACCGAGCTCTAAAAGCGATTAAAAGTAGGGCTGTTATGTTTCTGAAGCTTCGAAGATGAAGAAATCGTGTGAAATTGTAACTTACGAGTCTCGTCTCATGATATTTGTCAAATATAAATAAAAAGATTTGACAGAATCTTCGCAGAATATAAAGAATACCAAAAAAGCTTTAATTCCAAGCTTTGAAACTTCGATTCATTTTATCACCTTCGAAGTCTCAAAATCTTCGATGTTTTGGAGGAAAGTAACAGTCCCGATTAAAACGTTTCAGCTTCTAAAAATGACAGGGCTTTATTTATTTAAATCTCGAGCAATCGTTATTACAATGTGTGCTTGGACGAGAAATTTTCTCGAATCAACATTCATAATCTCAATAATTATAGAAAAATATAGACCATTTGACCAGCAGTGGTAGGTTCAGTGTTAACGAGCGTGTTCAGTTGCTCAAAAGTTCCCTCTCCTCCGCTACGGAGAACGTTTTCATCGAACTCGATTATTCGTGCGGCTGTTGTTTTCCGCGACATTTTTTTTTTCGTTTCGCGTCGAGAGACGACGGTCTTCTAGTTTTCCCCGTGAGAGACGGGACCCGTTGTCGACGATACAGATCGTACGCTACAGAGAAACGTTTAAACAAACGATTTTTCGTTGCAGCTAGTCGCGACACACGGTCGAGGATCGATTCCCGGGATGATCGCGAGACTGTTTGCGTTGTCCACCCTTTCACGTTCGGTTGATGTCGGATTACTCAGCGATTTGCTACATGTATATAAAAAGAGAGAAAAGAGAAAGAGGAACGTGCACACGCAACACAGATGACAGACACACGACCAGAAAAAAAACATTGTAATTTTTAATCGTCAGTGTTACTTGAATGTTAGCTAAAGCTACCGTACGACGATTACTCGTTCCAACAGGTATAATTACGGAATATATAATACACGTATTATAGCGAGTACATATAATATGTATATTATGTATCGTATAGAGGGATATATAGCCCGACAACAGTTATCCACGACCAAAAAGTGCCGAAACATTGGCGAGAAATGTCGAGAAAATGGGTGAGAACGAACAACTCGCGTTACATTTCCGAGATTGTTTGGCACGCACGATCGAGAAATAGTCGAAAGCTGCGTTCGTGCGTGTTCAGAAGACACGAGACACACACACATATACACAGAGTACGGATGTTACACTATTATACACATGTACACACATGCGTACACGGTATTGCCTCCCCATAGTCGCGGCATTCACGATCAGACTATAACGAGAGCAGATCCGATTTCGCGATTTCGCCTGGTTTTGTGCTGCTCCCTTTCAGGCGACAGTCAATGCTCACCCGATAGCAAGGTGGCCTGAACGAGGTCGATAGGCAGTGATTGTAGGGAGGGAATACTGTACGTGCACGGTGTGTCTCGGAATTCGCATAAGTCGTGCCCACCGTCTGCGAATTGAAATGAGAAATACACAAACGCGGGCTCCGCGAGTGATCTAGAAAATTCGAGCTAGACTGTACGTGTTCTGTGTTCTGATGCGAAGGAACACGATGAAACGTACAGTTAAGCAACATTTTCAAACCCTTAGCCTTCGTCTGAAATTTTCTTCGAATATTCTCAGACCGTTCTAGGCTCCGGATTTTATGCATTTATAAGAAAACTGAGCATGCGATTTAAAACAGTGAAAACATTAAGACGCGTGAAGAGTATTAATATATTATTTTCACCATATTAAAGATGAAGAATATAAATGTATGTTTATTTTCTATAAACGTCCGGAGTCTAGTTCTAGCCTTGTTTAAGTGAAATAAACCTTTAATATCTGTATAAATTATTACGATTACAATGGTTCTATAAAAATCAGTTTCATACGAAGATCACCGAGCCTTCGTCTGCTGGAGATTTACTTGTTTTTATTCGTGGAACGTGTTCGGACGGCTTGGACTGGTCCGGGATACATAGTGCGCGAGAACAGTAGGCATGTCCAATTGGGGCCTTCGCGAGCAAGAGCGTTCTCAGATTGAGAGGATCGTCGAGAGCGAAATCCATGGAAGAGGTTGGACTGCGAAGTGGTCTAGTTCTTGCGAGAATCCATTCACAGATTACCCTAACACGGGCTCTCGAATGTATGGCTGTTGTTTCGTCGTTGTTTCGCTCTTCGCTCGCCGAAAACTGCTCTCCAGAGCAACACGTTGGACCTGCCTGTTACCTATACAGGAACAAGAAAAGGGACAAAGGAGAAGTTTTACGTAATCATTAAAACAGCCGAAGCAGCTGCACCTCTTTTTTTATTCTCACACGCACTCACACCACACTGATGATCTTCAATCGACATTCTTTTTTAGCGGTCAGAGAGAGAAAGAGAGAGAGAGAGAAAGAAAGAAAGAGAGATGCGAGTGAGCTAGAGAGAAAGAGAGATTGAGAAATTGAAAGAGCGTGCGAGAGAGTGAGAGTGAGAGAGAAAGAGGGATCGCGGATTTTACCACCGCTCGAATAGAGATTTAATGTTTGTAAGGGCAATAACGATTGTAAATTTTTCAAGTACACTTGTATTTGAATGTGTAAGTTGCATAAAAAAGACAGATTTTTTAGATATTGCACTATAATATTTATTATTCTAAGGTAAACGAGAGACAGGGTCGCGATTCGCCGCGCTCGCGAAATACCTCGCCTGCGCTATAATACAAACAATGAAACCCTGACGGTTTTTTCGGCCTCGATCGCGTGCTAGATCCTTTGCGAGAAGATCGGACACAGACGGGATCGACGGGAAAAATACGGGATTCCTCGAATCGCCAGTTTTTCACGAAGCGTTTTCATTTTTGAATTCTCCCATCCTCGAGGGCGAGAAAATATAAAAATGTTCTCTTCACATCACAGCGATCGACGCCCACGAGTCGCAAGCGCGGCCGCTTCGCGGCGATCATTGATTAATATTAATTAATAAACAGGCAAAGCGAACGCATTGTTCTTTCCAATAAAAGAAGAAGCAAGATTTTTAGTGTTTACACTACAATTGATAAACGATTCTATTATTACATAATATTATATTAATAACAATATTATTACTGTAATGTTTGTTTTTGGTTATTAAAGTGTGTATATAGCAATATATTCTAGAAATCGTCTCAATTCTCGATTCACTTTCACCCCCGTCCACCCTTCCCATATCAATTATCCTTTAATTAAAAAATTGTAAATTTTAAATCGCTCGTGGATTTTACATATTATTCATTTGTAACGTTTGAAGAGAATTGCAAGTCCTCAGAGAGGATTACATTTTACAACCACTAACTGAACGCTTAATTTTTCCTTTAAAAGCGAATAGAAGATCGACGAAATTTTTCAGAATTTCTTGCAAACCGAATTAAATGTTCTTTTTTCCTTCTATTGTTTCCCCAGCAAATGCGAATCTATTTAACACTGTGCCTACCACGAGGGACCAATGACCCATTTTAGATTTTTTATTTGACAATTGCAGTAGTTACCTCGATTAAGCAACTTGTACAGTACAGTAACCTGTTCCGTCCCAAGACGAAACATATGTTTTATTGCATAAAATACATCTGGATGGCAGGCCTCGATCTACGCTAAGTTTGCCATCTCCCTAATTGCATTAGCAATAAATGTAACGAGGCGGGTTAAGGTTTGCTACACCGTACCTGGCCCAGGTTTACAACACCCATCGGGCCCACCAAATGAGGGACCGCGCGGTCACCTCGAACCACCACCATACTCAAGAGGTGAGTTCGCGAAAAGGTACCGACCAATTAGGAGGCAGGGATTCTTACTCCCCACCGACAGCGAGGGTAGCTGCAAACAGACTCGAGCTACAAGAGTCAGTTAAGCAACTAGGCTCATACAATTCACAAGATATATTTGTACATCGACTCCGTTAGCGTCAGAGTCCATAGTGTAATCGGCGCGCACAAGAGTGTCCTTGCACATGCTGCACAAGTTCGGACAACTGGACAAGTGCACGACTAAACAGTAACTTAGTACAGTAAAGTCGCGATAGTTGTCAGGTGCTTACCCACTCCACTGTCGTGCTGTCCTTCTCTACGATCGGCTTTCTTTCGAACTCTCGATAAAAAAATAATGTCGGTATGCGATAGTTGTCCGTGTACAACACAGGCTGTTTAACAAGAATCGCGATTTTACATATAAACAGAGACAGGTATATCCACTTTTAGTATGGATCAGAACCTATGACCATCTTTAGTACGCTGACATCGCCATCTATGACAAAATGGCCAAGCTATTGATCCATAAGTTGGAGATTCGCAGAGTGAGATGACGCCACCATAACGGTAAAATCGTTTACTCAGGTGGGCGCGGTGATTTAAATATTTTTGGAAAGTCACTCTGGTCGCTCTGGTCGTCTAGAACGTCTGCTCTGGTTTGCTTTAGTTTCTTTCTTTTTGATAGAATCAGAGCCCTATGCTCTCGTTTAGTTTTTCTCTCTTCTTGATTGAATCAGAGCCTTCTGCTTTGGTTTAGTTTTCCTCTCTTCTTGATAGAATTAGAGCCTTCTTCCTGATTCACCTTTGGCCCCCCGTGGATCGGAGACTTCACATTTTGCTATATCACGTTCCCCCAGAACAAAATATATTATTCAAGCTCGTTCATTTGATTTCTGTATCAACGCGAATAATATTTCTTCGAGCCTCGAGCTACTATATGTCGTTCTATCACTTTCCCCAATGCCTATGTAACCATGGTGTGCTAATTGTGTTCCTTTCTGTTCCTAGCACTTCATTACGCAGTAACTTACACCCGTTTCTGATGCACAAGGATTGCGCTGATTCAAATAGAAATTAGCTGCCGCTTTCCCCCTGGGGGGAAGGGGACCGGTGTTATGTGGGACTGTCGAGAGGACCCTCCAGCCAATCAGCCTCATACCCACTAAAACCACACTTCCACCTAAAATCCTACTAGGCACTCTTTTATATCATCTCGTCACGGTATACATTTAATATTGAAATGTTTTGTATTCTTTTTCAAATAAATAATATTAGGTACAAAAATTAATATGTTCTTTCTTCATTACCCTGTACTCATGTATGCCATAGCAGAATTACATTAACATCGTTTAACATTTAAGTAAAGCAAGATTGTTTAAATTCGAAAAAACTTGAGCTGTATTACTGAATTTACGCGGCCGAATATTTTCGAAAATTCAGTAGTACAAATTAACGACAAGTCAGACGGGCAAAAATTGTCGAAAATTTGCGAAATTCTCGAAAATTGAACTTTGTATTAGGAGAACATGATGTCGAAGGAGGTATCCGGATTTTCAGTAGTACAAGTCAACGCCAAGCCAGCCGCTCGAAAATTTTTGAAAATTCAGTAGTACAGATCATCGACAAGTCAGACAGGCGAAAATTGTCGAAAATTTGCGAAAATCTGAATAATTGAACTTTGTATTAGGAGAACATGATGTCGAAGGAGGTATCCGGATTTTCAGTAGTGCAAGTCAACGTCAATCCAGCCGCTCGAAAAATTTTGAAAATTCAATAGTACAGTTCAACGACAAATCGGATATTCGGGAAAAGTTTGGGATTCAACAAATAAAACGGCAAATACATTTACCACACTCTCTTTATTTATTCATTTCATATTCATGCAACAAGTTATTGTTTTGTATATGTACATATATATTATATTCTAATCACTTATAACGAGACTGTCAAGTTGCTCCGTGAGATCCGGCACTCCGTCAGTCTTCTACTACCATGCTGCAATATCTCGATTGTGCTGCAGAAGCCGATACATCTGAAACAGCAATGAATGTGCTACACACAAAGATAAAAATCTCACATTGTTAATAAATAAAGCTATTGTACTTTCTATTTTTGAAAATTATCTACAAGTATAAATATTCAAAAAACTAACGGGAAACTAAGAGTTTCAAAGCTTCCGATAGAAGTTCCTCCCACCTTCTGATTTTCTACTCTATGGTTAAACTAGGCATTCGAATGCTCTGCATTTATAAGTTAGGAAAAGTCTAAGTTAATAAACAAAATATGGCATGGCATGAATTCTTTCTGTGCGCAATCGGTCATTTGTTGAATTCTGCGTGTGTCCAATATTACGGTGTGCAAAAGAACCATGTGCGCAATCGTCCGTGCGCCATCGCGTTGTGCGCAAAAGATCTATGGGCCAAAGAAGGCCTCCCCCAAACTCCCTCCGATCACCAACGAGATACTACTAAAGATTGCCAGCCCCCGTGCTATCCCGCGGGACGGTAAGTGGGCGAAATGGGCGCGTGGATAACGTGGAA
>CM052332.1:7369331-7553015 GCA_028455615.1 Lasioglossum zephyrum
GAGTGCAAGGACGTTGTCACACAGATTTAGTTGAGACTCTGTATACTTATAGATCTCGATCTCCCATTTACGAATATATACCATTATAGACGCTACACTCAATAGTTTTTGAGATATTCATAAACAAAGTTCTTCAGTGGTATACAACGAGACTTCCACCCGGTGGGCTAGGGATCGATTCTCGTTTGGTGAAATCTTTTTTCATGTCTATATAAGAAGTCTATATAAGTCTATATAAGAAGACTTGTCTATATAAGATTGCACATTTATTACAAGTTGAAGAACAAAAGGATTAATAAATTATAAATAAATTCGCTGTGTAACATTAACTTGTTCGTAAGATATTGCACATTTATTTATATACAAGTTAAAGAACAAACGTATTAATAAATTATAAATAAATTAGCCGAAATTAATTCGTTATATATCTCTAAAATAAATATTCGTTGTATACCTCCTCTACAATAGCAGATTTAAGCAGTAATGTAAGAACTTTGTTTATGAATATTTCAAAAACTATTGAGTGTTAGCGTCTATAATGGTATATATTCGTAGATGGGAGATCGAGATCTATAAGTATACAGAGTCTCAACTAAATCGGTATCTTGAATTTCCTCAATACACTCATCAGTTGTTTCCGAATCTTGAATGGCCATAATTGCACTCTTTGAGTCTGTAAAAATTGTATATCTGTTTCCAGTGAACATTTTGATTGAATCACTACCGAAAACTGAGCAAATGTTGTTAAGTCGATAAAGATTTGTAGCGGTCAGGAAAACTACGGAGCAGCCTGCACCATTTTCTGTTTTCGAGCCATCCGTGTATATGTTTATTGCTAATGGGTCACTATTTAGAATATCTGTATACAGTGATTTGAATACCATAGGGTCTGTCGAGTCTTTGAGGTATCTGACTCTTCGGAAAGATCGAAAAAAATTTGCTAACATGTTGCTCGATGCCTAAAACATGTCAGATTTTCTTCAGAATTCGTCTCGAACTGGCATATAAAAATGAGTATCTTCAACTTTTGTTTACAGAAGGGTCGCGGCTATAAAATATTGAGGTAACGGAGTGCAGATCTTTCTGGATAATAAAATTTTTTTAGACAGCGTGGGCCAGGCGTTTGTCGACCGCTCTACCGAAATAAGCCCTCCGCCGAATTGATTTCGACGAATGCATTTAGAGAAAGCCTCCGCTATTTTATCCGGGGGCGAGCCGACTATTTGTCGATGGAAACTGAACGTGTCGGTGAATTCATCCGGGGAACAGAAAACGATCTATAGGACGCATCCTAACCCCGAACCTGGCACCGACGACAGGTGGCACGGTATCAACTGTGGATCACGGATGAAAAGGGAAAAGCCAGAAGTAGATTTCATCGCTTTCGGTACACTTGCCGTGAAAACTTCCCCGCTCGGAATACTCATGAACCGTTTCATTCTCTTCTGCTTTTATGCACAATCTATTCCTTTCCAGATCCCCGCGACCTCGAGAACCGAACACATTTATTCGAACAGACGTTGACGGCGATGATCATTGATATTCCCTGTCCGGGAAATTAATGTCTTCTGATTTCAAGAAATACAGAGAAAATAACCAAAGACATCGGTGATTTCAATTATCTGAAGAACTACTGAATAAACATCAAATAAACGATTTTCAATTTCATTTTAAGACAACAAAATTTAAAGAATTAATTATAAAATGACTAGAAAACATACTTATTACGATAAATATCAGTACGAAACGAATTAATTAATTCTTATATATCTATTTTCAGTCGAAGAATTGATGAAACTAATTTTTGGTTTTGCATAAAGATCCTCGGTCCAACGATGCCTGTCTCATAAAATTTTTATATTATTATTATTATTTATTATAAACGGGCTGAAGCCCTTTTACATAAGTGTTTACAAAAAAAGAGAAAGATACAAGACTACTCGTCTAATAAGATTGAAGGAACATGCAGAAAAAGAAAATATAATAATATAATACAGGTATTCTATTTTTTTGTGATAATAATTATGCCGTGTTAGCGGCTCAATTCAATTCATGTACTTGGCGTAATTTTTTTTACTTCTTTGAAGTAATCGGTGATTTCAATTATCTGAAGAACTACTGAATAGGCATCAAATGAACGATTTTCAATTTTATTTTAAGACAACAAAATTTAAAGAATTAATTATAAAATGATTAGAAAACATATTTATTATGATAAATATCAGTAGGTGCGAATAATTTTTTAGTGGAAATGTCACGAACAGACAGACAGACACGAATTTATTATACAATGTAGAGATATATTTTTATAAATTCATTCAAATTTTTTCTTTAAAATACGACAGCACTTTCCCTCCAATCTATAGCAGGTGAATAATAGGAGAATCTGTTTCCACCCCCGATTTTCTCGTTCCAATCCTAATTAACCCTATTGCACTCGAATGGTGACTCTTAGGCGCCAGTAAAAATTTCCAGTAAATTATATATTACTAATTCCATGTGCACAATATAAAAAAGATTACATAGAATATAAATGATCTCGGTTGAAAGAAATGTCTTGTTTTTCAAATGAAAATTGCTTCGAGTCTAAAAATCTTTAAATTAAAATTAATTGAAGAAGTCACTGCTGTATTGTTTTAAGGTTCGTCTACGTGAGAAAAACATCACGCAACTTTCTGTCAGATAGAAAATTTCAATGTTGCTTCGGTGTGGATTGCACACTTGAATATCTGACAACGATGAATTTCAGGTTCTGCATCCAGAACGTCATACATTTTGAAAGAACCACTTGGATCACTGCGCGTCCAGGGATCGTCATCGATCGATGACCCAGTGATTAACAACATCCGGCCGGGAACCGAATTAATTCGGTCCTTGGGATTGTGATTAATCTCTTTAGCGGCCCGGGAATTGCCTGCCAAGATGTAAATTAAGAAACATCTGCAACCACTTCGTGTATTCTTAGAGAGAGAGAGAGAAATTCCAGCGGAGCACGTTCGAACGGTAACTCCGTCGGCACGAAAACAATTTAATACCATTAAAACGGCTTTCATACCCTTTTTATGTAAATTTGCAATTTCCCAATCTGTTAATTTACTCCGTTTTGTCTCAGAAATTGCGAACGAGAAATTACGTTACTCGAATGCCATTCGATTTTTAATTACATAGTTTATGGATTCTCGAACATTTTCAATTAACCCGATAGATCTGGTGTTTTTCCATTAAAACATTCGTTACTCCACTAGGCGAACGTTATTCGAATTCTGAAAAAAATTTTCGTTTACCTTCCCGCGATATAAAGAGGATTGTATGTTGCAAAAATAAGAAATTGAAGCAGATGAAAGGCAAAATGGTTCTTTTATCGAACCTTGCAAGCAGCATTCGGGCTTTGAGGGTTCCGTGTCCTTCGACTGGTCCTTGAAGAATGATCTCCGCTCTCTTAGCGGACCCGTAAAGATCTTGAAAACTTTGGAACTGAAAAGGGTTACAGGACGATGATTGAAGACGTCCATGAGTGGTGAATAGGATGGTCAGACATATTGTAGGAGGTCAGGGGTAGCCGAGAGCAGCTAGAAGATTCCCGAGAGATGCTCCAAGAGAAAATATCTATTTTCGAGACTTTATTTCCTTCTTTCTCAAAAAATAAAAGGCACCATTTTATTTCGTACATAGCCATATTTTATTTCTTCGATCCTCTCACATAGCGAAACAGAGTGCATCATGAAATCCAATATAATACTTTCGCCGAGGTGTAACATCTCTTGAATTTGATTCAGCTTCATTGTATTGAGTTTATTGCACTCGTCTTTAATCGCAGGTGCTCCCACATAAATTAATTGTTATTCAATAAAATAATTACTTTAATGAATAATAAACATTCGGTAGTTTAATCGATCACCTTCGTTTATGCTTAAAAGACTAAATTTTCAGTTTTCAAATTCCGAATACTATATCCGAGTAATGAAAAGTTAAGCAACAATTAATCAGCTTCATTGTTTCTTTTAGTTCCTCGCCACCTGTTTTAGATTGGTCTACGGACAGACTTTATTGCACTAGTTTTCCAAAGTACACAAACGTTTCATTCACAACCGTTTCCAATCAGTATTCCTCACGTTCGTGGCTCCAGCCGAGATAATAGAAAAATTTGCGAATCATTTCACGCGACAGAGATTCCCGTGTGCAGGCACGATCAAAACCGAAAGGTATCGCTTGAACGAGAAAATAAACTCACTTTGCACGTATCGAATGCAAAATCGTTGTCAGTGTGCGCTCTCGCTGCCGAGGACGTGCGGAGAATTTAATAGCGAAGTAAAAGTAACGTTCCTACATAAATCTGTCTTAAACTGAACAGGGGCGAAAATAATCGCCATCTTCATTGATCATCAATGAAACCGCGGAATTCGAAAAAGCATTCTGCGCATCGTTGCCTTGTAAAAACATGACTTACTGCTTTATTTGTTTCGAATAAGAATCCTTGCGCAACTAATTAGCCTTGTTATAGATACTCCAACGGATTTTATAAGCCATTTTATGGATCATTCTACGTGCAGATTATGGCAGAAGATAAAGGATGTTGTCTGTTTTGGATTTTCGCGGAAATAGAACACTCATAAATTAATTCGCTTGCTTTGTGGATGAAAATGTTCGCTCTGCAGAGGGAACTTTTTGAAACTGCTTGAAGGCAAGAAGCAAGTGACTGACAATACGACGTCGACGTCGATGTGACACGGCGTCGGTCATGGCCGCGGTGAACTGCTGTATCGCTCTACCAGCCAACGTTTGGATCAATGTGTTTCACAGCCCCAATCTCGGCGAAAGTGAAAACTATTTTATTACTGTGTCTCCCTATTACGAACCTAACTCGAAATTGCAATCGTAAAATCCTCGCGAATTTTTGCTCGTTGAAACTGTTACACAAAAATACTTTGTCAATCATCTTTGTCTGCATTTGAAGATGCAATTTCGGTGGAATTTGTAAACTTTCCGGCGTGCAAATTAAAAATGAAAGATCGCATCATTTAAAAAATTAAGAAATCTCATTGGATAGCTCAGAGTATAGTGATTCGATTGTGAACTTCGAAATGTATTCGTGAGACTGTTTAGTTTATTCTATAATAGTTTCACCGACGTAATAGTTTAACCGAAGAGAACTCGAAAATCGTTTAAACCGTAGCGTTTACTATTCGATTGACTCTTCCTGAGGACCATGTCGAGCATCTTCCGCACGTAACTGAAACTTCTCGATCAGGATTCGAGATGGGACACAGTCCTGGCAGTTCTAGAATCGCGTGGCATAATTCTAGCTGGGAAAATCGTCTCAACAGTGGTATCTCGGGCGTAAAAATCGGCCGTTCGCGTACACACGACTAGGTTCGATCAGTAACCCAGAGCTGCCATTGTTCACTTGTTTGAGGCTACATATTGCGCAACGTGGCGGATCACCAATACAACCGAATAGAAAATCATTTCACTGATGACTAGACTGCGGATGTGTATGGAATTTTCAATTTTTCTAGACGAGTTGTAAGAGATTCGAATAAAATTTGATTCGATCTTTAAATCAGGTTTGAATTAAGCTTTATTGAAATCGTTCCTGATAGAAATTCAAGATTAAAGGGTTGAATGCTGCAGTGGAACGATAATGAACCCAGGTGAAATGAACGAGACGTCGCTGGACGACAGGGATCCGCTTTTACCGTTTCTCTTTCATCGGACCGCGATCATGCGTCGGGCATTGTAATAGTCGCGCGTGCTTGTTCCAGCGACTTTCCTCCCATCGACTCGGGCCAGCATTGTACGCCGAATCGACGACACCGGACGTGAATCTTCGTATTAAAAGCTGAAAACACAGAGACGACGCGTCGTCGGCGGCCCCATTGTTCGACGCGGGGAACCGTAACGACGGTGCAAAAGACTCTTGACCTCTTTCAGCCGCGTCGAGTCGCGCCACGCCGCCAAGCTCACACTTCACGCTTCGCGTTTCCGCGTAATAATCAGCAGAAGCGAAAGGACAGATATTCCTAACGAGTTCCTGTGAATTTCCCCGAGTAACGCCTCCCTGCACGCGCCGACCCCGCCAAATCTTCCCTTTGACATCCACACACCACAATGTGAATTTTCATTTTCATACCAGCGGACCTGCCGACTTAGAATTTATAAAAAGCTTTGTAACATTTCTTTTTTTCTTTGAAATTAACGAAACCGAAGAAAATTCTTTCCCGTATATGTAGTAGAGCTGTGACTTCTGAGATACTCGGGTACCCGGGTTATCCGTGAGATACCCGGGTAAACAGCATTATCCGAGTATCCGGGTATCTCATGAATACACTGCGGATCTTTATGCAAAATAAAGATCGTTTGCATTAAAAGGAAAAAAGCAGACGATATATTACGATTACTTATTCTCTTGAACGATTTTAATAAATTTAAATTAATATATCAACGTTCTTAGGTGGTTCGGAACCCACCTTAAAAACAGTAGGTCCCGCTGGAATTGGTTGCAATTAGGCGATAGGTGAAATTGGAAAGAGAAGGAGAGTGGTGTATGGACTTGAAACCCTGAGGGGACCAAGTATCTATTCCCTATTCCCTATTCCCTATATCAACGTTCTTTTAATTTCATTATTGTTTTAAATTGCACAAAATCATTAATGACTTATGTCTTATGAGATACCCGGGTACCCGAATAGTCAGCTATCTCATGATATACCCGAGTAGTTTTGCTCTACCCGGGTATCTCATAGGTACTCGGGTACCCGGGTAAAAGTCCGAGCTCTAATATATAGAGTAGCGTCTCGACATGTGGACAAGAGACGTGCACGATAATTGAGAATTTAAGAAAACCAATAGAAGCGTTTCGATTGCGTTGTTGCACGGACAGCTCGGAATAGAAGTGTGCCTTGAACTAAATTGATTCCAATAGAATTATTGAAGCCTGCGTAAATTAATTAAAAGCCTCGCTGGCTTCTTGAATGATTTACCCGCGATGAACGAAGTCCGGCTCCATCCGAACGTGAATTTTATATAATTCTGTGCTGGTTCTACATCGCGTGGAATTTGCTTCTTCGATTTATCTATCAACCTAGATATAAACTTACGGTCTACTTCAATGAAGTTACTTCTGTACGGATGCGTGGAATTCTTTGGCATTTTTATGTCGCGAATATAGCTGCTCGGTGCTCTTCGAAATTAAATTCCGACTACGTCTTTCCTAACGAATAAAAGTTACAACACGCAATGACAGCTTTCATAGCGTAATAACATCTCAAGTTTTCTATCGATCACAATCGATAACCCATTCAAATGAATTTCACCTTCCCATGCAGATGATAAAAACTTTACTACGATAATCAGAGAAAGTTTCTGTAAACGTTTTTTACAAGTTTCTCGAAAGTTCTCAGAATACATTGTTGGCACTTAACCTCCGACCGGGGAAGACCTACTGCTATGCTTTTACCAGTGTTTGCCAGTACTGAATTCTTAAATTCTAATTTGTAACTTCTCCGCCTAAGAGTGTCTTTCATTTTGGATAATAACACAAACGAACTGTACTTCTCTCTTGAAACTGTTTTTATATGAGAGGTCCATTAGAAGCTGTCAGAAATGAAACAACGCGAAGGGGAGATAATACTTTCACGAATATAATACGCCGCCATAAAATTAGCGTTAATCGTTCCGAGAGGCCGACGCGCGGTCTCTTGCTCAATTTTAATTAGCGTTGCAAAGTAAAGAACGTCCTTTTTGTGTAATTTTATAGACCGATTATCGGGCTGGCCACATTTTTCACGTTGCTGGATTTTCTCTTTGTGCATGGCGTTGCGTTTTATTCGTCTAGCGTTCACAGCTTCGTTTCGGCTCCGCTTCCCACAAAAACAATCGCGCCGTTACAGTTCTCCGCTTATTTGCATGATTCTGTCCGTTCACTTTTCCTCGCTTAATTCGACCGCGTCCCGTGATTACCTTGGAAGGTTCTTGCTTACCGAGCAGGTAACGCTCAGATTAAAATCGCGGGCATTGTCTCGCTTCGAATTCCACCGGTTCGATTCTACTCTCGACGTAATATCGACTGGATTTCGATACCTTAATAAACCATTTTATGATGATCTTGCTCGCTGTTTTAAAGCCGATTCAGTTTAACACTTTCTCTGCCTAGAAAATTTTTTCCCTTATAATATCAGACGATCAAAAAGGTTCGTGCGAAATTTAAAAATGATATTATTAATTTTTATGAAAACTCGCAATGTATAGTACTCGAAAACATTTATGTCTTCTTATGCAAGAGGTCGGTGACCTAAATTTTTTCAAATGCATTTATTCTTTCACACAGATTTGAAAATTTATAAGTCGTGAAAAGTGGTTCAACACAATAGATGAGAGAAACCGCTTTGAAATAAAAGAGTGTTCTACAATCGAATTTAGAAGGCAGTGTTCCATTACTTTCGTTTTCTTGCCAACATTTTAGTTGTTTAATAGTTAATCTTATTTTTTAAAGATTTCTAGAGTAGATTCGTTGAACTCGTTAAGTAGTGGAATTAGATAATGGAACTTATATAAAATTTCCTTTCACATAACAATCTATACTAAAATGACCGGATTAAATTATTGAAGGCGACTTGCCATTAAAATATTCATTAAGAAATTCTCAGATGTCAATTAGTATAGATTTATATTATTATATTAGTATTGATTTGTAAATGTATCTAGGACATTTATACAAGTTTGAAAGATTGTCCAAACTAGTGAAATAAATGCTAATATTGGCCCAAGATTAACTTAGCCCCTTAACTTAACATTCTCCAATTCTTCCAGGAAATACGTTCATCTTGTCCCACTTTACAGCTGCGTATGTCAACGTCTGCTCCCGATCGTAAACTAGATTTGAAAAACTTGTAAACGCACATATAAAATTCATGATCCAGAAGACGTACATCCTTTGACAATTAAATTCGAAATTTATTGAGGATACGTGTAATAAGGAAATATTCTATTGATTAAAACCTCATTAACTGGCCTAGCCGGTTCAATATCATTTTTCTTGTATTCTCACCTACACTCCCGACAACTTGTAAATCATTTTAAAGTTTGTGAAAACTGCCAATTTATAACACTATCTATTCCTAAGCCTGTACTTATTTTGCGACGTGGTATAAATTACTTCAATGATTAGGAGCCTACGAAACATTTTAATTAGACGTACGACGGAAAGATCCTATTTTTTGGCATAAACGTGAAAATAAATAAACCGAATTAAGAAGTATTATTTCCTCAATTAGAGCACATCAACTTTCAGCACGAGAGCGGATAGTAAATCTACGCTGAGTGTTTTTAACGAGGAACTGTGTTTCGTCTTATTATTACTTCCGCGTCTACCGAAACACATGGAATTGTATCGGTGGCTCGAAAAATCGGTCGCCATTCACTTGCTTGGCCGTCGTAGGCTATCGTTCAACAAATTAGATCTATATTGCAATTGTCAGATAGCGATGAGGAAAACACTAAGTTCTCCATCATGAAAGTTCCGGAGTAATAAATTAATATATGGCTTTGAAAAACTGCAATGACATAAAACAATGTATTATTTCACTGATCAAATATTACAGTCTACAGAAAATTCAGAAAATTCTTGAATCTTTCTACTAAATCTCTTTGATATTGCACGTAAAAGTGGTATACGATGTATTTGATAATAAATGATAAACCCCTCGCCCTACGATATCGTGTCAGACTCGTGATGAAGATTCTGAACAGAGTCTAATAAATATGTATGCTATTAATTTCCTTTACACCGAGATGAAACTCTATTTTGGTTTTGTTAATGTATAGTTATTGAAGAGCATGTAGGCATAAAAAATAGATATAAAGTTTCTCCTTTTTCAGGAAATTACGAACTACTTAATAAAGTTAGTAAATTTAATAAAGTTTTCCTACTGTCTTCTAGTCATAAATTGAAAATTATGTAAATAAAAATAAATTTTTAAAAAATACCATGTTTGGAAAAACGGACTAAAATGTATAAAATAATTTTTCATAGTCACATACATTCCTAACCTCGTACAGACAGTGGTGAAAATTTTAGATCGTGAATTTTCAATTGCTATGAAAATTCTTGTAAGATTTAAAATGAAAAATGTGGGGCGCATGAAATAGATAATTTATGCATCTTGCGCCCCACGTTTTTCGTTTTAAATCCTACAAGTATTATCATAGCAATTCAAAATTCACAATCACAAATATGCAACTAGGGGAAATATTATTCTATACTTATTATTATATAATTATTTTATACTATATTTTATTTTTATTTACATAATTATTTTCTGCTTCTTAGTCTTGTGTATGTGAAATTTTTCAATCGATTTTTAACATCTTTACCAGGATATGAAATTATAACAGAGACATTTACTAAATTTCAGACAGTATTGCATCCGCGACATATCGAAGACAATGTCGTAGCGAATCGTATCAAAACGATGACGTAGCGTTTCGCGGGGGATGTAACGGTAAATATTTAATTATTATTTCTCCGAAACGGATAGACTTTTTAAAAAATATTTTTTTGAATATTGCATTGTCATCCAGGTCTAAGTTATGTTGTCAATTTCAAGTCTCTAGCTCATCGAGAAGTTTAAAGTCAATTGCAAAATTTGTCACCGAAGAGACAGACAAGAAACCGAGCTAATAAAAACGTGGTAAAAATGTCCCAGGTCCTGGTGCTCTCTGTCCCAAATCAGCGACATTACCAAACAGTATCTTTGCCAAAGAGAGGTGCGGAGCCCTAACCGCGGACAAGTCCCCGGTGGTCAGTGGCCGTTGAAAGCGAAAGGACGAGCGTCCTCCACTCGGAAGGGGGGTAAACGGTGGATATAGGAACGGGCTGTTCGCGCGGGAACCATTTGCCTGTTTCCTGTTCGGGGCACGTAGACGTATCGCCGGCCAACAGCAGCCTGCAGCAACATACCGTCTCTCTTTGCCTTTTGCTAAGTTGACGAGCGACGTCGAAAGTCCTTTCTTGGACACCTCGTGGGGATCGCGGCTTGGACCGAAAGTGGTGGACGTGTACGGCCGTCGGCCGACCGCGGCCAATGCCAGTCACCAGTGAAACGTGAAACGCGAAACTGGGCGAAAGTTTCGTCCTGTTGGCGACCACCGGGCACCGCGGGTCTCTAGCCAAAAAGAGGGAGGGCGAGTTCGGCCGTCCCGGCGACCTGGAGGAACACACACGCGAAATCGTGCGCGGATCTTGTTAAGAGCTGGCCCGGGCCTACCGAGCCGGTCATTCGGATGACGAGTGCCGTGCTGTGTCCTTGCACTTGGTGTGTTTATGTACTATTCGGTTGTCGGTGTCCTCCGGTTCCTGGCGTCGTCGGTGCATAAGCTGAGGAAAGGTCATTCCGATCTGTTGCTTACGAGGAATATTTTGAGTGATCAGCTTTATCGGACCTAGAACTTAACGAGGTGATCAATATGATTTTTTTTTCAATTTTTCCTGGTGCTCGTTGTTTGCATTCGTAGAGCGAGAATAGTTTATTGTTCGGGTTGAACGTCCAGTTTATTGTACTAATTTCTTATTAAAAAATTCTATTGGTTTGTACGAGTAATACATTTCTTAAAATTGCATGAAATTATCGTCGGAATTCGTTTGGTTGAACACTATCTATTGCTAGCAGACATTAGCAGATCAATTACAGGATTGATGGATCCTTTGATTGACCTTTAATTGATCCTTTGATTGATCCTTTGATTGATCCTTTGACCGGTACATGGTAATCTGGGTTAGGTGTATACCAAATTGATGTATCTTTACTATTACCGTGGTGAATAGTACTTGATGCTATACAATATATAGATGTCGCACGAATTCAAATCAAATAGATGTAATTAACGAACTGTGTAAGTTTGCATTAGTTGAATTCAATATTTATCCAGTGCTGGTCAAGGACTGCTTTAACATAGGATCTGATCAGTTCGAAAATGTACGATACATGAAATTTTGTAAATTCATATCGAGAACTTGGTAGAACGGTGTCCTTAACCCTCAATTACGAATCCCATCGAGAAATGGTTGATTTATGAAAATTATGTACATACATTTCGTTCGTCGTTCACACTAACCAGACGTATTAATTAATAAAACATGAGAAGTTAACTGGATCCATAGTAACGACCAAGCAGTGAGAAATTTTTATTATGCTTGCCCACAGTGTTTAGGTAATCGCGACACGTGTCTGCTACGTGACACGTGAATCACGACTAGCAATTAAAGGTTAAATACCGTAATGAAGAAAACACAAGCTGTTACGGTTGAACTATGTGAAATTGCGAGATCGAAACTGTTTTCGTGAAATAATAGAAATGCTTGGGATGTTCGGGCCTGTACAGGATTCTGCGAAGAAATCTACCATTAAATCATTAGCACAAATGAATGGGGAGAGCGTCGTTGTGAATAATGACGCTACCTCTAAACGTTCGCTCATAGACCATTTTAATCTGTGAGAACCGTTCAGACAATTTTAATGAGCAAATTTACAATGTTTACGTAAATTGAAATATCGGTATGGAATTTCGCGAGACACGCACACAATTTTCACTTATCATATATAGAAAGTACTCTTACGTAAAAAAAATTTCTAGTTCAAATGAAAATATTCCCTTCTTGCCAAATGACCAATTAATTAAACGTCAACGAGCTCTTTTCGAAAAACTCGAATCGAATAGAACTGTAATCCCTTCGTTAAGAATTCTACCGATGAATAAATAATAAATTTTAGTACCTCATCCATTCTAAACTTCAGAATGTCTGCATTTGTTAAATAAATCGAGAAGATTAATTACATGCGTATATATTTTTAAATAGAATGCATAATATATGGTCCTCGTATGTTCCACTTTCTCGAATGAAATCCTCGCCGGTCCAAAATTTATTGCATCCCATTGATGAAATTGAACAAGTAGTCCGTGCTAAATTGTTTTAGCTTAACGAATCTCACCCGATTTAAGAAGATATTAGTACAATGTGGACAGGGAACTTTATTGCAAGAGTCACTTGTTTGCGTCTCCCTCAGCATTATGTTATACCATTTTAATTGGCGCGATTTATGAAACAGCCCGAGTACATAAATAAACATTTCGGTCTTTACAGAGCTAGAAAACCGTAATAATTCTCGACGTATACTTTAATACGTCACGGTTCTGTTCACCATACTACTGCGAAGGTTCAAGGCGGGTACTAGCGCCATTAAAATACCATTCACCCGCGCAACAGAAACACGTAATTGAGCGAAAGTCTAACCTGCTCCTCGTCAATCAGAGAGGAAGTGTCGCTGAACTGTTTAGAATCTTCTCTCATTAAGTGGATGTCATCTAGTCGGTCTGTCAATACGTCCCTTCAGCTTCGAAACATGATGTCTAACGGCGTCATTCTGAATGATTAGCGTTAGGTTAGATAACTGATTGCGATGCTGTTGCTCGCCTGGTCATCGGTACGGTGCAGGCTCGAATTCATCGAACACACGATTGTTTCAAAAAATTCTACAATCTAGAAGTTCAATGTAATCCATCTTGCAACTAATGTAATTCGATCAATTTTAAGAGATTCAATATTCTATTGAGTGAAATTGACTTAATGAAACTGTTCGATGTAATTCATCTTGCACCTAATGTAGTTCGATCAATTTTGAGAGACTCAATATCTTATTGAGTGAAATTGACTTAACGAAACTGTTCGATATAATTCATCTTGCAACTAATGTAGTTCGATCAATTTTAAGAGACTCAATATTCTATTGAGTGAAATTGACTTAATGAAACTGTTCGATGTAATTCATCTTGCAACTAATGTTGTTCGATCAATTTTAAAAGACTCAATATCTTATTCAGTGAAATTGACTTAACGAAACTGTTCGATATAATTCATCTTGCAACTAATGTAGTTCGATCAATTTTAAAAGACTCAATATCTTATTCAGTGAAATTGACTTAACGAAACTGTTCGATATAATTCATCTTGCAACTAATGTAGTTCGATCAATTTTAAGAGACTCAATATCTTATTGAGTGAAATTGACCTAACGAAACTGTTCGATATAATTCATCTTGCAACTAATGTAATTCGCTCAATTTTAAGAGACTCAATATCTTATTGAGTGAAATTGACTTAACGAAACTGTTCGATGCAGTTTATCTTGCAATTGATGTAGACAATTTTTGTCTAGACACCCAACTGCAAACGTATGCAAGCCAGCTCAGTAAAAATAAGTTGAAAAAATCGGAAAAAATTCACTGAGTCAGCACGTGGGATATTTACCGAAATGATGTAAGCCAGTCTCCCTTGTCAGTGGCGGATGCACGCGTATTCCGGCCACGTAACGCTGTCGAGGTTGTAGGGCACGCGATCAAGATTAATCGCCATTTCGTTCGGAAGCCGACCGGACCGCGTTCTTGTCTGTTCGGCGCGAACTTTCGTTCGGGGAAAAACGCGAACAAGTAACGGGGGATGCTGGTGGGCGAGGAGTCGCAGCGTTAATCAGTATCCTTGAAGGATGTTCGGAGCATGCCTCGGCCCATTGTCCCGTTGAAAAAGAGACGCCACTGGTTTGTGGGATCCTGCACACGGATGTCGTCCTTTCGCAGGAACCTCGCCTGGAAACTCTTACCCTTTGTTCCGGTACCCGTGCCGCACAAGGACGATGGGGAGAATCCTTGATAATAATCCCGGAAAAGAATTCGCTTGAAACGGCGTATCCGATTCCTCGGCTGCCTCTGTTTTCCTCCGTTCCCCGGTAATCGGATCGCGCTCGTCCCCGTAGAAAGCGCCCGCGCCGCTGTCCTTGCACTTGGAACGCTGAAATTTATACGGCTTTCATTCCTTCTCTACTTTAAAGTAGGTTCGGTATTTCACTTGTGCCCGTTTCACTCCCTTCCTCTCCTTTTCGCTGTCGTTTAACCCCTCGTGCCCCCCAGACCGCTCCTCTGTGTTAGTCTTTTCCGCTGGCCGTGGACATCTGGATCTAGGGTTCACCAAGGTCGAGACTGTGATCCAAGGATTTCTAATGGGAAGTCCACTACTGCGTGGTCTCGGTGGTAATTGTGCTCGGAGAAATAGAAAGTGGAAGGGTCTGTGTAGTCTGATAATTTTTAACACTAATCGACAATTTTTTTAACAGACTAACGGCTCTAAAATGATCTACTTGAAATGTTTCGTTTTATTGTACAGTTGCTGAAGCCTGGGAAATGGTTCTTTATATTTTTGATAGAATATCGTCTATGTGCAAGCCACTGCGTCGACTGTCAGACTAATCCTTTTCTTCACCGAGCACGAATACCATTTCAAGTGAGCTGTGAATAGTATTGTGAATAGAAGCGTGTGCATATTGCAGTGCATCATCCTCAATATGTCAATTAAACCAAATAGATTAAGGCAAGTCACGGTGATTGACAGTAACGACAAAGAAAAGAATTTCTTTCTATGAAATGACGGTGTTCCACGGTGGTTCTCGATTTATCCACGAGTTCTCTAAAGTGTATGTCAGTTTGATTGACAACTGCGACTCGCGTAACGCCAATTTGTTCGGGTTACGGTTGCCAGCACCGTCGAAAGTGAAATCGTGGCGTGTAAAAACGTCGATACAGATATCCACGATAATGTGTCGTCGGTTCTATTGCATTCCTATCGCCTACGTACCTGGATTTGCAACATTGTTACGTTCGTGCAATCGGTCAGCCGAAACTTAGCTAATACCAATGAAATCGTCAATTTTCTATTTCTACAATACTGTCGAGCTTCTACGATTACTCAGCGACGTATCAAAGAAACATGCGCAACATAGTTACACTATCAGAATTTCACACACACATGCTACAAGAATATTAACCCTGGAACTGTACTGTTTCTAGTGAAACGTCGAGGTGGGATACTGAACCATTAAATATTCACATTTTCTGCTTTATCTTCTAAAAAAGAATTTTCGATTTCTGAGACCCGAGCGTGAAATAAATGTCTCAAAAACTAAGTGTGATGTTCCAGGGTTAGAATCAAGTGAAATTAGAACAGATTTAAACTGCATTTTTAACAAAAATGACTGGATGAAATATAATACTATAAACACATTGTAAAACACTATTTCACACTAAACCTTCCTACAAATCATAAAAGAAAAATACATACTAACTACACATTGATGCACCTCTCATCATGATGCCAGTCCTCCTCGTTTCGCTCTAATTACGCTTTGTCAGAATCGATTTCGTTCTCCGATGTACATCGAATTTCGTTTCGGGATTTTTTCGCAGGCGTTTCCCAACTCCTGCCTAATTTATACAATTTCACCGCGGGAACAATTACACGATCCTGCCGCGGACGTGAATGTATTACAACCGGCGGGTGCCCCCGTGCTTTCTCTTTAACTTGAACTTAATTGCACCGGGAGCGCAGCCTCGTGGATTCCCTCTCAATGCAAACAACACACTGTTGCACCTCGAGTCCGGGTTACATCGTTTTCCAACCGGTCCCGTATATCGCGGTCCTAATTGCACCGTGGAAGCACGTTCGCGTATCAAACAAATCCCATAGAGGATCCTCAGTCGCATCCTCGAGAGTGCCATGATCCAAGCTGTTCCGTGCACTGGATGCAACGTGCACCAGCAGCCGGTGCAATCCGCGAGGATGCAATGTCACCGTGCTGTGTCGTTAGTGCCAATCCACGATTCATCGTCATTCATTTCAGACATGCGTGAGGGTGAACCGTGACCCTGGACGAAGAAGAGGACCGAACATGAAACGATCTAGAAGGATGTCTCCCGTGGATTCGTCGTGGATCCGTTATGTCACCGCGGCTGCCATTCTCGTGCTCTTTGCTAGACTCGATCATGCGACAGGTGAGTCCTCTTTTTTTGCCTTATGTTTCATTTCACAGTGATTGGAACGTCCCACTATGGGGTACTTGGCCGATCTAGCTGGCCAAAATTATTTTTTCTGCTTAACGTGTTTAAAATGTACCTACTAACTTATTTATAGTATTTTTTCTTAACAAAATAATTATAAACAACTAAAAATTAACCATTTCTATTGAAAATATTATTTTTAACTAATTTAACAATACGCGCGAATTACTACAATATAAACAGTAAAAATAACAACATATATAATATAATATGTAATAATAACCAATAATACGACTAAATAATAATAATAAATAATAATACGCTTGCAATTTCATTTTTGTGGCAAAAATTAGACGTAACGATAACTYGTGCATCTGCAAACTTCTGCAACTTTTTTTTAGGCGAAAATAAAGCTGATACCTTCCACTTTACAGTGGTTAAACAAACATTACCGGGACGGACCCGGAAGCACAACTAATTCCTTCCAAATGTATGAACTTCGAGATTAAAACTGCCTTCAAATTGACTTTTTTCAGTAACCGTTATTTTAACTATTTAAATAGACATCTGATTGCAATTTTGTGAAATACACACACTTTCCTGCTACAACACTGTCCATCATCGGTTTTCTTAAAATAGCTTTCGTGACAAAACATATTTCACTTCGAACGTTGCTAATGCGGTCGACACGGCGAAAGGTACAAGCACTGTACTAAATGACTAAACTTCAAGTGATTACACCTCCGTATGGAAATGCCAAACCGGGAAAAAACCGACGATTTATTGACCCACCACTATTTAACTTTTTCAGGTAACAACTCATTTTTACCCGGGATGAGTTTGATAAAATCGACTTTTGGCCAGCTAGATCGGCCAAGTGCCCCATAATGCGTCCATGCGGTTTATAATTGCTAGACTGCTAGTCTTTATTAAAAAATGGATGAAATATAAAATTCGACAGAATTAGGAGCGATATTTATACATATATTTCAGAAGTGTGAAGACTACTACCACTGAAAATAAGATTTTACATCAGAGTTGTGTAGAATTACAATTGAATTACTACAGGATTATAATTACAAAGTAATTGAATTACATCGTAATTCAGTTACATTGTAATTTATAGTCCAGATCTTAATTCAATTAAATTACATTGTAAGTTGTAATTGCAATGGAGTACAATTATAAAATACATTGTAACTGAATTACATTGTAATTACGTTATAATTAAATTATGTTGTAATTTATAATTCAGAGCTTCATTCAATTAAATTACAATGTAATTCGTAATTGCAATGTAGTACAGTTATAAAATACATTGTAATTGAATTATGAAAAATGAACTAACAGGCACGAAGAGGTTGAAATATCCATGTTAGGTTTCAAACAGAAGTATTTTAATTATACATTGTATTTCAATAATATTGTATTTCAATTACACATCTGATTAAAATACTTAGTTATTGAATTACATTGTATTTCAATTATATAGTACTTCACCTCCGACGTAATTGAATTACTATTAATTGAAATGCAAAGTAATTCAATTACGTAATTGATTTACAATGTAATTGCATTAGCACAACTCTGTTTTACATGATTCCACTTTCTTAAAATTGGCCTAGAAAAATGGCAAATTACATGAACATCCGAAGTCTAATAATTGCCAAATTAGGAAAACGATTTGATATCTATTGTATATCTATCCTGTAATAATGTAAAAATAAGTATTAAAAATTGAAATATCTCCGGGATGATCGAAAAAGAAGGGGAACGAAGATTCGTGCGTTTGCAATGTCATTAAAGATTGTCGTTATTCGAAACGGTATGGAAGCTCTCTGTCACGCATGAAAAAATCAAGGAACGGGAGGAACCAGTTTCCTGTAACATCTCGTACATTTCGAACATTTTCATTGTTTTTTTTCCTGCCGGTGAATTATTAAAGCGGAAGGAACAGCTCGCAATCCGCCGACTGTTCTTGTTTACCGATGAAAAAGTAACTCGCCGCGCGCCAGGGTTTTGCGCGACGCATAATGAGAGGAGAAATAATGAAAATAATGCAACGCCTCACCTTGCGTTTCTTCTCGCTTTATCTAAGGTAAATACACCTTTAGATTAATCTATCCGCGACCTACTATCCCGTGCGACACATTCAGAAGAACTGTTTCCTCGCGAAGATGGTCCGTTCATTCCCATCGTTACCATTTCAGATCGTGAGATCGAGGTCTCGTACGTATTCAAACCGCAATTTGTTCACCGTTAATGATGCTTTTCTCGCTTGTTCGAACGCAAACGAATTAATTAATCCGCTGGCTCGTTAGGTGTCATGCACCTCTGTCGTAGTTCCGCTATTGGAAGCCTTCAACATGTTTAAAGATCGCTAGAACAGTGTCATACAAATTCTAGTTCAAGCATTCATTTTTATCGAATTGGTATGTTGAAATCAGTCTTGCGTTACAATAACAATTTATTAATTAATTGGTTCTCGATCGTAATTTATCTTAATGATAGTATAAGTATTTATTCGCGGCGCACTGGTTCGATCATTTATGACAATGGAATCTAACAGCGTCCTCAAGGTGGATACAACCGTCAGAAAGTCTTTCTCGCTAGTTACTGATATGTCACCTTTCAGTATAAATATGTTTTCCAAATTGCCTTCTAGCAGCCCGTGTATAAGGCAAGGCCCGCTAGATAGCCTTACTGATGAGTCCTCTAGCGGGTCCAGGACGAAACACCTCTTTCCTTTCCTTTTCCCTTGTCATAAATGATCGAACCAGTGCGCCGCGAATAAATACTTATACTATCATTAAAATAACAATTTATCTACATCTTCGAGTGATTGAAAGTTGAATTTGAATTTAACGGGCCTAGAACCGATTAAGATGGTCAAAACTACCCTTAGAGGTTTTTCAATGGCTATCGAACCATTCGGAAGCTTACCAAGAAAAATCCCTCCGATTAAAATTTCAGTAAATTAGATTTCGCGCTTTAAAATTCTAAAAACAATGAAACATATTTTAGATCCTAAGGTGCATTTTACAGAATTTTTTCAGATATTTTTTGTTGCAAACTTCGCTCGGACAGTGGTCTAAGTGATATATTTCTTGTTTCGAGATATTTCAAGAAGAAGGATGATTTTTGTTAAAAAATAGTATCGATAAAATTGTATCTTCATTTGAATAATTCAGAAGAGTGTGAACCCAAATTTTTCCATGTCGCTAAAAATGTTTTCCAGTGGTCGGTGAAAGCTCGCGGTAGCAGGCATCGTTAGTTTATTTCGTTCAGAATGAATTTCTAAAAGAGATTCAGCTCTTGCAGTCAGTACCTGCTGAGCTGTATTTCAATTCCTGGCCGTGATATAATATGATACGTCGAGGTCATACAGTACCTTTGATCGCGAAATAAAAGGTGTATTTAGCTTTGACGCTGGGGAATCCGGAGGATCCTTTTTCATCCCCGAATCAACGAGGACATTCTTGAAGGGAGGCAGACAAGAAGCGTTGGAATGCTGCCGACAATGCATTGTCGCATAAACTGGCGGAGCTACTTAAACGCATGTATACTGCAACATAAGTTTCAAACCAGTTTCCGGTGAACTGGGGATGAATTGTTCCGCGGAAGTTCCACTGCGGCTTGCTTTGTATTAATGATCGCCGCGCGCGCTAGAGTGTTTCTAAACACTATATTCTTTCAACGGAGCGACGCAACTGCTTCTCACATCATTTAATTACTTCGTTTAATCGACCTTCCTGTGAGAAGCAACAAAAATAGGCAAATATAAAGACAAATAAAGTTATAGTTTCACCATCCTAGAAAAACAATTAGAGACGCTTCACAAATATTTCTTTCATTCAGAAAATTCATTTTTCCACCATAGAAAGACATTTTTATTTAGTTTCTGAAAATGTTGCTGTTGAAAATTTATCAAACTAATAAATCTCGGTATTAGAAATTTCGTTCGAAGAAACAAATAAAACAGTTCTGATACATAAAGGGTCAAGAAAAAGCGATTTCGTCGTTTGAAAATCGATTGATACGCAGCAACGTGGTTCGACTTCTTTCGCGGGTATTCCTGGGACGTAGTAATAGGGTGGGTTGTCTTGGATTTCTGATCAGTGACGTATTAATATGTCCAGCGATACGCTCGTGTCCGCGACGTAACTCTGTCGAACCGATGGAAGCGCGGAAACGTGCAAAAAGCCGGCCGACCTTGTCCCACTTCCATCGAAGCTTTGGGGAACGAGCTTACTTGTGTAAATGCTACACAACACATGCAGCAATCGCGGCCGGTGGCGCGTAGTCGAGCCGTTTCGTTATGTAATCGTTTCGTTATGTACACCGGGTGTTTCAGAATTGTTGACGCTGCGGGTGGCAGCTGTTTCGATGTACGAAAACGAGGTAGTCGCGACCCTCTCATTCGATCAGTACGAGTGGATCGCGGAAACTTTGTGAAATATGAATTCTGATGCGAATTGCTCCACATTGTTTCGTTTCTACATCATTTCTCCACGCGATTACTTGCTTGTCTTTCCGTTTTTCTGTTTTTCTGTTCAACCTAATATGTTCTTACATTATTATCATTATTAGCATGCAATCTATTAATTTCAAATAAACTGGTTTTTTACGTAAAGTAAAAATTATCTGTGTTCAGTGCAGGATTTCTTTTCTCGATAACATCTCCAATTTTTTTTTTAATACAACAGAATTTTTCTACGTCTCTAAATATTTCACTGTGTTGTGAAATATTCTATCCATATAATTCCAATGACTGTAAACTAGAATTTCATAATTTTTCACTTATCAATAGTTTCGGTATGTATTAGAAAATTGTTCTAAGTCTAAGTTAGAATAGAAAGTACTTATTGTTAGATTGGATATTTGATGGTCAAAACAAAGCACGTCCTGATAGTCCTTGATTCTAGCTAGATTTTACCAATAAAAGCAGTTGGCTGTATGGCACGTTCTAGTACCATAGCACAATATTTCCAAAAGCAACATTTCCCCAAGCAAATTTGGTTTGAACCGTTTAAAGAGGTCATACATGTCGATGCGGTGTTCACTAAAACATAAACGCGTGCAACCATTGTCGCATAGGACATATAAGGTGTTGCTTCGAATATTCGTCCCAGGCGTTCCTTTTGGCTGCCTCGGGAAAGTAATTCCCTTCGGATCGAGTCGTTCGAGCAAAAGGAGGTAGTTTGAGGTGGTGTGTGTGTGTGTGAGAGAGAGAGAGAGAGACGATCGTAAGAAGGAAGAATGAAAAGGAAACAGGAAGAGATGGAAAGAAAGCGAGAGGAACAGCGACAAAGATAAAACCGTGAAATATCCTAGATTTCTTTAAAACAGCTACACTCCTGTCGTATTTACGATCTGTGAGCGTGTGGTTCCAAATGATTTGGCAATTTCCGCCGATGGAATTTCTGGTAGATTATGCTGCGTGGGAATCGATCTTTATCCGTGATCGATGATAAGCGTCGATCCCTTCCGCTGGCAAACGCGATTCAGCTGTCGGCAGCGTTCCTTCCACATTTCAACAATATTTTGTTTGTTTCCTTTAATAAATTTCTTCGAGCTGTTTCATTTCTATTCTGATTATTACAGCGCAGTGGCCCATACATTAACGAATAATAATTGATGTAGAATAAAAGTGAAATCTGTAGAACCATAATACTGAGAGAAATTCACGGGTTCATCAGATAATTCTGCTCCAGTATAAACCATTTAAGACATCCAATTATATAGATTGGCCTGCATAAATAGAATCCCGCGAACATTCCGACGCTTCTGGAGCCATAAAAACTTGATCACGTTTTAAACAGTGTTTTTTTTTTCGGAAAGAAAAAAGATTCGCCGTGCGGAAAAAAACGCGAAAGTGTTTCGACGAGCCTGGTCATAATGAATTCCGCCGTTAAGCCACACAGTATCGGCATGTCTAAAAATTTCAGTGTTCAATTAAAAATAATTAATGGAAAAAAGCAGCGGGGGAGGGGCAGGAGTTTCGCGGGGCCGTTAATTAACGAAAACGTGAAAGCTGTCCTGGCAGCGTGTCAAACGGGCAATCGAATTCGCCTCTCGGTGTCCGGTTGAATTTTTAATCTTGCCAGGTTTTAGAACGTGGCTGGTAATAACGCGGTGTGTCCCGTTGCGGTCAGTGCGTTGAAAGACAACATTTCGTTGTCGAACAACGAACGGTATGACGTTATACACGCAAGATCGTTGCTCCGCAACTGGAAAAACCTGACGCGAAAAGAATCGATCGGCTCCGCTGGCTACTTCGATGCGTGTCCGCCCGTTAATATCGGCTTTGAATCGGCATGCAATCGGGTGAAAGTACTCTGTAATACGTATATTCTGGAAACACCTGTAAACGCGCGGAAACATACCGCCGCTCCGGTAATGCCAGCAACCGGGTTTAGTGACCCTTCACTCGGTGCCGGCTGATCATTATGATTAGCCATTCAACCACCCTCTCACGATGCAGATTACGATAGCGATTTGCCTGTCGGGGGAGGTTCCCTTGCTCGATACTCTTTCGGCAACGCTGGAACAAGCTCGCTCATTATGGGAAATGTTCCAGTGGTTCATTAAGGGGATACGCCTAGTTAACAATTTGAAAAAGTCGTGATTTATACAAAATTCATGGACCTGCTTTTAAAAGCGCGTATGTATATTGTACAAATAATTAATTACATACATGCAAACTAATTCTTCATTGACCTGTGATCACGTTGCAATTATTACAAGCCATTCGCTAATGTTGGACACGTGATGCCAATCAGAGTCACCAGATCAGGGGAAACGGTAACCCTCTCTCCGGTTAGTAACGGATTTTAGTCACGTGGAGGAAGCATGGGGGAATAGCGTCGTAGAAGGGGAACGGTAGAGTGGAGAGCCAAATATTAATCTGACGATCCTGCGTGTACTATCACGTCGATTTTTTTTACCATTGCAGCAGTTTCACATGGAGGAATAAATTGAGTTGGGTAAACAGAAGGTGTGGTATTCAGCGAGGTTGTGGAATTCAGTAGCAGTGATATTGAATACTAGCTTTTCCCTGCGGCTTCGCTCGCACAGAAAACTGTTTAATGCCCTCGAAAATTAATATTGTTTCTCCACAAAACCTTTTAACCCCCCATTCACCCGATTCAGATTGTATTAATGAGCATTAAGACCAAGTATGATGTAAATCAGACCACGAACAATATATTCCTCACACAAACGTTGCAATCCTTTTTCACCCCCGTAGGGATGAATTTTTTAAAATGCTCAAATAGGTGTTTGATTAATTATACTAAATAGCATTAGGACCAAAAGCAAATCTAACCACAAATAAAATATTCCTCATACAAAAGTTTCAACTCCTTTTAGGGATTGAAATTTGTAAAATGCCGAAATAGGTGTTTGATTAATTATATCAAAGAGCATTAAGACCAAGTTTCAAGGAAATTTGACCGCGAACAAAATATTCCTCATACAAACATTGCAACCCTTTTCACCCCCTCAGGAGTTGAATTTCGAAATATCCTTTCTTATCCCTTAAATAGATCATAAAGGAAACCTCTGCAAAATTTCAGCTTTCTAGGGTCAAGGGTTTAGCCTGGGCGTTGATAGGTGAGTGAGTCAGTCAGGACTTCGTTTTTATATATATAGATAGAGAAGATTGAAGATGGTGAATGATTTGTCCGCAATCAGATCAATGTCAGTAAATTACCATAGAATCGGTCTATTTGATTCCGATTTCGAGCGATACTCGAAGAAAACAGCTCTGTTCGGAATACATTATACATTCGTATTACTTACTGGAGATCATCGAATTGATTTCGAAAATCCGCGAAACAATTCCGCGACGCGTTGCGCGCTCCCCAGATCGTATCGACACGATGATCGCGGCCCTGAATAAATTGAGATTCGGATCTTTGCCTTCTCGGTGAGACACGAGCTTCCTCCAACATCGACTCGGCTACGTTGCCAGTTATCGTCCCTCGATCTTTTCCCTTTCGCAGTCGGAAACAATGTTTTACGGCGGCGTCCAGTTCGCGCGGGCTAATTAGTTGGCCTGGCCTCCGCGGACTGGATTCAACGGGATCCACTTGAAATACGAATCCTCGCGTTTTGCACGTACACGCGAATAAAACACCGCAGCGGCTTTTCAGCCGGACAGACATATTTCTGCGGCGACGCACCTCGTTCTACCTGTTCTTGCCAACGTTGATCCTCGTACTTGACCGTTTTTGCGATATTAACGCCGCTAACTGAGAACGTTTCGCACTAACGAGGACAATTCCTCGTGACAAACTTCGCCGAATTTCCAGATTTCACCGTTCAACTGTTGGTAGAATATTTTCTTTTGTTCATCAGAAGTTACTAAATATTATTCGCTATAGTTATCGTGAATTTTACTCATTCAATTTCTATCACCCGATATGACAAAACCGAGTGATTGAAATGTGAAACGGTAACAAAAAGAACAGGACTTAAAAGTATAGATTAACGATTCCGAAGAGGAAAGTTTAGAAAATGTAACGAAGACGGACAATTGCTTGAAGAATTGAAGCAGCCGAAATAAAAAGTGCATCAGCATGCTCTAAATTGATTTGCAGCCGTGAAATTCATAATGAATGGAAAATCATAACTCTTTTTTCTACACAGAACAAAAATTGAATTTCCAACGCATCCAGGCAGCCTACGAGCGCAAATTACAGTGTTCAAAGCGTAAGCTGTCACGAGACAAGCTGTGGATGCGTTTTGCGGCGGATAACTGTCGACCTTTCGAACGGTTCCTGAACTACAAGAAAAATTTGATTACGTTGCTTCGAGTTACGGCATTCGAGCCGAGCCATTCGAATCCGCGGGATAGATATTAGAAGGGAAAAATCGTGTTATCGAACCGAGTCGATATTTTTCAGAAAACGGCCGCGAAATATAATTGCACGCTTGTTTTCGCTCGTGTCGGACAGCTGTCGACATTTTCAATGAAATATGTGTAGCGTGCGTGTATATATATATACGTGTGTCTGCACGCGTGATTGAGTAACCCGTGCGCGACTTAATTGTACAATGTCCGAGCCGGTACCTGTAAAATCAGTTTCGTAACGCTGATAGTGCGAACAAAAAGTAGTACACCTACTAAAAGTTGCTATAATTTCTTTGCTGTCACCACTACGCGTTGCAACACAATAAAAAATCCAGACGAGGACAATAACCTTTCACGTTTTCAAGCTGGTTTTTTTTACAGATTTAATCCTTCGCTGCATAGTATATCGTATCTGATACAGTTAACGAATCTGGTATATAGTAAACTAAGAATGTGTTTTCTTACTGTTTATTTTTCTGAAAACGTTGTTTTTTTTTTTTTCAAATATTTTTCCCTTACACAATTCCACTTTATACATACTATGTTATATACTTCTCTATTTTTCTATATTTTTTGCATAATGTCATAATAATGAATGCTATATAAACCAAACTAGGTTTACGGCATCAATAAATAAATAATATTTTTCCATAAATAAAACACAAAAACTGACCATCTTTCAAATTTTTCATCCCACTTAAAAAACCTGAAAGGTTAATAGGATGAAAATATTACATCGACGTCCATGGATTAAATTACATTTAAATTTCGCCTTAAACTGCGTCTTCTAATTGTTGTCTGAAGTGTAATAAAATCCGCGGTATTCTGTTCAGAGTTGTTCAATTAAATTTCTTCAATTAAAAGTTTCGTAAACTGTTCCGGAAAAATGAGCGTCTCTTATGTTTTGAACAAAATGAAACTGTTTGATGCCGATACTGTGGCGAATGCTAGTACATAGGGAATTGAAAAGAGAGCACACACAGGGTCTTGTAGCTCGGGAGAATTTTGGTAGGCAGGAAAGTTACTTTCAAGTTCCGCCTCTCGAAAAGTATAGAATTCATGGGTGCAAGTTTCAATGTGTCACTCGGCGAGCCTGCTTTCCGCTTTATGAGCTTGCAGCGCGATACGATAGCGAAATTAAACCGACTAATATGCAAATTTAACTAAGAGCCCTTTCACTTGCATCTTGCCCCGTATTTTTCAGTTGCTGCGCGAAGCACGCGCTCTCGCGGTAAGTTTCTGCGTGCAGGAGTTGCGCGGGCTTATGAGCAATTGCAATTCGGCATTGTTATGTAATATGAATTGAACAGAGATATCGAAAAATATAAAAGAAATATATGAAGAAGTAAATTGTTAAAATGATAAAAGAAGTATGTGAAGAAGTAAATTGTTAAAATGATAAAAGAAGTATGTGAAGAAGTAAATTGTTAAAATAATGAATAGAAATATCGAAAAATATGAAAGAAATATATGAAGAAGTAAATTGTTAAAATGATAAAAGAAATATGTGAAGAAGTAAATTGTTAAAATGATAAAAGAAGTATGTGAAGAAGTAAATTGTCAAAATGATGAACAGAAATATCGAAAAATATAAAAGAAATATATGAAGAAGTAAATTGTTAAAATGATAAAAGAAATATGTGAAGAAGTAAATTGTCAAAATGATGAACAGAAATATCGAAAAATATAAAAGAAATATATGAAGAAGTAAATTGTTAAAATGATAAAAGAAATATGTGAAGAAGTAAATTGTTAAAATGATAAAAGAAATATGTGAAAAAGTAAATTGTTAAAATGATAAATGAAATATGTGAAGAAGTAAATTGTTAAAATGATAATAGAAATATGTATGAAATGAAACTATGTTTCTGATAATTTCATAGTGTTAAAATCGGCGTTTGATGCATTGAATAAATTGAATGAGATGCTTTTCGTGATATTGTTACAGGATGTCAATTCTATCCTGTAGGAGAGTATCTAAAGTTCGTGAGGGTACCAGAGAACCTTGCGAAGGGAACAGAGATCCTGTCGCTGGAGGCCCATCCGCGAAATCACATCTCGATTATGCCAGTCGACAGAGTAAGTACTCGTTAAATATACAACAGTAACTTACGCTCGCATTTCTTCACATTAATTATGCAGCGTAACCTTCCACGTGTGTAATTAGTTAAATTCCTGCGTGTGATTTCAAGATCATGCGATTCTCGTTCTCCTAATTTGTCGAGCAATTATTAAATATTCCAAGTGAACAATCACTCGGAGATCTAGCCGCATAATCGTCGAAAAGGATGCCCCACGCCATTAACACGATTCGCATTTAATTAACTTAATTAACGGATTTCGTGTGTCTGATTACACCATTGGTGAAAGTGAAGACAGTGTCGTGTTATGGCTTGGAGGATTCGGAAGTTGAATATTTCATATCCGCTCTCCGAAAGTGACGTAACTTTTAGACGATCGCGTGCGCGAAAGTATGCGAGATCTTGTGGTAAATGAGAAACTATTTTACGATGAAACGAAAGAAAAAGAAAAAAACGGCTGCGCAAATAGTACAGGCTGCATAATACTGTAGTTAATAAGCGTTTACAAGACATTTATCCGGATAAGTGGGAATCAACTGTGTCTGACCAATTAACTGAATGAAAATTCCGATGAATAATCATGAGCATTATCGTAATAAGTGTCGTTATGAATTAGGTTTAATATAGATTGAGATCCGGACTATTTTTCACGAGGGAAGTCGATTACCGTTTGTAAATAACTTATCGTCCGATTCGGAAACAGGTTTCAGTAAATATTATTAGAGAAACGTAATCATTTATGCAGAAGCTGCCTGGACGTTGAATCGAAATGATCAGCTGCAATTTCGAACAGAAAAATTCAAATAATTGTTAACTTTGAGTGACTTTAGTTTCGCAGTTTAGTTATATTTGTGTCGGTGATTGTTCCAAAAGGACGAATCGGAAGAAAATCGTGGACGGCTTCGCGCCGTGTGGCCAGCTGTTAGAAATCGTTTAGTCGTCAGTGCACGTATTGCAGTTCGAGAAAAGGAACCTCGAGGTTGAAAGAAAAAAGTGTTTCTAGTGTAGAAAACAATTCCCGAGGAGTACCGTGTTTACCGTTGAACAGCGACCATAAATGAACCTCGGGCAAAATGATCGTTCTAAAGTATCCTGTGGTACCGTTGCCCATATGACATAGCGTAACCGAGTTGTAACTGTTGCAGGACGAGGATGCTCGTTTCTTCGCCTACAAACAAACGAACAAGACGCACGTGTCTCTGGTGCTGGCCCAGTCCTTGGAGGATCTCGTGGATACGGAGTCACCTAGAAATCTGCTCAAGTTCCGCGTGGTATGCGACTACAACGATGGCAGCGACTCCTTGGTAAATTATAGAAAGTAGATCTAGCGCGTGATCGATTTGTTCATCGATTTTATTAATTCTCGATACCGCCGCGTGCCATCTGCCTTAACGGGATAGATAATGAATACTGAGTCATCCGTGAAGTGCATGAAACAAGTTCTTTGGACACCCGTCGAGTACAGCGAATTTCTCACGTGTTCACTGCCACAGCAATATTCATAAACGTCACTTCGGATCAAAACATCTTGTAATTTTGATAGATTTGTTCACGATACGTCTGAAACAAGGGGAAAATCGTTCATTTAACAAGCTGTTCATTAATGATAATTCTTCCAATCGAAACTCTTCATTTGTCCCGTTTAATAACGATTTATGCATTTACGAAGAAATTGGTTGGACAAAATATCGAAACAGTAAAGAATTAGAAAAATTCAAGAATATCATAATATTGTCTTCAATATTGCTGTCCAAAGGGATTCACCAAGTTTTTATACCGTGTTGACTGTTGCGTCAACGTTACATTTGTGACACGAATGAGTAGGCGTAAATTAAAACATTGACAACATTAGTGAATTGAACGAATTAAGAGAGAAAATTTTCTATGTCACTTCGGTTTGTTGGAATTCGAGTGGAGAATTTTTACTTTGCATAAAGATTCGCTGTCTAATTGTAAGCATCATTTTTGTGTCTGTTCACTTATCAGATTCCACGTAAACGTTGACTTTCAAGTCGGGCAAAACATTTTAACTACGATGTAGGATATTTTAGAATGCGGCGTTTAACCCTTTGCACTCCTTTGTCGAAAGTAACTCGACATCGGAGAAAGAGAAATGTAAATGAAACGGGTTTTTACATGTATTTGGTTCTTAATTTATTTATTTAATTGTCTTATTTTTTATAATTATGTAATTACGTAATGTGACTAATATAATCAGTAAAGAAAATTAGCGGGTTTACGAGTGGGCACACAGGTACTTACAAGGTACAAATTGGTGTTCGTGTTGCTCTTCTAACCTAACCCTAAGAAACTAAGAAAATTATTTAAAACAAGTAGCAGTCAAGGAACTGTCCTTTGAAGTAAATTTCAACCGAAACGCTTAAAATAAAAGGGAGTTGTTGGCGACAAAATTGAAAAATAGTTCGTAGTGCAAAGGGTTCAGAATACTTGAAATTTCACTGATTTTGAAAATTCGATTTTCTTCCGCGTTTCCATACAGAAACAACGATTCTTCGAAACAACATTTCGCTTCCACTGTCCAACAGTGGCACGAGTCAAAGCGCAATGACGTATTTTCCGTCGGCGAAGAAAAATCGCGATCGGAGCCGCAACGGTCTTTTCGATCCGCGGCATTCCTTCGAAATAGTTGCATAAACGCTGATTAACGCGTTACAGAACTATAAAACCGGTAGCGTTAGGCTCGACTGTATCGCGACCGGTACCTACACGCTCCAATTATTGCGGCTCGCACGGGGAAAGAACCAGATCTCTGGAGGAAAAGTGGAATATGTTTGGGAACTTTTGCGCCAGCTAGCGGAACGACGTGTGTGTTTCAAAATTTTTAATGGTGCTTCCAAGAGAACGAGCCGCTTGGAACCGCTACTTTCCATACTCACAAAAATTATATGCGATCACTCCGGTATTATAGTTTGTAATTATGCACATACCGGACACGGAATTCCGGCATTGAAATCACCGGAGTTTAAAGATTCCCTATTTATTAGTTATAGTAATTACTAGACAGCGAATCTTCATGCAAAAAAAATATTTTCTACCTGAATTCTAACAAGCTGGAGTAAAATGAGAATTAATTTTCTTTCATAATATATTAGTTATAGTAATTATTAGACAGCGGATCTACATGCAAAAGAAAAATTTTCAACTTGAATTCTAACAAACTGGAGTGAAATGAGAATTAATTTTCTTTAATAATATATTAGTTATAGTAATGACTAAACAGCGGATCTTCATGCAAAAGAAAAATTTTCTACCTGACTTCTAACCAACTGCAGTGAATTGAGAATTAATTTTCTTTCATAATATATTAAACCTTTACTGCACGTTTTTTTTTTAAATTGGGATGAAAAAATTGAAAGAAGGTTAGTTTTTGTGTTTTATTTAAGAGAAAAACATTTTAAAAAATTAAACCAACATTTTCAGAAAAATGAATATAAATATAGTAAGAAAACACATTGTTAGTTAGCTATATACCAAATTTGTTAACTCTATCAGATATGATACACTATACAGCGAAGAATTAAAATTCTTCTGTTTTTGCTGTTTTAAATTACAATTACACCTACTAATATTTGTCATAAACGTATCAAATCCGCCGTCTAGCAATCACAAGGTGAACAGCTATTGTCAGAGATTTTCGAAATGTCCTGTACTTGTATTCAAAGCGAATTCAGATGCACGGATTTCACGCGTTGCAGTTGTAATAATTGGTTCGGCATGGTCCCGGAAAACAGGCTTTCAGCAAATGGACCGCGGTTTTGCGAAAGTACGCAATAAAAACTGCAGAACGGTAGACGGAGTTTTCTTGCGTTAATACAATCCCGGAGGATAAATCTGAAGTGAGACTGTTATGCGTTCCCGTCTCGTCGGTGATATTAAATGTTGAAGAGAGGCAGATGAACAGAAGGGAAGAGGATAACCAAGAATAGAGGTACGGAGGGGAGGAATATTAAAATCAATCCTGTATACTGAGCTATGCAAACAGGATTTCTGGAGAGGACATCATAAAGTTACGGAAAGTTTTCGAGCCTGTTTTACGAATATTGTTTCAACCTTTCTTCCTTTATGCCCGCGGTGCATCAACTTCCTACATTTTATTTCGTGCTCGCGTTTCGTCTTCAAATCTTGATTGTCATAATTTTAATATTGATTACTATAAGACTGCGGATCTCTATGCGAAATAAAAAATGTTTGCAAGACATAGGAGCCAAATAAAAATTTCTTTCTTATTTTAATTATCTTATTAACGTCCACTGTTTTATATTGTGCGTTTTTTGTTGTTGTTATGAATACATAAAATCCACAGTCTAATTAGTATATTTGGATATTTGATCTTGATTATCTTGATCATGCAACTGGCAACTACGTAACCCCCTTTTTATGGAATTGGAACTTGGAGATTACTTAATATTCATGCCGAAGCAAATGTTAGGTGACATTTCGTTTAATATGATCGATATGCAACGTTCTCACACTTTCTCCGCGATAGGTCGTCTGATTTTCTACTTTCATGTTTATCGATAAATCAGGGTAGCTTGTCGCAAACTAAAATTCTGAGAAATAGGCGAATGAGATTATCGGGAGAGAATAGTTGGAACGAACATATAAAACGCCATCGCTATATCATTTTCCTCTGATTTCGTCGCACGTACAGTGACTTGCATTAATATTCGGACGAATTAGGGGAAAAGCGTTTACTTGAGAGAATACATGAAAGAACGACGAAATAATGATTTGGAGAAAGTGCACGGATAAATTCTGCGAAAACACTCGAGGTAATCAGTAATGCAAAAATGTCATTAACTCGCTCACGCTAGGCTGCAGTTTCTAACACCGACCATATTTAAACGAAACCGAAACATCCTGCACGTACACGCTCATTGTCACGGGAACATTACGTGAGGTCATTAGCGAGGTGTGCAGCAGGAAACAGTGGCTGAAAAGATGCTGAAAATTGTATATTTTCTCTTTTTATTCCGGAAATATTTTCTCCGGTTATATGTCCCCGCAGCTTTCTTGTTTTTCCATGTCTACCGTTCTAATTTGTTTTTATATTTTCCTTCAGTTTATTTGTATTTCCGTCCTTTCTAGCTCCACGGTATTCACCGCAGCGAGTTGTGTTTATAATTGACGATTCCATTATAATCTCGGCTCTGCAACGTGTAATTTTTTATAGCACATTCTCAAGTGTTTGAAATCTTTCTTAAACGTTATTTGTCTCGAACATGAATTAAGATAAACATTTCTGCCACGTTCATTTTTTCTGATAAAAATTATTAAAGGAAGAGAAAAAGATCTGTAGAAAACTGAAAGTATGTTTGAAATTTTTCTTAAACGTTATTTGTCTCGAACATGAATTAAAATAAACATTTCTGCCACGTTCATTTTTTCTGATAAAAATTAATATAGAAAAAGAAAAAGATCTGTAGAAAACAGAAAGTATGTCTTTCAATTTTTATTTTGAATAAAAATCCGTCGTCAATTTCGACAGATTTTAATGATGTCACGCTTCATTCGAAGGTAGTTGTGGAACATGGAATTCCCTGTAATTCCCGTGGGAATTGTCTGCGGGATCAGACGTTTCTCCGGGATACTATATTTTCGAAGCACGCAGCACATCTAATATACTAATACTTATGCTTGTAGGTGACATCGCACCTGTCAGTGACGGTCTACGTGGAGGACATAAACGATCATGCTCCGCAATTTGTCGATGCGCCTTATCACGTAACCGTGGACGAGCTTACGCCAGTTGGTGAGATATATACCGCATACGAACTAGTTTTGCGCTGAACTGTGCTTCGAGACGCTTTATTTCCAAGAAAAATGAATTTCTATTTGCTTGGCGAGGCTATTAATCATCGTTTGCAACCCATTGTGCTAGCCATGATGTAAAAAATTTCCAAAACATTTTCAATGTTCTGATTACGTGACGAAGCAACACTTTGTTTTACTTTTCCAAGTTTCCACAGAGATTCATAAATACATTAGTTGTACTAGCATTTATCTTTAGAACAAACATAGCTATCAAATAAATATTATATAATAAATATACAATAACATAATAAATTAATAGAAATTAGTTTATGATATGGGCGCACAGGTTCGATGAAAAAATCAAAACAAAGCAATTTTTCAATTTATAAAATTTTTTCAACGTTGATAATTTACACATAGCAAACGCAAAACTCTTGAAGTTGATCTAGAATCGGATCGAAGCGTTGAGAAAAATTTTATAAATTGCAAAATTGCTTTGTTTTAATTTTTGATCGAACCTGTGCGCCGATATCATAAACTAATTTCTATAGCTATCGAAAGTTGTTAATCCAGCTACACAAAGGAACCGTAAAGCAAGATGTTACACCTCGTTAAACAATTGATTGTCCACGTATAGAACAGACGCTTTCCGACCAACTACTTCACACAACACTGTCATTTACAAATTACTCTGCCCTTTTTCCTTAACAAAACTCTCCAACTTTAACACGATCTTGTAATCCTTCAATTACCTCGAATCGATCAAACTGTAACATGATTATTCGTAAGAAATCACGATCATTTCTTCACACTTTAACCAACGCCTCGTCACAATCATTTCCAAATCCTTCGTCGTTTTTCCTTGACAAAAATCTCTAACTAGAACACACGATCGATCTGCAACATAATCGAGCAGAAGAAAATCCCTAAGAAACCTGTCTGATTGTCTCGTGCAACTGAGATCGACCGGAACGTAGCACGGCCAATTGGCTGTTTGGAAAGTGCAATATTGGTACGTTGCACCGAAATTCGTGTGTCTGATCGCAGGTGTGACGATATTTCGTGGGATTCATGCGGTGGACGGTGACAAGCCGAATACGCCGAACAGCGACGTGCACTATGCGATAGTGAAAGGCAATGAGCAGGGGAAATTTTCACTAGAATCCGGCCACAGAACCGCTCTCATACTCCGTAAACCGGTGGACTACGACAACGGTGATCGCGAGTTCACGCTGGTCATCGCGGCCACGGTGAGTAGACGATGTTACACATACATCGCGCGGGCTAGAACATCGTAGAAAACCGTAGGTGAAAGTTGTTCGTCGCCGATATTACCATGATCATTTCTCGTTACGACCGGCGTCATTGTCAACTCCTCTGGCTCGTATGTTACAGGACCGCGGCGTTCCTTCCCGGACCACGAACACCACCGTCAAAATCACGATCGTAGACAACGACGATCTCGATCCAAAGTTCTCGCGCGATGTGTACAAGGCGAAGATCCACGAGTTCTACCCTATGCCGGTAAATATCTGATTTTACACGTTTTTAATATTCTTCCTCTCGTTGTTGAATACATCGAAGATGCAAAGAAACATTTCCGGTAAAAGTCTCTTCCTGGAACAGGAGAAGTAGAAATTGTCTGATAGAAGTTATTTAAAAAGAAAATAATTAAAATTGTCTGATAGAAATTATTTCAGAAGAGAATAAATCAAAATGGTCTGATATTGATTAATAGACTGCGGATCTTTATGCAAATTAAAAATTGGAGAAAAATGAGAAAGCATTTACCGGGTGAATCACGAATCGTGATCAGTAAGTAGAGATTATTCTCTTATTAGCTGTCTAATCGAAAATATTTTTTATCGCATATACATGGTTTCAAAAGAATGTTCACGGGTATAGCAAATTTTTTGTAAATAAGTTAAAATAGGCGTAAAAAATTATATGTTTATTTGCATAAATTTTCAAGTTGTCCTTGAAAAACAAAAAAAAAAGAGTTGGCGAAAATTTTTTTATAATCACGTTCAAGCTCTCTTGAAACCATGCAAAAGCTGATAAAAATAATTTCGATCGGACTGCTAGTAACAGAGTAATCTTTACTTACTGATAACAATTCGTGATTCTCGCAGTATTCATATTTCCCTACAATTTTCAATTTCATCTAGTCAATTTTCCTAAAAATGTATAAAAATCCGCAGTCCATTAATTAATGTCACAACGAATGATTGTCGGTGAAATAAATTCCTTGACTGATTAGTGTAAGGTGCAGATAGCCTAGTTTACAGAGGTTATTTCACATCCGTGACACGTTTGTAATCGATGGGTTGAAATCGTCGGAAAAGTCGCACGTATTTTCACACATTCAAACTGAAACGCATTAATCCGACTTTCTACATATAGGACAGTGCCAGAACCTGTTAACGTAGATTTCCACGTATCTATTAGGTCATAGGTGATAACCTTAGATGCTGTTCTACATCACTTTGCAATTTAAAATTGAACGATTTCGATATCTTGCCGTGACACACGGCTCTCAATTAATTGCTTGCAGCTTAGAAACTGTATACGGGCTTCCTTGGAACGTGTCGCTTGTGAAGTAAGTAATTACCATTGGTGCATTCATCATTCTAACTCGATTCAAGCGAATCTCCTACTAAAAGTTGTACTGGATATTTCGAATGATTCATTCGACGAGGATAACTCGTAATTGGAAAACCTTCAGAATACTTTGAAGATTTTTTAAAATATTAATAGATTGGAAGAAAGATACTCGTCGTAAATAAAAACAGTAAGAAATATCACCATTTAAATTGCTTACTGTTTTTACTTAAGATGAGTCCTTTTAATTTTAAATATGGAAACGTAATTCTTAAAAAATGGACAGTACATTGCAGTCGTCTTGGTGCATTAAAAATGCCTGTAAGAAATCAGAATGTCAAAATCCAAGTAAGAAAACATTTAGAAGATCGATCTGAGAAATCTGCAGCAGGTAGTTGTAGGAACGATGTACCAAAATCATCAGAAAATATTATAGCGTTAGAGTCTCGGAAGATTAACCATACTAGTCCGTATAAATCCAAAGTGATCGGTGCAAGAAAATCGCTGGAAAATCGGCGCTCGATGCATTAAATCGCTGGTTCGACGCGTGCCGGAATGCACTCTGGGCATCGTTCGGTCGAATCCTCTGCGTAATCAGGCTGAATAAATTTCAGGGAACGACTCCGCCGCGAGTATCGTTCGAAAGTCGAACGTACTGTATGCACGCCTGTGATAAATATCGCTGCGAACAGTATCGCGCGATCATGTTTTCCTACGGAACGAAATTTATATCTCAAGGTTCCCGCGGAAGAAAGTATTAACCTCTGACATTACCGCCTTAAGTGCGATGTGGCACAGCCTAGATCACAGGCGTCGTCGTGTGGAACACAAACGACTAAACCCGTCGCGACCAACTACTCCCTTAATGGCACAGAAAAAAGCGTTATTGAACTTCCCAGACGAATTGTCAGCGAGAGAGAGGAGAAGAGAGCGAGAGAAGCAGGGAAAATCGACTGTGAAAGTCGCGCGTGGGCATCGTACACTCCTAGGAAAAATCCGCGGAAAATTATTTCAAACGAACCCCACTCTGTATCTATCGTGTCCTTCTTTTTAGAGGAATTTAGACTGACGTGCACTGACTTCCATTAATATTCGGCCGTTCTACAAAAAAAACGATAACTTTTTAATATTAACTATACGGTTTGAACTGTTTTAAATCATTTCAAAAATTGCAACTGATCGGAATTGTATTCTTCAGAGGATTAAATAATTGTCAGCCATGGCGACCATCCATACTAACTGGCATTTCTTAATATTTTGTTCTGAGAAAAATAGAGAATAAATTCTTATTTTATAGGTTTGAATGTAAGTATGTATGCGTATTGGTAGACGGCCCTATATATGGTTGAATTTGTAAAAATAGAAAATCGTAACAATATTGGAATAATAAGATCAAGACGTGATAAACACGTCTGTCAACGATTGGTTATTATAATTACGGTTATTCCTTAGATTTGTTAATTATCCTTGAAAAGTATTTCAGAAAATAGCACTTTTAGATATATAGTTGGGAACGTGTTAGAGGCTATTTTCATTGGATTTCTTCTGGTCCTGTGATATTTGAAAGACACTTCGGAAAAAAATTATTTCTAAGGACAGAATAAAAAATTGATGTCGCGGAGAAGTCGTGAATGAGGGGAACGACGCGACGCGACGCGCCTCGATGACTGCGTAGAAAGTTCCCGGGTTCGTTCGTTCCGTAATATGCGAGTACCATCAACGATCATCCACATTGACGCGGTCATTGCCGCGGGGATTCCGATATAAGTGGTAAAGAGTGGTGGTTTCGCGATTGCGTAATAGATTAATCTCTACCGGTGCTTAATTACCACTGATTCGGCACGGATTTACCATGATATTTTCTACTATGTCGTTAGAAGGTGTTTACGGTATTTCGACATTGTTCTACGAACGTAATTACTGCCGACATGTTTCTTTTAGACAGAATATTTCTTACAAACAGTCCTAATTTGACAAAGAAAAAATAATTTAATAATTTCAGTAATTAATATAACGAGCCTAATTTTTTTGATAGAATATGAAATCATACCGACAGCGTTTCGATAAGTTCGAATTTTCATTGTAATACAATTGTTTTCTGAACGTTCAATGCGATTTACTTCAACGATATTTCCATCGCGCTATTACCGCTCCACATTATGAACCAGAAAAAAAGAAAGCTGCAATATACCACAATTGGAAATCTTAGATTTACCATGCAGACATTCATGGAATGTTTTTGTGCAAAATAATTATGTTGGTCTTCGGTACCAGAAAATCTTTAACGACAGAACTGAAGCGTGACGGACTTTCTAAGTTCTAACGCAAGTCTACATCGATGCTGCTCGGTTTTGTATGAAATGACAGGAAACACTTTGTGTTTACATTAAGAGGGCTTACGAGATTCATATTTGAACAGAATCCAGACGTATAATATTATCCCCCTCGATGTTTATCGTGTCGACAAACTTTTTAAGCAATAGTACAAGTAATAAAATCAATCTCACAGATAAAGTACATGGTTCAATAATGTTGAAAACTGATGAAAAACAAAGGTTTCCACATCGTGGTGCATAAGAATAATAGTGCAAGTAGTATTACAAAATGTGCAAAAAATGAGTGATACTCACGAGCCAATGGAAACTAGCGTGAACACAGAGAAATCGAAAATTATGAAATCTATTGTTCTAATCTATCAGTTCGTTGCCCTGTCTTCGAGAATTGTTCTATCGCTTACATTGCATTTACTTAAAAATCCTGAAGAAATATCCATGAATGCGAAAATAATAAGACTCCAACCACCACAGGGCATCAGGAACGCACGCATTAATTATTTTCAGTAGGGTATAGGTTTCTAATTCAGTTTTTTGGGGCTAAAAAAGCGGAATGAGGTAAACTCGTTCGCAGTATCGTTAAACATCGTAACAACAACATCTTTTTGCAGTATGAAATCCCTGGAGCGTGTTTCGCAATATGAAATATGATACTCCTTTTTCAATGAATCCATTTTTATCTTTTCGATGCGTGCAGGGGATTGCGTCCGAACGGGCTTCACAGTTTTTTATTTTCTTATCTATATCATGCCAGATCTATGAGGAGTGTTTAATTATCCTTAGTAGCAACATCCTTTCGCGGCTGATATCGAGTTGTCAAGCCGTGATATCTAGACACTTCGTTTTTTTGCACAGTCTTTTCCTTATCATTTCCCCCCCTTTTTTATTGTAGTTGGTGGGGGATAGCAAATGAATAAATAGGGCACGCTGGAATGCGAATGCCTTCCCGTTGGACTTGTTGTATCGGGAATTAATGTATCGGAGGAAAAAGCGGCATGACCGCACTAACGTTGAAAAATTTAGCTTGGGCTCACGTTATAAATTCATACTTGATTTCTTCTCAGTTATATTTCCCTCCCTCACTTTTTCCAGCGCTTCTCTCAAGGTTGATCTTTCTTTTACGATTACTCGATGAATGCTACCTAATATCGATAATACGTGACAGCTTAGTACAGGTAGAGATACAGGTACAGACTTGCTCTCAGCCCAACAAAGTCTGTCATTATCATCCCGTTGTTCTCGTCTTTCATCAAGTCGGGAACCTTTTTATTTAAAAGTGGGATATTATACTTATTCTCTATCAGATAATCGCTTGTGTCGAAACGGCTAATATCGCGTCTCATGGTTTCATAAATGTTCTCACAGATAATATGATAAATGAAGCTGTCGGCTTCTGTGAACATTACTTTACAGGTTTTATCATATTGAGGAACCACGTACTCATGATGAAATTCGTACAAGCAGGTTTTGGATATATCTAATATGCACATGCCTACGCTTTTCTAGCCCCAAAAAAGTGAATTAGAACCCGCCTCTATACCCTACTATTTTCTCGTCAACTTACCGAGAATTTCTGAAACCCTCCCCACGCAGTTCATCTGGCTAAAATCTTCAAGGTCATACGTGTTTCGCAGGAGTACCCGGTCTTCACGCAGATCAACTTCAGCACGCCAATCCAAGCAACGGACTGCGACATGAACATCAACGTGCCGGTCCGTTACGACATAATCTCGGGGAACGAGCGTGGCTTCTTTCACCTGGACCCGAAGAACGGGACGTTGTTCCTGAAACGTGCGATCGACCTGGATGCGGAGAAGAACCTCCCCTCGAACACCTTCACCTTGCAGATCCACGCGTCCCAGGTGGACAACCCGTTAAAAACAGCGGTGGCTAGAGCCGAGATAGAAGTGCTGGATCTGAACGACAATCTCCCAGAATTCGAGGTCGATCTGTACAACATCAGCATCGTGGAGAACCTGCCTAATGGTTTCAGTGTTTTACAAGTGATCGCGCGCGATAGAGACCAAGGGGAGAACGGACAGTTCGATTATGAATTGAGGGACCCTTCAGGTGCGTTTTCAGTGGATCCAAAATCCGGTTGGCTAACGGTGAAGGATCAATCGGTGCTGGATCGCGAGAAACGAGATCATCTTCGTATGAAGGTGTTAGCTATTGAAAGAAAACCCAGCGTTGTCTTAGGGGTTGACTCTAGAAGCTTGAATGGGTCTTCTGTGGAAGTTGAAGTCACTTTGCTCGATGCTAATGATAATAATCCTATTTTTCTACCTGGTAATCTGTACGAGATGGTTGCCAGGAGCGACAATAAGGTGGGCACTGTTTTGGGGCAAGTTCATGCTGTTGATGAGGATCTTGGGACGAACGGTATGGTCAAGTATAGACTACAGAAGCCTGGGAACTCGACCACGAGGACACCACCATTCCACGTGGACGAGATTACTGGCACGATTACCGTCGCAGAGAGTCCCATTCTTGAAGGGAGGCACGCCATATTTGTGGAGGCTGCCGACCAGCCTGCTAATCCTAGCGAGAGGCGATTCTCCCTGGCTGTGATCACCATTGACATCTTCAGATCGAACGGTGAGATAGAGCTTTTAATCTTTCCACCCTTTTGTAGTCAACCGGGTATCCATTTACTGTATTTCTTTCAACAATTTCTTAATGTTCCTCTAAAAAATATTACAATATCTATATATGTACATTCTTTACTCGCTAATATTCATTTATACTATTGAGAATTTCTACAAACATGTTAAATAATCATTTTGATTGACTACATAGGGGTTAATTATAGGTTGTTAATAGACTCAAAAAGTGTGTGACGCAGGATCTACTGCATCGATAAATTCCGCAAGTAAATTGATCGCGCATCGATAAATCCGCGCGACATTTCGCGAGGCGAAAGTTAACAATTAAACAGCGTAACGAATCGTTCAACCGGTTGTCCTTCGAAGGCGCGCGTTCCATGTTTCGGTTATCGGCGATGTTATCTTCTTGAAAGCTCGACTCTCTATAGGAAACGCGTGCGTTCGTAGAAATATGATTTCTCCGCTGCAGAAATGTACATTTCGAATCTCCGGGGTATCCTTCAAACGTAAGACGGATATTTCCCATACGTCGTCGGGAATCGTATCCCAAGACAACCGAAACGAAGAATGAAAGACTTGAAATATTCTCTTGCATCCCGTTTCGCCGTGTTACCGGTGTAGAAGCTCTCCATTGTTGTCGAGATGATTTTGATCGCGATGCAGAAAGGCGCCTCGATTTATTTCGACTTTTCGAGAAACGCGAACGCGACCGGATCTCTTTATTGCTCCTTATTTCAAACTGTAGGACCGGAGTCATTGGAACCAGACTTCGTGGGAGCCCCTTACGAATTTTGGGTCGGTGCCAATGTGCCAGTCGGCACGAGCGTCGGTCAAATCCGCTTAAACGACGCCGTAAAGACAAACGATTTGATCTATGATCTTCTGCACAGCTACGAAGATGGAGGTGAGTCTCTACAATGGCTATTAATTAATTAACGCGCGCGGCGTCGTGATCCGACGGCTAAGTGAGACACATTGCTCCGCGGGATCAATCCGCACCCTTGAACTAGCAAATATTTCCGAAGAAACGCTCTGGGGAGAGTGTTCAGACATTTTCGTTGGTGCTATTCTGCCAGCAATCATTTTCATTGTTAATTTCATTGTTTTTCTAGTTCGTAATTTCTTAAAAAAGGAGAAAATTTGTATCTATTGTATGCCTACGCCTACATATGTATTCTACAATAGCTGTAAGTTTAAGGGAAGTCAATAGCACACACATTTATTAGATTTATTAGATTTCTTTCATATAATAAGTTCCAATAATTGTTCTCTTCCATCAAATAAAAACTCAGTGCTTTATAATTATTATGTCAAACAATTTGAATGTTAATTGTTTACCATAACAACAAATGGTATATTAGCGGAAATGTTTTAAGTTTGGAAGGGCATTTTCAATTTGAATTTACCACCTAGTATCGATCTAAGAACTTTCGATCACGGTGTCTGATTGGCTATTTCGTCAATATACGTCGTTCCTTTGTTTTTGTACTGGTTCTCTTCCAACGCTCACATGGTTCAGTCCAATTCTTAATATCATAGAGTACAGTGACACACATAAACGTTGACAATTTACACATAACAAGTACGGTGAAAAATTATTTTTTTAGTTATTATTGATCTTGTGAAACACTTAGTACAAATTTCAGTATTTTTCAAACTCAAAATTTCTCTTGAAGATGATCCAGAATCGGATCGAAATGTTGAGGAAAATTTTATAAATTGCAAAATTGCTTTGTTTTGATTTTTTCATCGAACCTGTGCGCCGATATCATAAACTAATTTTCTAATAATTATAATATTTGATATTTTGTTTGCCGTGCAACATAATTAGGGCAAGTAGAAAAAGTAATTTAGAAAATACGTGATATGATTGATTTTATTAATTATTATTAATGGCTGAACCACAGCGGACGTGACAGTAATTTATTTGTTAGCGTTGAAGAATTTTAGGGCGAACGGTTTCGGCAACGAATTTTGCTTACTCTAGGACCGGACGAGACTGATCGAACTCGATGAATGCGGAGTGTCAAGGGGTTAAACGTACTTTTGGAGTAAATTCATTTCTCAAGACTGCGAAACTAACATTTTGTTACTGATAGTAGAAGAGTGTTGCGATCGTTGCGGTTTTCATTTATCTTCGAATAAAAACATTAATAAAAAGACTTCCATTTAATAATCAACACATGCTACATACATACACGATGGAATTTCAGTTCCGTTCGCCGTGGAGGAGCGCTCAGGAACGATTACGGTCGTCGACGAGATCGAGCGATTCGACCAGTCTACGTACGATTTCGAGGCGGTCGTTACCGACGAAAGGGACCTAATGCTGATCACCAACGTCTCGATCCACGTGGTCGACCCTAACGACGAGAGGGGGATTTTCACGAGGTAAGTGAAACTACCGGCAACGGTGTCTCGCAGTATATTTTAACGAGGTTCGAGTGAAACCCCCAGGGCACAGATTGTTTCTCCTTGTAATTGGGGAATTAAGATCGATGCCGACGATAGCGCACGTTCGTGGGATCGTTTAGGCGAATTTTATGCCGGTTCACACTTCTCGGGTCGCCGAAAAATCTTTCCCCCCCGATGTTATAATACAACCGTGTCGTATTAAATCGTTGCGAATAGGATCTTCATGCATTTATAGTATGTATACATTTCGAAGTACAACGAAACAATTATTGCGACGGACATTATACGTATATGGACAGTAATCGAAAACAAACTAGAGCATGAAGAGGCACATTGAAGGTGAAGACTGACCATTGTGATTATTCAAAACAAAGCACAATATATTCCGACATATTCTGAAAATTTTCTTAAATTCAGTCGACGTTACAATCAGCTACAAACGTTTAACCCTTCCCTGCATAGTGTGTCATATCTAATACAGTTAAAAAATCTGGTACATAGTAAACTAAGAATGTGTTTTCCTACTATATGTTTATTTATGTTTATTTTACTGAAAATATTTTACTTTTTAAAAATATTTCTCCCTTAAATAAAACACAAAAACTGACCTTCTTTCAATTTTTTCATCCCAATTTAAAAAATCATGCAGTGAAGGGTTAATTATAACCATATATTTAAGGAATGCTCCATCTTTCGATGTCTCTCGTTCCTTCCCGCATCAACCAATTTCGATGAAACTTTCACAATTCATACAATCGACACAGATCTACAAAATGTATTTTTTTTTAAATTTTTTATACAATTCCGACCAATTAAATATTTTGAACAAAATTTCTTTTCACAACTTCTCGAGAAAGTTCAAATTTCACAATCCATACAATCGACACAGATCTACAAAATGTATTTTTTAAAAATTTTTTATAGAATTCCGACCAACTGAATACTTTGAACAAAATTTCTTTTCTCAACTTCTCGAGAAAGTTCAAATTTCACAATACATACAATCGACACAGATCTAAAAAATGTATTTTTTTTATATTTGTTATACAATTCTGACCAACTGTATATTTTGACCAAAATTTCTTTTCACAACTTCTCGAGAAAGTTCAAATGGTACGGTCCATTATTAAAAAAGTTATCGTTTTTTGAGAGCGTCCGAATATCAACGGGAGTCACTGCGCGTCTTAAAGCAAGTGTAAACGAATCACTTTGAAGAGAGTATAAAGTGTACTCACCCGATTTACGGTCTCGTCGAGCAATTGTCTTGCGGAAGAGGGAAAAACACGTGTTTACTGGAAGAGCACCGCGTGGTAACTGGTAAGAAAGTGGTGTGTTCGGTTTGATGGCGCTGGGGGGTTGTAAAACGCGTTCGAAAACAACGGAGATCCTGGCCAAGAGACGATTATTACAGAGAGAGAGAGAGAGAGAGAGAGAGAGAGAGAGAGTGAGAGGGTAAGAGGGTGAGGTGGAGAGAGCAATTGATAGGTTGGCCTGAACCGGTAAAGGTCAGGAGTTGAACGGCTCCGTGGGAGTTCTCTGTGTTTGCTTATCCAAAACTCGATGGCCGTTGATTGCAGGGGAACGACCACCGCCCCTCTGGTCTTCCACGCGAAGGAGAACGTCCCAGGCACGTACATCGGGCAAGTGCTTCCGCAGAATAGCACCACCGGCACGTCCACAACCGGCGCCCGGTTTTTTATCGTCAATCAGCAAGATGTCCCCGATATCTCGATCACGGAGGACGGCGCTTTGTACGCGCCGCATGGCCTCGACCGCGAGACCAGGCAGAATTATAGCATCACCGTAATTGCGGAGAGCCACCGAGGGGTTGGAGTTTTCCAAGTAAGTTTTCCCCGTCGTCGGTAATTAACCCCTCGGCCCCGAGCCGACGCGACACACCGGGGTGCGTCGAACTCGTTCAACGCCACTCCGGGGAATTTTCTTTTCCGATTCAAAGCAAATTGATTGAGACGGCGCGGTCGGCCCCGCCTCTTTCCCCTTTGAAAATCGACCGATTAAAAGCGCGCGAGACCATGCTTTGTACCCGAAGAAATTTTAATTTGACAATCTTCGACATTTCTTTCGAACCAGTTCATTTTCATTCTATGTAATCTTTTTGATATTGTGCACGTCAAATTGAACCTGTTTTCGGGCACAACAGTTGAGAGAGAGCTTTTTACAATTTATTGAATACAGGCGAATTCAATAATAATTAAAACTGTTTCTCATGGGAAAATTGATGTAGTTCAAGCAATATTTTAAATGGTCCTCCTTAAACGCTATAAATTCATTTTTTCCAGTGGTCAGAGATTTATGGGAAAATTCAGAGTAAGAGAGACTTCTCTTTAATATACCGCAACCTAATATTGAAGTACCGTGTTTCCCTCATAAATTTGTTGCCATATACGTTTCTCCATCCATCATGTTCGACTTACAGACACGCATCTAAAATTCCGTAGCATGAAAATTCGATTTCTATATAATCTGCATAATTCTATTCTGAATCGTCCACATTCTCGTATATTTTCTCGTAAACTTTTTGTTCCCGAATATTCGATAAACAAATTCTGCGAGACAGCAAAAATCGGACAGCGTATAAAAGTTTACCATTCAAAATCCGTGACCCAGTTCTTTTTTTAAATTTGTTTTATATGCTTTCATGTTTGAACTGTATTCCCGTTGTAACAAATTTGTCTACATATCTTTTTTTTTTTGTTTTGGACGGTGAGTGGTCAATATATCTTTGTGTGCGACGTGTTCGCAGAATTGGAGCGTTGTCGAGAGCTATTTATTAATTATTTTATTTAAAAATTTGAATGTGTTCAATGATGAAAATTCAAGCTGTAATCACTTCTTGCTTCTGTGAAAAGTTCTGTATTCGTTTTCGAAGAAATTTCTGAAAAACATGTTGAATATTTTAGGTGACAGTTATTGTCCTCGATGAGAACGATCATCCACCGGTGTTCACGTCGTCCTTATACGAAGGACGAATCCTGGAGAACAGCCCTCCCGGGACCAAAGTCAATTTGTCGACTCCTATCGCAGCCACGGACCAAGACGAAGGTATCAATCAAAACTTTGTCTTCAGTCTTCACGGTCAAGGCAGCGAGCTTTTCAGGATCCATCCCACAACTGGTTTAGTCTACTTCGAGGGAATCGATGAGCGCACACTTGACAGAGAAGCGAAAGCGAACTACACCTTCAAAATCGTCGCTACAGACAATGGTAAGCCTCTTTACTTCCACAATTCAGTGTAGCAAGGTTTTTATTGAACAATTCACTGTTTTAACACAATGTGATACTCTTTTAAGCCATCGCGTCACAAGTTCCGTCGAGGACAGATAAAAAGTAAAGTTCTCGAAAGTAAAAGTTTTCGTTTGGATAGAACTTGTACAATGTGACAATGAAACTTTTCCTATAACCGGAACAGATACTTCGTTCATCAATATTGAACAAGTTCTCAATCATTGCGACAAATACTGAATCTGAATACTGCTACGTTAGCCTCATATAATACGATGAACAAAATTGTTTCTTCTGACCTTTGCATTATCGAGAAATGAGAATAGGCGCATCCCGCACCCTTGCAATCCTGGAAACAACGCTTTAATCGATACAATTTCCGCACACCTCTACATTAGAAACTGTCAACAGAACCAATACCGATAATTTCGAAATCCTCGAATTTATTATCGAGATTCTCGACACATAATTTATTCTTTATTGTATATATTTAGAAATATATTATATATTTAATACGATATTATACAAAATTCTTATCATTGAAAGAATCTTGTCCATCACGAATTCTTTTCAAGAGTGTCATATGTCATATTCTCGAAATATTCGGAACTCGACTCACCTCGACATCTTCCATATTCGTCCCAATCATCAGGATCCTGATATTTCGGGTTGTCGCACACCCCTAACCAATACCAATAACGTTGTTCTCTACATACACATAGTCGAGGATTCCGTGCAACCACAGTACGCAACTTTCATTGTTTCAGGTGGTCTTACGTCGCAGTCCGAGCTGAGGATATCGGTGACAGACGTGAACGACAACGCTCCGAGCTTCATCAGAATGATCGTTCTGCCGGATCAAGCTGTGCGCGTTTCGAACGAGCCAGATACCGACTCGACCTTCGAGAGGAACGACGTGCTCGATACGAGCGAGCATGTCACCGGAAGCCGGCCCCCTAGCAGCCGTCGATCACCTCTTCTTCTGGTGCCGGAAAACGCGACGATCGGTGCGCCGATAATACGGCTGTTCGCGGAGGACAAGGACGAGGGAGCGAACGCTGTGATAACGTACAGCCTGGGGAACGAGACGACATCCGGCGACGACGTTGGTTCTCGACGATTCGATACTACCAACCGAAGATATTTCCACCTGGACCCAAGATCGGCCGAGATATCGGTGGCCAGAAGTCTGCCAGCTGAGAGAAACATTCGTCTTCTGATCGTGGCCAAAGACAGCGCAGGACTGACAGACAATATCACTGTGAGGATCCACGTGGAGGACGTGAACGATCATCCACCCATCTTCGACAAATCCTGGTACACCTTCGACGTCTCCGAAGGCATATTCGCGGGCTACGCTGTTGGAACTGTTCGTGCTGTGGACTCTGACTTTGGAGCTAATGGAAATGTCACTTACGAACTGGTTTCTGGGAACGAGAACCTGGAGAATCCTCAGAATGTATCGAGGACATTTGACGTGGCACCTCATGAAGGTATCATTCGAGTGACAGGAGTGCTAGACAGAGAGGTAGCTAGTACTCATAGATTAGTAGTGATCGCTCGCGATGATGGCACTCCTCAGCTAAGCTCGACGGTGGAGATTGAAGTGAACATTGTGGATATGAACGACAATGCTCCGATGTTCTATGGGTACGACGAGACTGAGAACGATGCGAAAGGAAACACCCTGCCACTGTACCACGCTTCTATTTTTGAGAACAGTCCCATAGGCACTCAAGTGATCAAGGTCTACGCTAACGACTCCGACTTTACTGGGAACGGGAATGGTTTGATCCTGTTTGATTTGAGTCATCAAGGAGGATCCGAGAAGCAGTATTTCGCTATAGACAGCAAGGAGGGTACGATTACTACAATCGCAAATGTAGATTACGAGGCTCAGAAGGTTCATCATTTGTTGATCACTGCTAGTGATCTTGGCACACCTGTCAGCCTGACATCTACAGCGTTGGTTCTGGTGACAGTGTTGAACGTCGACGATGCCCAAGACGAGGCTGGTAATGAAGTACTAAAGTCCCCGATGTTTCGACATCGTTATTACGAGGTGGAGGTCGAGGAGAACGTCGATGTGCCTGTTGAGGTAGCTAAGCTGGACGTTGTGGATGATCATCAAAGCGATCATATAAGGTATAGCATCGTGGCAGACGACTCTAGCTCGAGGGAGCACTTCTCGATTGACCCGAGAAACGGTTCTCTGTATCTGATGACGGACGTGGACAGAGAGGTGAACGATCGATACGAGGCCAAGGTCAGAGTCGACAGGGTGAAGATTGGTCGCGGGATGCCCGTGATGATTTACCCGGTTGTCGGTGAAAGGCTGAATGGTCTGGCACCTAACGAGGCCAGGGTCGTTGTCAGGGTGAAGGATGTCAACGACAATGCGCCCAGATTCAAGTCAAAGGGTCGGCCCATCCTAGCCGCGATACCCACTACTGCCCATTATGGCTACGAGGTTGTCAAAGTCGAGGTACGTATGCAAGTATGCACGCGTGCATTCAGCTCACGCCGCGTATCAGCTCTCTCCCTCTCTCTCGACTTCTATCCTCCACCCTCTTATACGTTTCCTCCACCTTTTATCCTCACTTCAAAACGCCGCGGCTTTTCTTCCCCCTTTCCCGTTCTCCCTTTCTCTTTTTCTTCGACGATTTAGCATGAGGTTAGAATTTTTCGAGAAATGTTCCTCTTTTATGTTTCTCTTGTTTCTCACATCTGTTACACGAGCGAATTCATCTTTATCTACGTTTTCATGATTTAGAAAAACATGTAATATTCCATTTAAAAACGACTGAAGGTTACCTTCGTTTCCTGAAAAATAATGTTTCGAATTAATAGATGAATGAGCATTTTAATCTGCCGATTTTCCTATGCAAAAAATAAGCGTATTTCCGTTCTCGTGTCACCCTCTTACGTTTTTCCATCCCCTTTCATCGTTACCTCAGAACGCTGCGGCTTTTCTTATCCCGTCTCCTTTTTTCCCTTTTTTTTCTTCTTCGACGATTTTGCGGCCTCTTTCTCGCCTCCGCGTCCTCTGTGTATGCATTCGTGTTTTTCCTGTGTGCGCGGTAATGGGCTCGCTTTCTGACTCGCTGCATAGTAATTCGCGTGCGTTTTAGAACCTACAGAGCCGGTTCTGCGTGAACTTGCAGCTTCGTGAAAAGGGTGAATTATGGACCGAGCGGGAAACCCGGCCCGGAACCGAGGGATTGGCTCGCTCAAAGTGGTTTCACTATTCGGGAACTACTATTAGTAATAACACAGAGTGGTTTTGATATTCGAGGACCTACCTCGACTTGCGTATGTTACCGCGCGGTAATATCAATTTAGTCGGCGTGTATACAAGAGGGTTGGAAAGTTTATTTCTGTCAATTTTTCTCAGGGAATCCCATTCCGCGTTCTTTGTTCCGTGAAAATGTACACCTGCCAGTGTCGATTTCGGACAAATCACCTCTCGTCAAATTATCCTTTTGTTATTTCACGGTTGTGTCTCGACTCCCCAACAAAAATTAAGTTATGATGAGTGAATTCATTATTCTTCAACTAACTTGTATCGCGTCTTTTCATCCAATTTGTTGTGTCTAAATTACGTAAAAATCGTGTGTTGTAAATTGTTGAAAGCCATTTTCAAAATATCGTAACGATAATGAAACTCCATGCTTGAGTTATCGAGGCACGGCATAGCAAAAAAGAACTATAACACCGGCGATTTTCAAATTTACGTAGCGGTGGAGAGTGTAATTAAAAAAGCGGCAGTGTCGATCAATATTGCTCTTAAGGGTGGGTATGCAGCTCGCGGCAAAGTAAAAACGGCCGAATGAATTACACATTAATTCGTCCGAACATGTTCCCATTATACTTTCAGAACAAGAACGATCTAAAATTCAAATTATCTCGATTAATATTACTTTGCTGCCTGCGTTCCGCTGTGTATTCCATATTTTTCTCGTTCTTTGATAAATTCCACTCGGACCGGTGCTCGCACCGCTTTAAAGGAATGATATTCGCCATTAAAAAACGGCTTGACACGATGAACAAACAGTAGAAAATCACACAAACGATGGAACGAAAACGCTACTGTATTGATACATTAATTTTCAAATAATTTGGCGAACTCAATATTATTATATCTCATTGACAATACGAAAAAAATTGAACGTTTCTTACAATCAACGGCGAGAGAATTGCTACAAAACCTGTCGAAGACGAGTCCCAGTGAATCGAATAGCCTCTTCGGTGAAATGTTGAAGAGTGGGTAATTGCTTCGTAAAAAAAATTGGCGTAAAGAGACCGGATAAAAAGCAACTGGTTTAATTAATTATCCGCAGGCGGTGGATCCGGATGGGGGTGCGAACGCGGAGATCCGGTACCAGATTCTTGGCCGGGAAGATGCTCCACGGTTCGCCATTGACCCACTCAGCGGTCAAGTACGGTCCGTGGCAAGTTTTGGCCGTGATGCTGGACGCGTTTTCGGCTTCGACGTCAAGGCTACCGACAGACGGGGCGCCGAAAACGGACGCAGCAGCATCGCCAATGTCTTTGTAAGTTTCCCGAAAGCCCGCACAATGCGGTGTTTCGCCCTCGCCCGACAATCTTAATTACCTGTCGTTAAACTCGAGCCCCGCGGGTTAAAGTTAATTTCCCCTTCCGGCGATTTTCCAAGGCGGTGCACTTCCGTCTGAATTCTGCTTCCGTACAGGGTGTTAAGAAATGTTTGGTCTCGGCAAACATAGGCGTATTCTACATCTTCGGATCGATGCAGATCTGTAAAAAAAAAGTTGCCGCAATATTGTCTTTGACCTTGAATTTCAAGGTCAAAATTTTTTATATTGTATTGTATTCTACGCATCATAAGGATAAAAAGTGTCAGAGGTGGTTTGTTCTTCAAACGTATGTTCGTCACAGTTCCTTCGACACTTTTATCCTCATGATACGTAGAATACAATACAATAAAAAAATTTGGCCTTGAAATTCAAGGACAATTTTGCGGCAACTTTTTTTACAGATCTCCATCGATCCGAAGATGTAGAATAAGCCTATTCTTGCCGAGACCAAACATTTCGTAACACCCTGTACATGTATTCTCACCTCCGTTATCTAACGCTGTCTGCCCGAAGGTGTACGTGCTGGATGACCAAAAACAGGTCGTGATGGTCGTCGGACGAAGACCGATGGACCTGGAACCGCAACTCGAGAACATTACTGCGTGAGTATAATGATGCGCGAGGTTCAGATTTACTGTGGTTTCGAGGCGCTGTTGAATGAGGTCCGTTGTGGTCGATATTCACCTTTGAATATGCAACCCTCTGGTATTTTTAAGCTTTTCTAATCAGAGAAACTAATTAAAGAAGAATTTCATCATAGTGATTTTCAGTCAATTTTTAGGGTGGCTTTTGAAAAATATTTTGAGTTAATCGATATTGTTAATTTTCTGTAGAGTACTGCGGAACGTGACAGGCCTGGACGTTCGTGTCAGGAAGTTGGAGCCGCACATTGAAAAGAACTTGATCGATACGACGTCGTAAGTGGTTTTAACTTAATGTAAACCATGAATCGTGATTTTAGATTATCATGATTCTCCTTTATTTTTAGTACGGACATTTACCTCTACGCCATCGATCCTCATTTGAACGTCATGATAGATATGGATACATTACATAAGTAAGTAGAATAAACATGCATTAAAGGGTTGTACGATCAGATTGACAGCGTCCTGTATAGATTTATTTGCCACGTCTCCATGTTCGTGTGCTTTCAGCGTGTTTCACAAGAAGAAAATGGACATCAAGCGCGAGTTGGAGGAATACGATATCCTCGACATCGCCGGAAGTTCTCCTCGACGTGGTAATCAACGCTACTTACTGTCCACCCTCGAAGTGGGCGTCGTAGTGCTTGGCTGCGTCGTCTTTGTGGGCGCCCTCGTCACAGCTCTTTGTGTCACTTGCGTCCGCCGAAATAAACGGTACGGGATCCAAGACTCTGCCCCACTCATCGGGTTTCGTCTCGGCTTTCACTAATTAACCATTTTGCTGCACTAATACCAAACCACTGAACAAAACCCAAGAGAAATATGCAATTTAATGTTTCATTCAATTCTATTTATCCTGTGCGCAACGTTTAACAATAGAGAACTTCTAGCTAGAGCCTATCATGTCTGTAAAACACTGAAAAATCTTTTTCACGACCGAATCCACCATGGATATACAGATCAAACCTTTCCCCTTAGAATGACCTCCTAAAATTTGATATACGATTAGTACGTACCCCAAGAAAATCGTACATCAAGTTTTAAGGGGTCGTCGTAAAGGGCAAGGGCTTCAGTCTTCAGGTTTAGGGTAGATTTAGCACAGAAAAAAAATTTCAAGAAATTCTAAAGACATTCGAATTTTAAAAAAATATTTAGATGTTTCCTAAAATTCTATTAGATGTTTTAACTCTTCGCTGCATAATGTATCATATCTGATACAGTTAACAAATCTGGTATATAGTAAACTGAGAATGTGTTTTATTATTATTCTAAGTTACGTTTATTTTTCTGAAAATGTTTAAATTTTTTCAAATATTTTTCTCTTAAATAAAACACAAAAACTGACCTTCCAATTTTTTCATTCCAATTAAAAAAATCATGCAGTGAAGGGTTGAACATTCTTTGGATGCGTCTCGTATCCTCATACACGCATACTATTAAGATTCTATGAAAACTGTTCGTCCGGCAATCGGTGGAATATCGAATCGCCAGGGCGCGTTACGAGGCGTCTATTTTAAACGGAGTTTTCTGAATTTCACCCGTTAGTCGCAAACGTCGGCAGAAAGCAATGTTCTCGACGACCAGCCCGATTGGATTCGCATTGGCAGATCCGACCGCGACGCTGCAGAAGCCGCCGCTCTTCTCGACCTTCGTCGACGGCCTTCACTACGACCCTGAACCATTCTGCGCCGACATGCCGAGGCGGCAGAGCATCTGCGAGCACGGAGCCAACTGTGTTCGCTTCCACGCGTAAGTCTATTAATTGACGCTACTGTTTTGTTAGGGTCTTGCCGCGCCGCGCCGTCGCGATGCCTCATTGTCAGACGTATTAACCATTTGGGTGCAGAGCACCGGAATCGCGTTTCTCGATGACCTATTCAGACATTGCGGCCATACCTCGAATCTCCCCGCGTCCCGTCGGTGTCGTATTTTACGGAGCTCAGCCTCCACCTCCAATTTATGCATAGATTAATCATTAGACTGCGAATCTTTATGCAAAATTAAAATTGTCTGCGTCGATTACAAGCCAAACGAATCAAATAAAAGATTCGTTCTTCTTTCAATTACCTTATTAAGACGAAACTAATACACCAACGTCCTTAAATCTTTTTAATGTGTCCACTGCTATAAAGTGTACCTTTCTATTTTTCTCATAAATGCTTAAAATCCGCAGTCAATTAATCATGTAATCAGCTCCGGTTCTTGTCGCCCCGCAAACCCCGGGGAATTATTGACAATGTTAATGCGATATAGAACTCCGAGAAATATTCCACAATTTTTTCTGTGGAATTATTTACTTGAAAAATTCATTGCAAATTAGCTATTTAAGCGCCGATTTGGATGGTTTTCAATCTGATTGTAAGCGTCGACCGATATAAAAAATATATCAGACCGTACTAGTAGGGTAATAAGGGCGCCAATCTGGGTTACGCCGGAGAAGAGAAGTATAATTCTCTCTTCATCATTCTTCATTTTCAGAAATTTGATTTTGCGACTGCGACCTATTTCGACACCCTTTTTACACAAACGCTCACTCGTACAAGGGCGCCCGTTCTAGAACTAGTTACTCGGCGATTGGAATTGCAGGCGAGTAATAACGAAAAAAAAAGAAATCGAGGATCATATTCTCTCGCGTGTGGAGCTTCGCTTTTTCGGGAGAATCGAAGCTAGCCTATACCGAGTAGGCTCGTGAGACTAAAGGAATGCGCATCTACTTCTTTTCGAATTCTTGTCCCGCGTAGAATCAGCGTATGGCGTTCGCGCAATTAATAGCGTGGCGTCCCCGTAAAACCGATAAATTCCACGAGGAATCGGAGCAGAGAGGCCGACCTCAGACGAGTCTCTCGTTGGATGGCGGCCGGTTGCCTTGCGTCGACAACAATCGCGGATTCTTGCCGATCTTTTAGCCGGGGAATATCAGGAAACGCAAACTACGGGGCCGAAGTAGCCGTGGCAGCCGAGGAATTAAATAAAACCGCGACAGAGGGGAATGAATTTATTCTGAGAGAGCATTCTATGCCCCCCTAGCTCCGCGGCCAAGGTCGCCGAGTAATATACGAAATATTGTATCAGGGAATTTCCATATATTTCGCGATGTCGATGCTAGAGACCGGGGCTGGTTGCAGGATTGGCGGTAGTAGTAAGCACGCCGGGAGGACGACAGGGACCCCGAAAGGCCTCGAGGCATCCGCGACGTCCTTGCATTCCAGCGGTCAGGATTCTGGGATCGTGGCGCGCGCCTCCTGCCACTGCAGTCACTCGTCGAGCCCCTCCAGCGGCGAGAGCAGCAAGTAAGTCGAATTACTTACGGAGCTATTCGTGCTATCTAAATTGAAAAGAGAGTTCAGTTCGGCCAGATCGATCGACCGTGTGCTATTCTTCCGGCGGAAGAAACGCGAGTACGATCCACCGAATTCTAACCAGCCTGCGGATCACTGTCTAGAACGAGCCTGATCATTAGAAAGTTCTGTCGTGTTTTAAATAACCATGTAATTTTGCTTCTATAAGACAAGAACAGGTGTGGACTAGGGACAAGTATGACACCACCGCTGAATGCGGATGGCAGGACAGCGGTGCACAGTGGTTCCAAAGCCCTAAGTTCAGATTCGCAATCAGAGATCCCAATAACATCATGTTACCCATTTTTATATAAGTCGGATCATTTTTTCAAACACCCGTCTGCCATATTGGAACGGCCATTTTGTTTTTTGAAATTCTAAGTTCAGATTCGTAATCAGGGACCTTGAAAATATTACATCACAAATTTTCAATTTAATTCAGGATCGTCTTGAGGTTTTGGCCACGTTTCCGGGCTCTGGAACCACTGTGCGGTGGTGTGAGACTTGTCACCAATAGGACGAGTAGAAGGCCCTGAGGTTTCAGGGCGGTGGGGGTTTAGTGGGTCTGGCGGTAGAATACGCAACGTAATGATAATCCCCCCAATTAGATCCGAGGGGGGAGCCGAGTCCCACACTACCCTCTCCCTCCAACCTCCATCGGAGGAGAGGGTGTCCGCAATAGGATTCACCCACTCCCCTAAAAAAAAAGGTAATTTTGCTTCTACAGTCTGTCCCACAACAGCGTGTCATTGAATAATATTAAACATGTATTTTCATAAATTCATTCAACACGACAGAACTTTCACTCGAACCTAATACGTGCAGAACAAACATTTTTCTGAATCACAAGAAACAGTAAATTGGTTGAAAATTACATTTTTTTTTATTTTTTCATTGTGATCTATGCTCGTTTTTTGTCGTAAACCCCCTAAACCCGCTGTCGACTGATGATTCAGAGTTGTTCTAGACATAGCCACTTGTCTATGAAACTAGGGTGTGATAGATCCTGATCTGAACGATAGGTCCTAGAAGACTTCTATGAATAATTAGGTCCACTATTTAGGTCTTACAAATGCTACTTTTCGAATCAGGCTCAGTTGTGAATTATTGATTAGCAGACTGCGGATCTTTATGCAAAATCAAAAATTGTCTGCATCGATTGCAAGGAATAGAAGCTAAATCGAATGTTGTAATTTTAATAACGGAAAAATCATATATTGACATCTTCTTGAATTTGAAAAATTTTCCAACAATTTTGAATATTTCATCTACTCAATTTTCCTATGAATGCATAAAGAAATCCGTAGTCGATTGATTTATGTTTGAGTTTATTATTGAGTTATTTAGATATGTGACACCTCCAACGGATTCCAAATAGGGTTTCAATCAAACTCAAGAGTTTGCAACTTAATGAACGATCAAATTTCGTCCTTTTTCCACAGCGGCTACGAGGACTCGAATAAGCGACACCTCCAACGAATTCCAAATAGAGTTTCAATCAGACTTAAGGGTTTGCAAATTAACGAACGATCAAATTTCGTCCTTTTTCCACAGCGGCTACGAGGACTCCCTGAAATCGTTGCAACGTCGCGAAAGGGTGAACGACATGTCGCGCGGCAGTCACGACACAGCCAGCATAGTGGGCAGACGCGCGAATCAAGCGAACACCAGGAGGCGGCAACGTTTTAATTCCCTCACGATCGGAGAACCCATGTTCTCCCATGAGATGACGTTGCAGAGAGAACAGCGTTGCTGCGTCGGAACGGAAAGGCGGCGGAAAAACGACGGGCACACGCGCGAGCATCGTCGCGCGCATTCCGAAGCGGAAAACAATATCACCGAGACGGTGATACATGAACATCCCGGGACCGAGATCTCGCTGTCGAGTTCATTGCAAAATACGTCGAGCATCCACGGTGAGTCTTCTGAATGAATTTCGGTACGCCAGAGATTTCCGCGAAGCACGAAAACGAGGAAACGCGATGGAAAATAGTTGTCGCTGCGAGGAATCAAATTTCGGAGCTCCGCGGTATTCAATCTCTTTGCTGCCGTGATTCGTTGCATTTTCAAACATTTTCTTTAGATTTTCTGCATTCGAGTTCATTGTACAGTATTTCATCCCTATAAGTCCCTAGAACGGGTCTGCCGAGGGACATTTATGCGCCAGGGACAGTATTCCTTGATTTTTGCCGAACGTATAGAAGGACAAAAATTAGTTTATGATATCGCCGCATAGGTTCGATCAAAGAAACAACAAAGCATTCTTGCAATTTATAAAATGTTCCTCAACGTTTCGAAGTTCAGTTCTCAATATTATGGGATACAGTGACACGAAAAAATGTTGATAATTTATACATAGAAAATGCAAAATTCTTTTGAAAAGGATTCAGAATCGGATCGAAACGTTGAGAAAAATTTTATAAATTGCAAAATTGCTTTGTTGTTTGTTTGATCGAACCTGTGCGCGGATATCATAAACTAATTTCTATTAATTCGTACGATCGACTAAACGGAATATTTGTAGAGAAAGGACAGGCGAGTTCGAGAGGCCTCGATCGCCGAGAAATGTAAACAAAGCTAAACCAAATTTCCAACTTCCTTATTTTTCATTACTTTTTGATGGGACTTCGATGAGCATATTTGTGGCATTTTTTTTATAAAAATCATACCAAATATGATATAATTCCGATGATATTTACGTGTCTAATAGACAATTAAAGTTTCGGTCGCAAGGAGGGATAGTCGCCAACGAGCCTTTGAAATGTGCCGGCGACTACGACTCTCTGCGTCTCTTTCTTTCCCATACGTTATCCTTCCTCGCGCCCGAAACATTAATTGTCTATTACACGAGTAAATATCATCGGAATTAAATCATATTTGGTATGATTTTTATCAGGAAAATGCCACAAAGATGATCATCGAAGTCCTATAAAAAAATAATGAAAAATAAGGGAGTTGTAAATTCTGATTAGGCGGTCTCACCGATGTACCCGAGCTGCGTAATGTCACACTTCTCGGCGACCGAGGCCTCTCGAGTTTCGCGACCCCTCAAGGGGATATACCCCGCAGTAGTGGGGATAGATCTAGGACATTTACAGGTCAGACTTTTGGTACGTTTATGGATAAAATAAAAACGTGGTAAAATACGGTAGTTTACATTAACGACATGACCCTGAAGAGATCAATATAATTTTAATAAAAGTATAAAGTTAATTTTTCATATCGTCACAACTGAAGGAGACCATTACAAGGATCGCCCTGTATCAAATCTTGTTACTATTATTGATAGAAAAATTTTGAACACAGTCTCTGGTTATATAAAGCTGTTTCGACGAAGAAATATTTTGGCTGTATTTGATTTTTGTGATTTTGGACGGACATTGATGTGTTTCAGCGTCGAGGAGCAGCCACATGCTATACTAAGGACGGCTAGATCAAGGCGGAGTCTCCGAAAGGAAGTAGGATAGATAGTCTTCTTGGCCATGAGTGTTTCTTGTTGTCCATAGTATTCCTTGTGCGAGATAATTCAGGCTTCTCCGTGCAGCACGATGTGCCTGTTTTTGCGCGACGGTTCCAGTGTGAACAGCGATAAGATTAATTTTCTTCGATCATCCGTGTTGCGAGAATGGTTCTTCAGCTTCGCTGGCGTTGTTCCTGTCCCGGACAATAACGTTCGTTCTCCGATGCACGCGAGACGATTGATAGACCGTGCATAAAAATCGATGCTCAACGAATTTTACTTAATTTGAGAAAGACAACGACATTCTGCGATCACGTTCATGGATTTCGCGCGACTGATTTCCATTTTAGTTTTAGACGAGTTACCACGCCGAGTTACGGCGAGAAAGAAAGGGAAACTTAGAAGCAACGCGTTCTCAAATGGCGAATCACTTACGGTTCCACTCGAATAAGTTCTTTTTTTTAATTATGAAAAATGTGTCATCTCGCTACCAAAGTACTGATCAATTCGAAAGTCACTCATTCTTGTAAATACGCGAGAGGATATGCCTGTACTTCGAGGACCGTTATTACCCTTTCTTTTTATTTAAGCTGCGAAGATTATTTATCGAACGTTCCCGGAACGTGTAAATGTTTTGTGTACAGTACGATGTACATTTGTTGCGTCGAAGATTGTTGTGAATATTGTGTATTGATACGTTGTCATAGCGTTCTCTTTCATCATTTTCTGTACCTATTGTGAATACACGAATTTTGTAACGTACTCAAGCTACGAAAACGGTTAATATATAATTCAGCTCACTGTAAGAAAGTGTAACATATGTATATGTAATAATGTATAATTTATACCGCGGGTCGAACAGGCCCGACAAAAACGTAACTGTGTTAATAAATCGTTAATAAAAGCAAATACTGCAATGATGGCGCGTCTCTGCTCAAACTTCCCTTCCGCGTTCGTATTCGGTTATTCTTGATTTTGGCTCGGAGTTTTATTACTAAAAGTTACAGATCATTTAACCGACGCTAATAAAATTTTATATTTCGTGTACAACTGTATTATCTGAAATACTTGTTCGAAGAGAAGTCTGACGTTCAGTGTTTGGACAGCATTGTCCCAAAGCTGCCAAGGACTCGGTTAGACTCTGAGAGAACCTAAGAACGCGCCGATCATTCGCGTTGTAATAGATTCAAGGTCCGTTGATCGGTGATGTATATCGGTGACACCCCGGGGGAACCAAGAATCTCCTCGTACGATTCATTTGATCGTAATTAAAACACCCACGCTGATTTGATCGGTGGGGAGAGAGATTCCAGAGGTGCCCAAGCACCATCGGGAATTGCGATCTGACACCGCGACGGTGACCTTTCCCGTCAAGGCCAAGGGACATGTTGATGAGGCATTCCGCGCGATCGAATTGTCCGAAACATCGGGATAGCTCGAATCGGTATCCGGATTGGATGATTCCAATCTTTGTGCCAGCGAAGACACGTTGTTCTTCAAGTTCCACTTGCTCCCCATTCTTCACGGATTCTGATTCTTCGATCGCATCCGTTCGCTGATTTCTCCAATGAAAAGCTCACCGAGTTTCATGTTTTTACCATTTGAATTCAAATCATTCTGTTTCCAACTTTTCAGGACAGAAAAATTAGAACTATTTCTCATGTCATGTTAGCAAATATTTATTTTGCATTAAAGTAGTTATTTCATTGTAACCGGTTATATAGAAAATGAAGGCGAAGTAACTGAAGATTAATAATCTTTTTGTATTTTGATCTGCGAAATGCTATAATTTTTATGTGTAGTTGCGTATATGATAAAGGATTCAAATGAATGATTAAAAACAGTAATTAGCATGAACGTAACCAGGACTTAAATTTGCAAGAATCATCGAACATAATGTCTAAAGGAATTTTCAGATTAATCGTATAAGTGATACTTGTTATATTGGATATCCAGTGATTTATGATTACCCGTATCGATACCCTCCTGACGTATAGATTACGGGACAATGAACGTGTTAGCACAGGGTTTTGTAAGTTTCGACAGTGATTTATCCTTACCTATCTCCCTATCCAGCTCGGCATCAATTTATTATACTATAGCAATAGTCTCTTTCAATCGTTTATAAAGTCACACCTGTAATGAACAATTCCAAACATTCACAATGAGATATTACACGTATCGAGATGTATATGTTTGCGGAACAGCATGTACATTCACTTAAAAGTCTGAATCTGTGGGTTTATTCACGTTTAGAATCGTTCGACAGATTGAATTTATGGATGAAATAATCCCCATGGCAAGCTGATACTCGGTCAACGTCCCCATGAAACGTGACCAAATGCATAGCTCGACGAAGGAACAATATACAGACATACTAAGTTTAGCATGCACCAGAGTATACCAAGGAACAGAATATGGAAATCGACACCTGGCAAGGCAAATCTGATTCCCCGAACCAATTACGTTCAATGGGATGGAGTTGTTCTCAACAATTATATTCTAAGAAAGATATCACTTTTTCGCTGCTTTGGCATTTTAGCGTTCTATCGAATGCAACACATTTCATTCAGATTTTTTGTTGTGGGAGATCATTGTCAAATACTATAAAAACCGAATTTTTTGGAGTTTTCAATTTCCTATGAGCACAGTTTGCAACAAAAATATCTGAAATAATTCTGCAAAATGCGCCTTGGAATCTGGGGTGCGTGTTAAGCACTGGGTGGGTGTGTGTGGTATCAGGCTGGCCTTTTCCGCCCCCCTCTTTTCTCTCTTATCTTTACAGCGTCAAAATGTAATCTAATAAATGAAAATAATAAAATAATAATAAAATAAAGTAAAATAATAAAATGGAATATCTCGAAAACTAAAAGCGACCCCCCGATACTGGAAAAGGAAAAAGTTGTTCAAAATGTCAATACCTATAACATATTTAAATTTCATCAAAATCGGAGAGGGCAGTACTTTTCTATATAATTACCGAAATTTTTAACTTGTGGAACATATTCCTTTTTAATTGTAGATTATTTTGCAAGATATACCATAGATCTGCTCTTTTTAAAGTCTTAAAAATGTTCGGGTTCCAGTTTCTCAAGGATTAAGGTCTTATATAGAGAAATGAGTTTAAAAAAAATGTTGTAAAATGAACCGTTAAATAAATATGAGCAAACCCATGGTCTGAATCGGCCGAGCGAGGCAAGCAATGCGATGTATTGTTTGCCTCGTCTGCGCCCGAAAAATTATCACGGCCAGCTCAGGCGTTTTCCCCTGGCAAGTTTCGTCTCCTCCAGGAGGGGATGCTAAGTAATTGGAGTGCAATCTTCCTATATAAAAAAAGTGAGGAGACAGCCTCATGGAAGGGCAAGGGAGGAGATTAGTCTCAATCTGGTATTTTACTATAACTTTTGAACTTAAAGTTCAATAACAAAAATTATTCCTACCTACTGATAACTGTCGTAATAAATATATATATTTTGTAATGATTTCTTAATTAATTCTTCAAATGTGAAATACAAGTAAATCGCATCGTATGAACGTAAACTATCGTGTCCTGAGGCACAACAGAGAGCTACGTCAAATGGAATGCCGATAACAAAACGCTGGGCCCAGACGTGCAAAGGAAATCCCACCTTTAATCGGCTAGGCCCTTTTTGACATTAACGAGATCGTTATGCGAAACAAACGAACATTAATATTCACGTGCGTACATCTCGGTAAAACGAAGAAATCGCCGGCGGATTTTAAATTAACAAGCAGCATCCGCATAAACGGATCTGGGAAAAAGTCGGCCAACCGTAAATGGAAATCGTGATGTTTATGAAAATTACCGCGGTCTAATAGAGATCGCGACACATGTGTTTTACACGATGTAGTTGCAGCGTCCCGCGGTTCTGGTGGCGAGCGTCCCTGACATCTTCCGACACGCCGGCACGTTGTGTGGGTGGAACAATTACAACCTAACCCATTTACTGATGATTTATTCGGCCTCTTATGAGGGCCTTCCGAAGAATTAGCACACATCGCACACAACGACCCCGTAACACTAGTTTTCTGCGCGCGACACCCACCCTTCCCCTGCATCCCTTCGACCCTTTCTTCTTCGGCCGAGTTCTTCCGCGATACTTATCGCCGCCACGGTCGATGGAAAATCGCACTCAATGGCACGACCGAATTTCGTTAAAATCTCACTGTCGCTGCTACCACCCAAAATGTGAGAACTACATATTTTTATTATGTTGATTAACGGCCCATTTCCACCAAGCGATACAAATCAGGTTTTACAATTTTAAAACAATGGGAAGACAATGGACGAAAATTAAATTCCGAAAACAAAATTTAATTTAATTCGAAAATTAAACATTTCTTCCGACCTGGAATATTTCTATTCTTTGATTTTTAATATTTATATTTCATTAATAATTTTAGCAATTGATTACATACCGACATATCTAATACTGTAAAAAAGTACAGCAATTTTGTAATGGCGCCTCGGAGTCACCACTCGAGTGCTAAGTATTAACTTCAATTCGTTAATTTCAGATCTCTCATCCGAGTAAAACGAAGAGTTAACAAGCGAATAAAGTGCTGTTCCATGATTGCAGGCTCTCAATCATTTTAAGGACTGCCTGCACAGTTCCCCAGTTTTTCTTCAGATTGGAATATCGCGAAGAAAGGGGCGAAAAAGTTCAAGAGCCAGTACCGGTTTGAAAGTTATGCGGAAAAAAGTTAGGTTCGCCGGGATCGTCGCGCCTCGGATCGTAAATCATCGCCGAGGTATAAGGCAACGATATCACGGAGAGCGACATCCAAGGCGGATATCACAGTGCCGCGCGGCTAGTAATTGCGTAGAAATTGGATACGAATGTGATTTATCGCGAACGATACACGGTGGAACGGTGAATGGTGGACACTTAAGCGTTCGAGTAGAGTACTTCTTGACTCGATGTTAAAGAGCGGTTCGGGTTATAAATTCCGCCCGCTCCTGTTTCGACTTTGATCTACGAGTGCAAGCAACCGCGATCGTAAAATAAACAGCGCGTTTATTTCGGTGAAAGTTTCGGCGGACGCCAGCTATTCCGACTCGGCTGATCGATACGGGTCGATTCTTAAACCGTATTATGAATCAAAGTTGTTCGAACCGAACCGAATCTTTTTTACTACCGTTCATTTCAGTATCGAGGTATGCTCCTGAAAAATAATACTGGATCACTGTATCACGGAGAAAATACGTGCGCAAATTGTCTTGTCTTTCAACCCTTGCTATATTTTAACGAGACAGACTCGTGATGTAGGTTTTTAACAAAATCTAACAAATATGAATGTTACCCAAAACCGATTTTCCGAGCATGTTATCACATACACCAGTCAATATCGTTGTAGTAAAACATCGATTACTATCGGGCACCGTTACTTCGCTGGCTGTTAGTGATGGACACCATCGACTGAAATTATCAAGTAAATCGATAGTAGCCTACTACTATTTTCAGTCGGCTGATTTTTTTAACTATCGACTAAATTCATTTAACTGAGTCGATAGTTGTATTTAGTCGATGGTGCCCATCACTACTGGCTGTTTAATTGGGATCCCATGGAAATCACCGACACAAATTTCCCCGACAACATTTGACCAACACCAAATTTGATCGACGAATACTTTGGCCGACAACAAGTTTGACCGACGACTACTTTGGCCGACAACGATTTTGACCGACAACTAATCTAAAATCGTTGTCCGTTAAAGGCGTTGTCGGCCAAACTAGTTGTCGGCCAAAGTAGTTGTCGGAGAAATTTGTGTCGATGATTTCCATGGAACTCGTTTAATTGGTAATATTGCCCGCCAACAGCGCACAATGCTTCCGTGTTTACTGCCGGTGCTGGCTGCACAGTTTACGGTTTGGGTTAGGTAAAATTTTTTGATCAATTTTAAGGGAGGCTTTTCAACAATATTATGAACTTTATTAATTTCGGATTTCTTTCGCTAATCGAAAAGCCCCATCATCTTTTTGGAAAGGAGAATATCCCCTGAAACATTTGAGTGACCAAAATATTGAGGATCACCATCGTGCACCTCAGGTCTCTTTCGAGTGTATCACCGTGTTCAAACAATCAATTCGACTTCCAACGTGTCCGTGTCGCTCGAGTAGGGACAAATCGAATTATCGGACAGTTAATAAGAGCGGGTGCGAGGTGTCGACCGGTCTGAAAAGAAGACGATTAACGTGCAGCCTTGACCCTGAAAGCAGCATCCCTTGGGATTCCTGGCGACTGATATTGGTGACGGATTGCACTTTCACGCAAAATTGTGGAACGCGGATTTGCGAAGTGGGGGAGCAAGTGTGAAGGAAAAGGAAGAGTAGGGGTGTTGAAATGGGGGTGAAACGGAGGGGCAGGGGTGCAGAGCTGATGGAAAAGTCGGAAGCTTGCCCTTGCTCCCGTCACGGAATAAGTAGCTAATATTTCACCAGAGTATTCGAATAACGGTCGGAAAGACGGCATCTTGCAAACCGAGACGATGTCGTCGAACACGTGCCGCTTGAAGAAGGTTGCAACCTTCAATTTGATCTCGAAGACGCTCGAAATCCTCCGCGGCTTAATATCTCTGCTCCACCTTCGGTTCGAGGATCGACTCGAACCAGGCCTGAAGAGCCCGTTGAATTTTTTATTGAGCCTCGTTCTTCCGCTCCATCGATTTTTCGACGACGTCCCGGAATTGATTTCCGAATCCGCCGCGTCGTCGTCCTGCGGAATCGTTCACTAATTGTTGATCGATGATACGTCAACTGTTGTCGGAACAGCAGAATACATAATTCCCCCGAAGGAAGTCGATAATGCCAAATGAATACCCCCTTTCGCCACGGAAGCTGTCCACTCGAGGCTATTTACTACTGTTGAACAGGTGCTCTCGGAAAAATGGCGGCACCACTGTGTCTTCAACTTTGTCGATTCCAGAAGCAACAAGCTCAATGTACAAATTAAACGATCTTCAAAGAGAATGACAGATCTACAATTTCTAAATGTATTCCAAGTCTTCGTCATTGACCTTTTTTTAGTTTTCATTCCATCAAATGTCAATGCTGGAAGAGCTGCCTGACATTTCATTGTGTTCAGTGAGTATTTAAAAATTGCCACTTTGATTTGGCCTTCAAAAGTTCATAAATTCTACATTATAACTAAAGAAAATTATTTAAATAAAAATAAACTTTTAAAAATACCACGTTTTGAAAAACAGACTAAAAAGTATAGAATAATTTTTCCTAGTCACATACTGATACCTAACCTCGTATAAACAGTGGTGAAAATTTGTGATTGTGAATTTTGAATTGCTATGATAATACTTGTAAGATTTGAAACGAAACACGTGGAGCACAAAATGCATCAATCTATTGCATGCGCCCCAAAAATTATTTTATACTTTTTACTTCGTTTTTAAAAACGTGGTATTTTAAAAAATTTATTTTTATTTAAATAATTATTTTCTGCTTTTTAGTCTTGTGTTAATACTTGTATCATTTTTTATTAATACTTCGTATACTCACTAAGCTTACTGTAAATTTCACTTCGTGAACAAAGCGATGATGTATTACCGATCGTCGCGCTGCGACGTACTATCATATACTGAGCTTCGTCGCGCGTCGGAGTGAAGTGGGTCCGTGGAGTGGGGACGAGTCAGAATGCGCACGCATAGTAAAGTAGAGAGCGTTGTCGCGCGGAGTGGGGATCACTGAACGTGATAGCGTTTTATGGGGGGATGTAACGGAAAAAATATTTAATTGTTATTTCTCTTAAACGGGTAGACTTTTTAAAAAATTATTTTTGAATATTGCATTGTCATCCAATCGTAAGCTATGTTTCCAATGCCAAATTTCTAGCTCATCAGGAAGTTAGTTTAAAATCAATTGCAAGATTTGTACCGAACAAACAAACAAACGAGAAAGCGAGCTAATAAAAACGTGGTAAAAATATATGTGTATATAGTCTCACCATAGTAGAATATAATTCTTTTGTCTGACTAGAAATGTCACGGATGTACGTCAACCCGAATACAGTACTACAAAACAAAAAATAACTATTACAGCTTCCTCTCTTTTCATTCGAACAAACAGCGTAGTGCGTTTTAAATTCTCAGGACAAAGAATCGTCACATTTACATACTGATATGCCAAAAACATGCAAATGAAGTGTATCCCCTGCTCCGAATAAACTTGCTTTCCTTAACTCGCGTTAGGAGAATTGAAATGCACCCACCGTAATTGCAAGAAATTTCTCTAAACGTAGAAGGATATAAATAAATAACGAATCAATGAATGATTGAATGGTTGAATTAATGAATGAATAAATAAATAGTTAAGAAAATAACTAAATAAGTAAATGACAATGGCCATCGCAGTCAGTGCTCGTAACATTCAAAATTGTTGGTAAGTAATAACTTTGGAGGACACCACACATCCGCAGCTGTGTCCTCCGGTAATACTAGACAGCAGCAAAATTTTTAAAACGAGTCCAGAAACCAGGACAATGGACACCTATTACGGTGATCCTCGGGCTGCTATTATTTCAGCATGTCCTTGCGGCGAAACCTTAACCTTCGTTCCCCTTCGCGTTCAAAACTATACTCTTTCCTTGCTCGCGAACTTTACCGCAAAAAAATATGTTTTCGAAGATTACAAGGATGAACTTCGGTGCTCCAAGGTCCCCTCGAAGCAATGCTTGCAAAGTTCCACTATAATTTCGGAATACATTCTCTGTGGGGAAAGGTGTTTCATTAGCGAAACAAGGGAAGACAGTTGGTCCGGCGAATAACAAGATTCTTAGATCTATTAGACCTTGTTGCGACAGTAAAAACTTTTCCTGCCATGGGGTACCGCTTACTGTTATTTTTCAATGTTGCCAGATTAAGACTTGTCTCCCTTACCTCCCCCTTCCACGTCGTGCACGTGTTCGGTACTGGCAGAGAGGGAATTCCAAACAATCAAGGTAATTAATTAGTTAGTTTATCGATCGTAATTTATCTTTCAGATATTATGAATTTTATTTTCGGCGCAAGGTTCGATCATTTTTCTACACAACAAATAGCTATATTGTAGGAATACTAAACGTTGGATTCGCGGATATGAATCATCCGGTTCAAGAACCACGTTAGCTATTAAAAATATTTAATAGGAGGAAAACAAAGGACGTCCTAGACCCTAAGATAGCCTTACTGATGAGTCCTCTAGCGGGTCTAGGACGAAACATCTCCTTTCTTTTCCTCCTATTAAACATTTTTAATAGCTAACGTGGTTCTTGAACCGGATGATTCATACCCGAATCCAGCGTTTAGTATCCCTACAATATAGCTATTTGTTGTGTAGAAAAATGATCGAACCTTGCGCCAAGAATAAAATTCATAATATCTGAATCAAGGTAATGACATTAACTCTCACCCGTCTCTCGTGTCAATTTGACACGGTTTTCCCTAAATAAGTTATACTGTTCTTTTAGTTGTAGGTAAATGTTTTCCCGAAACTTTATTACTTTTATTTTTTTACTGTGGGACAGATATCCAGAAAACGTAAGATGTAAATGATAACTCATCACTTTAAATACAAAATAACTTTACCTTGACATTTCATCAATCTTTTACTACTACGTTAATTTGACACCGACGGACAAAATAAAAATTTTCTTCCTGAATCGTAACAAGCTCGAGTTTTACTTTTTTTCGTAATACTGTGTCTAATAGTATTTTGAAATTTATCTAATAGTTTTACCGCATCAAATTACATATACTCCGCCGTCTAGACGTTAATTAGGCTACTCTTCCGCTTGAATTTCCACGTTGCGATCCTCGTAGTAGAATGATTATCTATACGACCAGTTCGAGCAATTAATAAAATCATTCAATCACCGTTAGAATGGTTAATGGGGTAGGATCAGGCGGAAACAGTATCGGAGGGATCGTAAAATTAAACGAAGTTAATTTTTAAAGATGTCAAGGATGTTCGAAGATCGCGGAATACTTTCTTTTCACGGGTTCTTTCTTGATGTGCACGGGGGATGATAGAAAAGAGGAGAAAGGCGAAAGGGGAGTGGGTGGAGCGGGGAGGGAAAGAGGCGAAATTAAAACCAGCGCAATCGAAACGAGATACCTCGACGTCTAGTGTAAATCTATCTTCAAATGGAACAAGAGCAGAGACCAGGTTGTCGCGAACTCTCGATGTCCCCGAGGTAAAATCGAAGGCTACAGCCTTGCCTCTGTATTAAGCAAAAGCAAAACGATTCCGTTGGGCACCGCCATCGTCGACGGATCGTTCGAATATCCACTATTATTTAGAAGTGTTTCAGTAATTAGACGGACCCAGCGATTGTTGCGATTTTAATAAATTGTCGAGGATGGTTTTTCCATATTAAAGGAGTACACCTAATCAGCGGGATTCAAGAGTGTCTAGCATTATAAATGTGAACAACGATCGCATTACCTTGAGACACACAGGTGGCCTTCTCACGAGACAGAAAGCTCGTGTAATTTTATTTAACCATGCTATTTTCAGGGCACGTATTACCGTTCGAATCGTAATGACAGAAAAAAATAGCTAGGATAGAGGACATCTATAATATACGACACGAGTCGCGGCGACATTTGCTGTATCAACGATCGTGCACAGTGTTTCAGATAATTTTCTTATAGCATACGAGTTTCATTCCCGAGCTACTCCACTTTCATCTCCCCTGCTCGCTTCTTTCTTTCCATAGTTCTCTATGCACGCTCCATTTCTCTATTCTGTTTCATTTTCGAGCTCCTGCGTGAACAATGAACACTGCTGAATGTTGCTCAACTGGTCAGCTGTTCGAATTGATTGTTAATACATGTATAGAATCATCGTAGAAAAGAGATGTTTTGTACCTTGTACAAACACTACTTTGAAAAAATGACCAGCAATTGCCAATATATCGCTGTACATGATCATTGTATAATAGGGGCGAGAATATTAAAAATGTGCTTGATTTATCACGGAGGTTACGCAGTAAATAATTGATTAAATTCGAGCATGTTTCGTCGGAGAAAACCGGTCACTATATCAGACAAAAATCACTAGCAATTCACAATCTGTGCAATTGTTAGTTGCAGAAGGAATTCAGGTCGCGAGTACGGTATGCGAAATTGAAGGTGTACGGTATGGTACGATCAAACGTACTCCATGTATACTTTATCGTTCCGGATCTATGCACCTTGATAACCGGCCTTCTCCGCGATCCATTGCAAGTTGTTTTGCATTCATGGAAACGAGCTATGGGACATTAGTATTAAAAGATTTCTCATCGACCGACTTCCTAATTGCATCGTTACTTATTGACCCGCGGAACATCGTTCGCCTCTGTTCCCAACGAAAAGCTCTTGGATCGCCGAGTCGGATTTCATCAGATCATACGGAAGAAATCAATATCTGTAAGACTCGACGATTCTTCAACCAAGTTCTCGTTTACCGTGACAGCTGCGCGTTTCATTCGTTTGGCGACATGGTAATTAGTCGTTGAATCAACGAATTCCTTTCGCTCTCTCGCATAAAGCGAATAGGATGGCCATGGCAAAGAAGTCCTCAGTCTCCTTGTCGCCCCGTGTGACCTTGCACCCTCGCGCTTCTTCGTAAGTCTGCGATTAAAAGACGATTAATTCGCGTTGGAAAGAATCGGGCCGTCCGCAAGAAACGCTTATCTGCTAGGGGTGGATTGCTGGAATCTCGCCGTAAAATTAAAATTGAAATTCTTCGTACGAAGTTTCCGAACTTGGCTATGGCCAATTATTCGACGCTGCGGGAACAATTATTGGGATCATTAGCGGGAGCAACAAAGACATTAACTTTAATTGTTTCCTCGAGAAACCGGAAATGTGCTGGTCGAACGTCGAGATTATCGTTGTTGTGCCGGCAATGTTGCCATAATCTTTTTTGTTGCTCCATTGGTCCACTACCATTATTATTGTCAATCTTATTGATTCATTGGTCCAATACCATTATTTTCATGATTCTTGTTGTTTTATTGAATATTTACCATTATTATTATCAGTCTTGTTACTTTATTCAACCATGATCATTGCCATTATCATTCATGTTACTTCATTGGTCCATTACCATTGTTATTACCATTCTCGTTGCTTCATTGGTCCAGTACCATTATTGTCATGTTTCTTATTGTTTCATTGAATATTTACCATTATTATTATCAGTCTTGTTACTTTATTCAACCATGATTATTGCCATTATTATTCATGTTACTTCATTGGTCCATTACCATTATTATTATCATTCTCGTTGCTTAATTGGTCCAGTACCATTATTGTCATGATTCTTGTTGTTTTATTGAATATTTACCATTATTATTAACATTCCTGTTACTTTATTGGCCAATTACCATAACCATGATCTTTTTTATTGCTTCATTGGTACAGTAACATTATTCTTATCATTTTTGTTGCTTTATTACCATTGCCATTACCATTCTTGTTGCTTGATTGGTGCATTACTTTTATTGTTGTGATTCTTGTTTCTTTAGGACAATAAGGGACTAGTACCATAGAGGGTTAATTTTTCGGTGCACAGTGAAGACAACCACGATCAGCAACATTGTCAGTCTCATTAACTGAAAAATCCAAGCTGTTGCGAGCCAATCGACAAGAAAGTTGCGGTCGTTCCGAAGCGTTCGTATTAGCCGATCGGATGAATTCGATTGCTGGCAGAGGAGCCAGCACGTTGCCGACGAGCGTCGACGGCTCGACGAGATTTATGGTCTCGATCGAACTTTCTGTGCAGCGTTTCTTTTCCGAGACGTCATCGTCGCCTTGAAGTGTCACGCCGCGGCGTCGGCTGCACTGTCGGCCACACTTTGTAAAGCTCTCACCCCGCTGTAACTTTTGGGTGTAAGCTGCCTTGGAAAAAAGCTATCTAATGTCCCGTCTAACTTTACAGGTGGTTGCATTGACCTGTCAAATCTGCCGGTTAGATCCTCCATTTCGTTTTGTCGAGACGATTATTCTGCAAAGAAAAATAGAAACCAGAAGTTTAGTGAAATTGTATTTGCTTTTTTAATAATTTTCTTGTACCATGTAAATAATTTACTCGGCTTCGATGTTTAACAACAATCGAATTGTACTCGGTTTCACAGGGGTTTACGGAGCTGCATCGGCAGCCATAATCCGCAAAAGGGTTAAGTCGAAGGGAAAATGGTGGCGTCGTGATCGCCGACGACATTCCCGACTTCGCTAATTATTTCGTCAGAATCGATTGGGGAGCCGGCGTGCTCGCACTGTTGAATATTAATTAGTCGACCGGTCGAATCAGTGCATTCGTTTGAATGCCATCTGCGTTTAGGATACGCTGAATACCTAAAGCTCAAGCTTTTACCAAACAATCGATAGAATGAAGGACTTCATAAGATAAAGAAGGAGTTAAGACCAGCATCGTTTGAGTCCTCATTAATCTTGAGTGTCTCAATTATTCTTATTTGCTCGGCGAGGATCATTTTAACTGTGTTTAAACGTTCTCGTTTTATTCGGTGAAATTTTTCCATTACTCATTTATTTATACCGAAATCTGGTAATTATTCAAAAGCTATGAAACATGCGCACCAATCATAACATATACTCGTGTATTGGACATGGAATCGCTGTGGGAGGTTGCTCGAGTTTTAAAAGAAAATGTTTCTACACTTTGCGGTTTGTTGTTCCAATTTAATTTCATCGAATTTTCGCGGTGCTGACGTGTTGCGTATAAAATCATTTCGAGAAATAGTAAAATCACAATTCATATTTCCAGCGCGACACAGTTATTTCGCTTCACGTTAAATAACTTTTTCGGATAACGTCAACGCGTATTTTAAACGGTCCTCTAATTTTTCTTCGACAGAGGGTAACAAGATATATTTCTTTTGTGGTTTCCTTTCGTAATTTCATCGGTCAGCAGATTTCTTTCGAATGGAAACCAACCTTGAGGAAGTTAAGGACGGTTTATCTCGCTGGCAACAGGAGTTCTCTCGCTCGACGTGATTGTAAACGCTTCATTTTTCGTCGTCTGTCGGTATTTGCTTCGGTAATGGTGTACGTCCGTTACGTTTGCACGGGGAATCGCAGACGCCGATACGATCCATTAAATTTCTTTCGATCAAATTGTCCGGAACCCATGCATCGTGGCTGTATACTCATCCAAGCATCGCTAAACGATCGCCTACGCTCGCTTCTCTCTGATCTTTTGACCGTCTGCCAATTCTCTAATCGTACTTGCTAGTTTTTATTCATTTAATAACTCCGTGGCTGAAACGACTCCTCCCACTTTATCAGCAATCGAAATTTCCATAGTTTAGCCAAAAATATTTCGAAGTTATCGCAGGGACACCTGAGTAGGCTGTGTTATTCGTGTCTGCATGCTGTCATTTTATATCAGAGTTGGGCAAAACGTAATCCGATTACTTATTGAAAAAAATTACGGCTTATTAGCCAATCTTCTTGACTTTTTATTGGTACATTATTTATTAGTATATTAGTATATATTAAGTATTAATCGCGGCTGCCGAATCATCAGTAATAATTAATTATAATGAATAAGAAGGGAATCGGAAGTTCTTGTAATCAATGTTCGTGATTGCTTGTTAATTACTAATCATGAGATAATTATATATATATATATATATATATATATATATATATATTTAATATCGTTTAATCTGTACTTTTGCTGTAAAAACAACATTATGAATAAACAGATTCTCGACGAAAATCTGGTGGTTTTTTTATCTTTTACATTGAAAGTATCATAGAGTGATGAATGGACTTTCTTCAGAATTGTCGCTTTTATTGAATAGTGAGAGAAGAAAATTTTCTATGGTTGTGAATATTACAATTCGCGTTCGCTGATATCGCTGATTAGGTTTCTAGTAATTTCAGATTTAAGAAAACGCGACAAAGAAAAGGTTTTCACGGGTTTGCTCGCGCCGAGTGAGAAGAACGACAAGGTCGAGGCCGAACGGGGAACAAGAGTGAGGGGGGAAGGGTGAGAGGGATAGCGTGGGTGTGAGAAACTAATCGAGATTCTAATTGAGTTGCCACTGTAATCGCATCTCCATCGATAATTCCATACCAAATAGAATATGTCCACAATTTGGTATCTCATATCCGTTAATTAAACTGAAAACTTCCGAACGTGAGATGATGCGAATATTCTAGTTGCTTTTAGGCGATCAAGGCTGTCGCTGGTGACCGTGGGACGGTGCATCGGAGAGCACAAAAAAAAAGAATCACGGGGAAATAGAATTATCTGCAAGCAGGAAATTGAAATAGAAATAATTGAGTGTAAAGAGCGAAGAGGGATGGCAGGGAGCGAGCGAAGAGGAAAATATATCAAGGGTATGGGTAAACATACATATATCGTTCAGGGGATAAGTAAACTATGAGTGAAACTTTATCGAAAATTGTTGGGATCATCCCGAGGCAAATATGATATTAAAACAATTTTTACCGAACAGAAGTTTTAATGGGAAACAGTTCGAAAGAATATTCGGAAAGTTAAACGAGCTTTTATCGAATTTCATCGAGTTTCGTTTAATTCTCGGAAGTCCAACTAATCGGAAATATTGTTAGTTTTAGGGGAAGGAACCTTTTCGTGTTAGGAAAAGAAGCTTTTCAGAAACCTCTTTGCTTCGTTGTGCCATTTTTTTAGTAACTGATCAACAGTACTTGTTCATTAAATGATAGATGATTGTTTTTAGTTAGAGTTTGTTAAATAGATTGCTTCTATGATTACTTCTATGATTACAAAGAATGAGATGGAATAAAGTTGCAAATATTGTCTTTGCGAGCTAGAGGACAGTTAATCACCACCTTTCACTTTCATCCACTGAAGAGCGAACACATGATAAATCCAAAAATCAGAAGCAGCAGTTTGTCAATAGTTGTATCCACTCATTTGACGATTTATCCCCTGGATAAATCAGAAATTCTTTGACAACTATCGGCGTCCGGTTTTACGTGACTGGGAAAAGTGGAGGCGTCCACGGGCCGGAGTGTGGGTGGCTCGGTAAGAAAAGTAGTAACAAAGTCGACCACAACTTGGAGGGGGGAAAACAACATTACGGGCGAAATATATATCACAGGATATCTTAAAATATAGCGAACTGTGGCGTCTGACGTGCAAAAGTTCAAATGTAAATAGCTAAACTGTTCTCAGTCAGAGAAGATGTATTCAACTATTCATAAAATAATCATCCGAAGTTCAGGAATTCACACGATTCATCTGGACAGCTTTGTCCAAACACTTTGCATTTCGCTTAAACGTTTGGTTTCCTCAGCAAAACGAAACGCCAAGGATGAAAACAGTGAATGATTCCGCTTTCCGATTCTTAGTCCACGGCCGCTCTTCTCTTCGCCGAACTTCCGACGAGTTTGTAATTCGGTTTGCACAACCCATCGCGGATACCTAACTCATTTTACTTGAGTCCTGAGTCGCGAGCTCGGAAAGATTTCGTTATAGTTCGACTGCCAGTGCCCGTGAAATATCCTGGCTTCCGTACTTCCCGTCTTCCTTCGAATCTCCTTATTTTTCTGGGATCTCCGGCCAACAGTGGAACGTGCTTTTCGTTTCCGGTTCCCGGAATCCACTTTCCGTGTCGTAATTAATTGCTTTTATTAACTCAGCTTCGGGAGTGTTTCCATCAACATTTATATTAACGTGGAAACATGACGATCTATACTCTCGTCTCATTATTAATTATTGATCATTGCGAATTTTTACGCCGAATCAAACTTATCTGCATCGATCGTTCTACTTTTAATAATTTCAATGTCGACGTCCACAAATGATGAAAATCATTTTTTTAAAAATGATCTCTCTGGAATTTTGTAAAAAAAGTGGAACGAAATTAAATTTTATTTTCAGTGGTAAGTAGTCCTTGTAGATCTGAAATCAATTAAATCGTACTAAATTCTGTCGAATTTTTTTTTTCAGCAATTGTTTTTTTAATTTTTAGATAATTAGATAAAGATCCGCAGTCTATTCATCAACGTAAACTAATTTCTCAAGACATTCTCAATGTTTCAAATCCGTAAAATATCTCATATATGTTTTAAGGGACAAGAATATTTGTACAGATTTTTCGCCAAAGTATTTCCGCAATATTCACATATTTCACGTTTCGCAGTGTCCACCTAAGTGTTGAAATACTTAAGGGGAGGCAGTGTACAAGCTCGCAGGGCCTGTCCATCGGTCACGCACGGAATTCGATCTCGGTGAGAGACAAATCGGCCAGACTCACCCCTCGGGCGATTTCACGCGGCGTCAAACTTCCGTATCGAGTTGGTCGAGAATGTGACCGAGTATGCGGGCCGTTGCACCTTCCAGACAATTCATTCAAAGGTGTAGAAGTTCCCCCGCATTGCGGGCTTTTATTTACAGTCGGCCGACCGTCCCGCGAGCACGAGCCTCCTGATCGATCTTGCGTATTTCCCAGGAATCACGAAACGCAGCCTGCGAGCTTCCTTTCCTCTCTCCCTCAGAGTTTCTTCGTTTTGCTCGCCCTGTCAAAAGAAAAGGGAGTATATCCTTGAAAGAGCGAGACCGATTGTGCCCCGATCGATCTCCAGCGCGATGCCAAATTCAATTCGAACCTTCCTGTCCGAGGATTCTGCGGATTCGCGAGTTTCTATTCCGACACACCGTTACTGAAATTTTCGAATTTTTTAGAAACTTCTCTGCAATCATTTGCACTTTATAATGGAACCCATTTTTAATATTTCAAAAAATGTTAGGTATCTCGGATACTTTTTGGAATTTTTCAACCCATATTTTCGCCCCTCATTTCACACTGGGAAAAGATCAATAAAGATGTTTTTATCCAAAAATTGATAAGTGAACATTTATACGTCTTAGGTTTAATTGCTTCTCTTATTAACGCGCATTTTGTTTATTGTACATTCTCCGAACGTTTCCTTTCCTTTCCGTTTTCAGCACTGGGTGTGATTAAACCTTTTATGTGTCGATGTTTCCCCGTATAATTACATATTCATTCTCATGAATCCGTGGGCAATCTATTAATTACTCCGCGAGGAGCGCAGACTGTGGGGGAGAAGGGGGCGAGCGAGGGTTGGAAAGAGTTTCGCAATTTCAGCAGCTCCGTGAAAGCCAGCATGAAAAAGTGAAAAATAAAAACATTTCCGACGGATATTTCTCTAATTCGGCCCAACTGGATACTGTTTCAAATGCTCCACCTGCCTCCACTTCAAACATTTTCAACGTCTGAATTGCGAAGTGTCAGGCTAGCCCTCTATTGCCTTCCCTTGGGAGCCTTATACGTACAACGTGGCTGGAAATTATTCACGACTTTTTCAAACTAATATTCAATATTTTAATAACATAACAAATCGTTTGTCTTTAGTTTCAATGTGTCCGTCAAAGAAGAAATGAACATCGATTATACAGGGTTGGGCGCCATATTTTGCCATCTAGATTTACGTCATTATAATTAAAATATCTTCTAAACTAATGATTTTTTTACACAAATAGATTAATACTTTTTTGTAAAGAATATGAAGGAGCATCAGCTGATGCTAAAAAATATATGATTCCATTTAAAAAAAAATATTAATGACCTTCATATGTCCTTTACACGTCCACCTACAAAAAAAATGTACCATCAGAATGTGCCCCTCTCAAACTTTTTACTCTCTGCTCGTCGCGAGTTTTGACGATTCCGTTTACTATTTCGGCAGTCTTCGTCGTAAAATGTCGCGCCCAACCCTGTATCATCGAAAAGATCTTCTTTAAACGAGCGTGTTTGAAATCCGTTTATTTCCATGTAACAATAGAAAATTGCGAATCGTAACGAATGTTCCTGTGCCACGAGACTCGACTAAATATTTGACCACTCGTTTCACATATTACAAAATCTATTAACAGCGAAGTAGCTTCTACGTTATCACGATCCCCGTTGAGTTCAATAAATATTTAATCAGATGTGAGTGAAGTTGCCAATGTACATTTCGCGTGCAAACGTATGGCATCGCACAAAGCCGTGTGTTCCAGGCAGAATTTCATTGTCATAAAAAGGGACGAGACTCGAAACGATTGATACCGAGTTTCTACACGTGAAATTGTCAACGTTCCTCGAATTACTATTTTCGCGAAGATACAAGACCCGGAGCAATTTCGTGGTGGAATTCCCGATAATATCGAAATAGGCCCATTATCGTGTAATCCAGGGATTTCTCGAAACTGTACACACCGAGCATAAATTACGCGTAATCCTGGGATTTCTTGCACCGTCACGGGGTAGAAATCAACTGTATTGGTTGAGCAATTGTACAACTGGGAGCTTGAGAATTCAGAGTCTCGAAAGGGCTTGTTCTTTCGAAGTTTCGCGCGCTCTACTTTCTTTACAGAAGTTTCAAAATTATTGTTGTCACGTGTCTGGTATGCTTTATTCAAGATCAACGCTGGCATCCTTTCTTTTTATTTATCGTTTCAATAGAAATTACAATATTATTCTCATTTTGTTCAAAAACTTATAAATTATCAATTTCGCTGGCATCTCTAGAAATAATCAATGTGCCATCTAATACTGCGGTGTCCAAGGTGGTTCGGAACCCACCTTTTTTTATTGGAGAGGGTAGTGTGGGACTCGGCTCCCCCCTCATTTTATTATCATTACCTATTATTATTCTAACGGATTATCATTACCTAAAGTATTCTAACGGCTTCACCCACTAAACGCCCACGGCTCAGGGCCCCTTTTCGGTCCCTTTTTGGCTTACTAAATTACGTCAACCCCCACCCTCCACGACCCGCTGTCCGCATTCAACTGGAGGGAGGGTTAACTAAAAGCCACTCCCGTTCTTGGCTTGAGGTTCAGAACCCACTTTAATAAACTGTAGGACCTGTCGCGAAGTAACCTTAACAAAGAGTTGAGAGTGAAGTAAAATAAATTTTAAGAAACTTATCAATTTGTGTGTGTGTGTGTGTGTGATGGATGAGCAGGATTCAATCTGCAGGAAATTACGTTCACAGAATACTAGAGGGATTCGAGTTAATGAACGTGTTGTTCTGCCTATGTATAAATAATCAATCCAATTGAGAGCAGTTGTTCAGATACGCGCGCGCGTGTTCGTTCATTCGGACTAAAATGTTAGATTATTCCACAAAAACTAGGCAACCAGTTCAAGTCCCTTTTATTCATTATTCGTAACGATGTGTCTGCATAATGAATTCGCCTATGTCTGGTCAATCCTGACCCGATATCAGCGAGCAAGTAGTAATATACGTGACCCCGTCTCTTTATAGCTCTACATGAGTCTCATATATGAGAAGAATTGTTTCTGTTACGATCACTTCTAATCAAACAGTAATGTAAATTGTATAATATAAATTCATTCATTTACTTAATAATATCGTGAATTGCATAAGTAATCAATAGACGTCCTTATAAAGACTTCCAATAAAGATCCTTATGCATTAATGAAGAAATTCGTTGGATGAAATATAAAACAGTCAAAGATTTAAAAAATTCAAGACTGTTGTAATGTTGCTTTTAACGTAACACGGTTGTTCAAGGATGAAATCAATTTTCATGTAATTATTGCTTCCCACAACCAATGCAAAGCATGTAATGTAAATTTTATAATATAAATTCATTCATTTACTTAATAATATAGTGAATTGCATAAGTAATCAATAGACGTCCTTATAAAGACTTCCAATAAAGATCCTTATGCATTAATGAAGAAATTCGTTGGATGAAATATAAAACAGTCAAAGATTTAAAAAATTCAAGAATGTTGTAATGTTGCTTTTAACGTAACACGGTTGTTCAAGGATGAAATCAATTTTCATGTAATTATTGCTTCCCACAACCAATGCAAAGCATTATTATTTTCCACAAATATCCGCAGTCTAGTAATCAATAGCAGCTGAAAATACATGTTGATAATTATCCAGTTGAGCAACATTGTCTCTGCGAACGCTCGATCTCCAAGATGTCTCGGTGTTTAACCCGAGATTGTCAGTGACACGTGGACTTTTACTGGCGAGTGTATCGAGGATTTCGGTTACTGTCATCCTGGACAACATTTTCGCCCAGCAACGTCCTGATATCGAGGGGGTTTCCCCGTTTTCCCTGGCTGGCAAGTCTGCGTCCCCCCGATTCGCCTTGTACATCGCATGCGGGTGCATGTGCCGGTGGATGGTTGCGCGTGCGCGCGTTTGTCGACTCGGCAGACAGCCCGCCGCTACGGGTGCATCTCGCGGCAGTTCGCAGTCGTCTTCTAAAGCAAGCTCATTAGTCGCTCAGCATTCGGCCGGGACACATTTTCGTGGGTCCCACTCGTTGCTCATTGAAACCCAGTTTCGCACCATCCACCAACGACACCTACCTCTTCTTCACAAATATCACCTCTTTTCTATCCCTTCTCTAATCGCACCTTTCGCTTCGGACATAAAGCACACACTTTTCTAACGAAAACCACGAAAAATCCCCGAGAAAAAGATCAGAACTTGAGAGAGAAAACGAAAACGTGAAAGAGAAAAGCAAACAAGAGAAACGATTCACGGTGTTCAGCCAAGGTGGAGAAGAAGAAGAAGTAGGAGGTGGCAGGTGTCCCGCGAGACAGGGGATGCAACTGAACTCGATGGGCTCCTGTGCACGTGCCAGCTGACTCTCTCGAAAGGAGCGTCGAACTTGCAACGACCGTGCGGCTCCCACCCTTCTTCTTTCTCGCACGGAAATCCCTGTGTGATTCATCGTCGTCGTCTAGACCCCAGTTTTCATCGGTACTAGAGAAAGAGTTTCCCTTCTATGAGAACGACTTCCGTCCGGTTCGCGTGAAGATCCGATGATCTGGTGTCGGGGGTGAGAGAGGGTATAGTTCCGAAACGTTGAAAAGAAAGTATATTGATCCGGAAACGGTGAACCGGATCGAGAGGTAGTTAGACCGCGAAGTCGGGCAGGGGTCGTCGACCACGGCGACGACGCTGAGGACGAAGACGGCCGAAAAAGACGACGGAATCGTCGAAGCTCGCGACGAGCAGCGGCTCGGTCCATGGTCGAAACCACTTCGATCCAGCGGTTCACGATCAAGTTCTCCATGCTGCAGCCACCGTCTCCCTTATTAGAGATGGCATCGTTGCGTCTGCCGGACTCCGAAGAGTTCGACGTCGACCCACGTCGTAGGAGCAATAATGCCAACGTGCCGCCCACGACCGTCGCTGCCATTCCTCCCGCCACTGGCACGCTCTTTCAGATGCGAAACGACTTCGGCAACCTTCTCAACAACCTGATCACCGAGGCGATCACCGTCAACCCTAGGACCACCATGGAAGAACACGGCGGATTGTTGAACGCGAGCAAAACCGTCAATCTATCCACCGCCGAACAGATTCCCGATCGATTGTACAGGCACAGCATGGCCATGTCCGCCGTCTACTGTGTCGCCTATGTCCTCGTCTTCGTTGTCGGCCTGATCGGCAACAGTTTCGTCATCGCTGTGGTGTACCGATCCCCAAGGATGAGGACTGTCACGAACTTCTTCATCGTCAACCTCGCGGTCGCCGATGTACTCGTCATCGTGTTCTGCTTGCCTGCTACCCTGATGAGCAACATCTTTGTTCGTGAGTACCGAGAAATCTTCTTCTCTCTCGAATCGGCTGGTTCTCTTCTTCTCTGTTTTCAAATTAAAAGGTGGCGACGGAGAAAATCGGACTGATCATATTAGGTATTGTTTTTATCAAAAGTCTTCGTGGCTACGGCCATTGGATGGGAAAAATAGTAAAGGGAAGTGAAATCAATGAGTTTTACAGTTTTCTCTGTATGGAATTATTGAATATTAATTAATAGGGGACATTAAAGTGTGTAAAAGGAACTTGGACACTTGTGTGAGACAGTACATATTAGAGGAAAGTATTAAAACAAGGATAACGAGATTGGTAGTAATTGCTTGGATCTCGAACGGCTCGAAGAGGCGAAGCCAGCGGTCTTCAGCAGTTTCTCATAAGAAAATTATGGAATATTAATCATCGGAGGGTTTCGAGGGTCCAGATATTTGTCGTGAGATGAAAATAAATGGGGTTTTGGTAGCAGGGAGAGGTAGGGTGGTTCTCTGGTAGAAGTGTCCGAGGTCCGAAAAACTGTGCAGACGATGGAATCGATCGGGCGTATTGATCATGCGTGGGTGGCCGGGCAAAGGAGGACTTGGAAAACACGAAAATTGGATCGTGGACGATTAAACGGGCGGCAGAGCGCGAGCGATCCGTTCGCCGCCGTCGATTTCGCCGTTGCAGGGCCTCCAGTTCCAGTCCTCGGTCGACCTCGAAAGGGAGGTCGGAGGCAAAAGGGTGGAGGGGCCTCCCTTGGTACTACGGAATCGATCCTTTCGCGACTCTCTCTCCGGCGCGGCGCGCTGTTCACGCTCGATGCACCAAGCGTATCGCGATCCCGTTTTCAGGGGCCGACAGCTTCATCTCGACTAACTGCAGATAAATTATTCGATAATGGAATCGCGTGATACCTACTCGACAAAGTGCAAAGAGGCGTCCATCGGATTCTTTTCAATTTTCTGAATTCGATTGGGCCGACGCGTTCGCGGTGATTTCGGTGCTTTCAGTCGATCGGTAGAAATGGAATGACGATTCTTTTCGCAAAGAATGAGAATTGATTTAACCCCTGGTCGTATCATTTTCTTTATAGTTACGGTGAATAAAAAGTCGTTATCCTGAAAAATGTCGTAGAAGAGAGAAGAAAATGTATATTTTTTAAAAGCTACATATTTATTTTAATGCTTAATTAATTGGAAACGAATCAAATTTTATTTCATTTAAATAGAAACGCGTGACATTCATAGTTCTTAAACTTTGTTTAAAATCTTCGCGACGAGTTTGACTCGTTAAAATAGGTCAAGGGGTTAATGCTATATGCATTTTAGAGAGAGTGTTGATTATATTTTTGGTCGGTAGCAGGTGGAAATAAAGTGATCGAGGTTCGCGAAGGCTTTGACACCGTCCGAGCTGCCAATATGAGTCAATCAGTAGTAGGAAAGAGACTATAATAAGTACGGAGATGTAAATGACCAATTCAATGACGATTAATTAAATGGGTCAGCTAATTCCGATAATACCAAAGGATAACGAGGTGTATGGTGCACAAATATGAATTCGTCGGCGGGACGATGCGCAATTAAGCAGAGATCGTTACGTGTGCAGTGTGTATACGATGTAACATCCATCTAATTACGATCAGAAACATGGAGCCGTGGAGTACAACCAGTAATTTAGGTCTACAAATTTCAGGAAAATTTTAATCGAAGATATATATTTTACATATTAAAAAAACAACTAAGATCGAACGATATCATTGCAAGAATTAGTATAAACGCTTGAAAATTGTTTCTATAGTTATTGATATCATAAAATTCAATTTTATATTTCTACTTTAGATTTCCACTTAAAATTTTCGCGTCTTCTTCCTGCGAATAACAGTGGAACGCTTGTTGAAATCTCCCGGAAACATGTTCCGCTATGATACTGCTTCGTTTATTTCTCAAACTAATTTCCGATAGGCTACTTCATAGCTATCGAAGTTTAATAAAACTGCGTTTTCAATCAATGCATTTATTCTTCGCACTTGATCGAAAATCGGGAACTATCTCTTTCCGATATTCAAACGGAAACAAACGAGCGAAGAGCACCTCGGGACCATTTTATGGGATCGTATCGATACTGATTTCCATTTTTCCCGTGTAGCGAACGATGCAAATTGCGGGTCAGTGAAACCTAAATAAAACTCTGATACGGATCGCATACTTCGTGTCTCTCCTCTTCCAGACGACTGCTCCCATTTGTTTCAGCTGTTTTGACGAATGTAAAACGCTATACGTTTGTAGGAGTGATCGATGGAGAACCATTACCTTCGCAACGGTCTCCATTTCTCAAGTGTCTTCACTTACACAAATTTCAAGTTAGAAAACGTCAAATTTCTTTAAATTTTTATATTTTACTTTTAAGTGAATTTTTTAAAGTAAAATGTGTGTCGAAATAGTGAAATGTTTTGCATAAATTGTAGGGGAAAAACAGGATTTTTTCTGATTTTTCTCTGGTCAAATGTGGGTGTAAAAAAACGTTACTTCTTTGTAATTAACGCTCTTGAACCGTCAGAAAATTAATGTTCCCTCTTCAGGTAAACCTCACGAGCTGAAATTTTACAGGCTGAATGTCATTATGTATGTAGAGTGAAATATCTCTCTTGAATTCGAAATCATCGGAAAATGTGTAGGTCAAGGACAATGGTGTTGAACAGATATCTCTCCTCCCAAGGTCATGTCTCTGGAGATGTCAAGGTCACCGGTGATATTTCTAAATATTTCTCTATCTTCGCCATCACATATTACAACGCACACTAAGCCGCATCTCCAAATTAAATTTAAATTAACTTTGAAGAAGAAAAAACATTACCAGTGACAGTAATGTTACAAGTGTTACTAGAATGTTTCGAATACCAACCAACACTGTCCTTAATTAAACAAACTTTTTCAATTTATACTTTCATTACGTTAAATACGAATAGAAAATGTTTGTTCTTTCATCGATCGCAAATGATTAAACCGCAGTGTACCCGTGCGTTATGCAATTAACAATTGTTCGAGGTTAGTTAAATTGAATAAAAGTTTTATTTCTGACACGCTAGATATATTTTTAATCGTGACCTACTCTTTAACATTATATTACAGAAATGTAATATTAATGTTTCGGAAATCGGGTCAAAGTCGACATTCAATTAAAGGAAGAAATACAATTAAAAAAGAAATTTCACTTTTGGGTCAGATTGACATCTGGGTCATTTTCATATTCTGCCTAGGTGGCCATGAATGTCGTTCTATATGCATGAGATTCGTGCTCGAGGAATATCGTTATGTCTAATGAACGATCATTCGATCGATCAGCCGTTTAATAAACGATTTATTCAACTTGCTGGGAATGAGCGAAAAAGGTTGCTGCGACGGCTGCGTAGCAAAAACACACTGAAATTCGACCGTGAGACTCCAGACTCCTTCGAGCTGCCAATTGTCAACGGAGTCGCATGACTAACGACGTCATTAACACGCACTCGCACTCGTTTATGTTTTTCGTAAAGAACTCAAGTGGCCCAGACCCGTCTAGAGCCCACGAGCTCATTCCGCATGCAAAATATCGTCGTCGCCGCCGACTCTGCTGCATTTCCATCTTGGAAACACGTCGGAATTTCTCTGGGCCTTAGCTGATTCCACGATACATTCACATTACTAAATCAGGATTATTAAAAAATTCCATTCAAATGTTTCCCATGACAATTTAAATTCAAAATTTAAACTCCATTCCCGCGTACATTCGAAATTATATTACAACCACCTTATTAAATAGGTGAAAGATATGAATTAAAATTTCGAATTCAAGAGTGATATTTCAGTAAAACTTCAGCTCGTGTGCTTTAGCTGAAGAGGGAATATTAATTTTTCTGACAGTTCAAGTATATTAATTACACTGTCCAACAAATTTAAACTTAGAGTTAGAGTTTTTCGCGCTGATTCCGCGAATCTGGTTTTAATTTTTCTCCTGCACTCACAGTTTGTGAGAAATTTGAATTTGAAAAAATTGAACAAATATAGTGATGTTATTATAAAAGATATTGTATTGTTCTTACCACCAGAAGATTCTCTAGACTTTCCCAAATCCAGTGATGTGTGATAGTAATACATTATGATTGTTTGAACATGTTTAAACAATGTTTAAACAATCATTAAAAGCGGAGAGGCACCACTTTTGCACGTTTTTTTTACTGATATTTTTTAATGTACCAGAAAGAATAAGAGTCCAGCGGAGAATTGAACTACACCACGCGATAGAGCAGACTTTTATCTTGAGAAACCATCCTGTCAAGTTGCGCATGTTGACCAGATAGCAAAATATCACCGCGGAACACGAGTCGCCGCCAGTGACGCTCACCACTAGAGCGAGCGTTCTATTTAGAGCAATGATATTTTACTTTCTGGTTCGGTAAAAATGTCGACGTTCGCAACTTGACAGGGTGGTTTCTCAAGATACAACTCTGCTCTATCGCATGATATAGATCAATTTTCCGCTGGACCCTTGTTTTTTTTGATACATTAAAAAATATCAGCAAAAAACGGTGCAAAAGTGGTGCCTCTCCGTCTTTAAACATGTTTAAACAATCATGATGTATTACTGTTGCACATCACTGGATTCGGGAAAGTCTAGAGAATCTTCTGGTGGAAAGAACAATACAATATCTTTTATAATAGCATCACAATATTTGTTCAAAGTCGAAAAATATGTTTCTTTTCAAACTCAAATTTCTCAAAAACTGTGAGTGCAGGAGAAAAATTAAAACCAGATTCGAATTCATCGCGAAAAACTCTATAAGAATCACATAGTGAGAATCGAAAAGATTTTTGGCTGTTGGATCGTGTTATGAAGAAGTAGCGAAAAAATCAGGATAATTATAAGTTACATTGAAACATTTATTAAATTTAAACTCTATTCCCCCGAGTACATTAAAAATGATAATTGCTTTATAATTTTGTTATCCGTCTGTAAAACGCGACATTGTTTGTCAACACAAAAAGTGTAAGACAAGAATGGTTGGGGTATTTTCCTAGGATTCTCGCAACTACTCTTGTCGAGAGTAAGAGGGTTAAGTATATTTACGTATATTTCTCCGCAGATAGGGGTGTAGCGTTAGTTTCCTTGAGAAGCTAATTCAAGCATAATTAAACCCCGAAGAAGCACGTCGATTAATTGCTTTGAAACTGGTTGCAAGCGACAGGACCACTAGGTTTTACGTCCTCCAATCTACCCTGGTCTTTGTTCACCTAATTACCGAAACAGGATCCTACATCGCTGCCTCATTGTCTAACACTATACCGCAACATTACACCATCGTTTTGCCGAACGATGGATTATCGTCACCATTGGTCGACGATGTAGCGTGTTCTTTTCTTCGTGTGTACGTTTCGTGAAGACAAATCTCAAAGTTCCCAACGAAATTGAAGTAGTCTTAGGTGCCATCGTGTTTCTGCTACCTTGTAAAGCAGAGAAGAAATCGTCTTGGGCGTTGAGTGATTACTAGGAGGCGGAAAGAGGTTCCTCCCTCTCGTAGATTGACTTCTCCCGAGGGAATCCCGAGTGATGTTTAATTAATTCTTCTTGCCTGTCATTGCACTCTTTTTTTAATTAAAATAGTCCGAAATGTGCACGATCCCGTTGAATGCTGGGACGGATTAAAAATGCTGGGAGATGGACAAAACTTTGTGTAGAAATATTACATTTGTACTACTAATATTATTCTCGAGGAAAAATGAAAGCTTATTTTTTAACCATTTAGAATATACTCATATTTCATGACAGTTTGTTTCATGATCTTTTGTCATTTTTCTGGCGACTTGAAGATCCTTAAAAATTGGGTTAAATTTGCGCCGTATGAAAAATGTTGCAACGAGTGAAACAGAAATGGTAATTATTAATTCTTTAAATGATACAGAAAGAGAAAGGATAACAATGACGAAAATGTAAAAACGATCTAGAACTTTGCAAATATTATGCGCTACAAAAGAAATAACATTTTTTACGTTCAACAATGAAATTGTTAATATAAAAGCAGCGAATATAGAGCGACGTAGGAGCAGTTTTTGAGTGAAAATTTTTGCAAAATCGAGCGAAACTGCCGGAAGGGACGCGCAAATATTAAACCGCGAAATTTGATCGCGGGCGGAGAGAACGCCAGGTATTTTCCTGGATCCGTTCTACCAAATACATTTCATCGTATAATTATGCACCGATCACTAGTCAAAGGGAGAAGATGGTCGGCGTGTCTGCAACGTAATCGCGCGCGGTTACTCTCATTTTGCTGTTCGCCCATAACATCGTGCGCGCAGAGTTTGGGAACGCGGTACTGACGTAATTACGTGAGTTTCGTGGAGTTTGCATGATTTTCTGAAATCGGCTGGTAGCCGTCGAGCTTTAAAATTGCTCTTGAGCTACGGTCCCGGTGACCGGTCACTCACCGGTTTCAAGAGCAGTTGGTAGAAGTCCTAACACTTTGTTCGGGAACGTTCAGGAAATGTTTTGGAAAGCGTTTGCCTCCCTGAAAATCACAGTGCACGGACGGAGAAAGCTTTTATGAAGCGCCCCCGAAAGCTTTCCCAGAGAGTCGAGTGCGAAGCTAGTCTGACGACTGTCCTTCCTATTCCCCTTGTTTCGGCGAATTGTTCAAACGGAATTTCAGCCGAAACCTCGTGTTCGAAAACAATGATTTTCTATAGGTTATTTCTTTTGCATTTAGGCGTTTTGTTTTGGCTCAATTTTATGTAATACTTCCTGTAGAAGGTAGTTAGAGAACAAAAAGGTTATAGACTTTTTTTCATTCCATTTTTAATAATCTGAAACTCAACGTAAAAAGTTTAATGAAGTTTCAAGAAGTTTATATTTAATTTGGAACTTAACTGGATCCTTGGCGAAATAAAAAAGTTTCCGTTTTATTCCAGTTAAGAAGAAACCGTCTGCAGCGACTGCGTTGCTTAACAAAGACTTTGCTCTGACAATTCTTAAATGGATGAAACACATGCAAATTTTTCTAGAATAATAGGACGTTCGTGAAAATGCTCTTCAAAAACTGTGTTCGAAGACGCACAAATGATTGAAATTCCTCGAATGTTTTTACTTCGAATAGAATTGCCTCGTGACGTTTCGATTTTCAGTGAAGTTTCACGATAAGCGCATTAAATTTGCAACTCAACATTTATGGCTTCGAAGTTATCCGAAGCAACGTGGAACAGTCTGAGTAGGAACAAATATTGAATTAGAAACGTGTTTTCGAGCACCGAATACAGAATACACGGTTCCTTGCGTTCACGCGGTAAGACGACATTAAACGTCTAGACGGGCTTGTTTACGTCCACATTACGCTTCTTCCTTATTAAAGTGATCGCTCTCTCTATCAACTCATCGCGTCTCCGTACCCGAGAAACGGCAGATGTTAACCAGACCTTTTCGAGCGATGGAAACCATCGTGACGGAAATTCTCCGGTTCTCCTGAAACCTCTTTGACAGCGATTTTCGATCAACGACAGTGCGTTCGACGACCAGCAAACAAAATTCTCGCTGTGCGCAATATCCGCAGGAAGTATACCGCAGTTGCCAATCTCCTTTAGCTGTTCGATCAAATTTTTACTGTTCAAGAAAATTTCCCACGGCTTATTACAATTTCAATAGAAAAATAAATTTAAAAATTACGGTGACTTACATCACGTAAGTAAAAAATAAAACCTGTTAAATACATAAAGTTCTAAGGCATCGATTCACTCTGTTATACACAGTGTAACTGAAATGATGCGAGCACACTGGTTGATATATCGCGCTCGAACTCAGCGTCGCAACTGACAATGAGTACACTGGTGCCTAGTTGCATAGAATAAATTGTTTCAATACACGCACCGCTTTGAAGCGAGAAAATGTACAGCTTTGAATATCAATAGTTGTCCTGAACTTGAGGAAGAAAAGAGGAGGCGTCACGTGCTCTCTTCGTTTTTCTCCTGGTTCAAAGTCGAGCGCGTAAGAACGTAATCGAAAATTATTGGAATTTGTAAATATGTATTACTTAATTCTCAATAAAATGAAAAATTATTCGTCGTTTTACAAGCGAGCTTCATGTGAGCTACGAAAAATTAGGGGTGGAGGAGGGGATGACTAAGAGAAGGAAGTAAGGAGTGAACTCGTGCGATTTAGGCGAGCAGCACGCGTTTGGCAAGTGTCCCCGTGCGATCAGCGGTCGACAGAGCGAAATCCGCAGAGACGTTTCGCCGTGTCGCGTCGCGTGCTCTCTTCGTTTTTCTCCTGGTTCGAAGTCGAACGCGTAGGAATGTAATCGAGAATTATTGGAATTCGTAAATATGTATTACTTAATTTTCAATTAAATGAAAAATTAATTGGTAATTATATAGAAAAGTACTGCCCTCTCCGATTTTGATGAAATTTAAATATGTTATGCAGCAACACATTCTGAACAGCTTTTTCCTGTTCCAATATGGGAGGGTCGCTTTTAGTTTTCGAGATATTTGCAAAAAAACTATCGCGAATACTGTATTGAATTTTTCGTATTCCTGAACGCTCCGCTGCAACGTAGCCCTGTTTCGGTGCGGCGTTTGTGTACATTTTGACGCTATAGAGATAAGAGAGAAAACAGGGGTCGGAATGGGCCAGCCTGACATTACACATACCCACCCAGTGCTTAACACGCACCCAGTGTTTCTACATTGTACTCTAGATTCTAACGTATTTTCACGTACTTATTACGAATATGGTATTAAAAATTTGCACAAATGTTAATTTCTTAACGAAAACCTTCTTTTTAGAAACACTGGGTACGTGTTAAGCACTGGGTGGGTGTGTGTAATGTCAGGCTGGCCCATTCCGCTCCCTGTTTTCTCTCTTATCTCTACAGCGTCAAAATGTAAACAAACGCCGCACCGAAACAGGGATACGTTGCAGCGGAGCGTTGGAATACAAAAAATTCAATACAGTATTCGCGATAGTTTTTTGCACATATCTCGAAAACTAAAAGCGATCCCGCTATATTGGAAAAGGAAAAAGTTGTTCAAAATGTCAATATCTATAACATACTTAAATTTCATCAAAATCGGAGAGGGCAGTACTTTTCTATATAATTACCGATTAATTATTCGTCGTTTTAAATGCGAGCTACATGTGAGCTACGAAAAATTAGGGGTGGAGGAGGGGATGACTAAGAGAAGGAAGTAAGGAGTGAACTCGTGCGATTTAGGCGAGCAGCACGCGTTTGGCAAGTGTCCCCGTGCGATCAGCGGTCGACAGAGCGAAATCCGCAGAGACGTTTCGCCGCGTCGCGTCGCGTCGCGTCGCGCGGATGGAAAAAAGAGAACGAAAAATAGGCTGCAGCGTAGGAACAGCAGACCGACTTTCCCAATAGGGCGAGAACGGTCCCGATGGATGGACTATTCATCCTTGAACGCTGCGACCCGGGGGTCCGCGTTTCCCAGGGTGCACTTGGGGGGGGGGTGGTTCGGTGCATGTGGCGGGGCGGCCGCACGCCCCATGACCACGCCGCGCTGAGCGGCTCGTCCCTCGTTTGCTTTGAAATGGAAATTGGCAGCGATCTCGGGATTCTAGACTAACGACACGGCAAATCGAATTACTCGCACTCAAAGTCGATCATCGGACCGCGGCGCCGCGCAACGTGGCTGATTTTCATCGTTCGCGTCCATTTAGCCGTGCCCAACCATTTTCAGCGGCGCGTTAATGGACACGCGAGATGCTTTTCAAATATTTACCCGCACGAACAGCTGCACGGACCAGCCTGCAAAGGTGCCTGCACCAACAGACTCTGGAAACGTGATTTTTCGAAAAATTGTTTCTCGCCTGTCTTCACCTCGGCTTCGATTTTATCGCTGTTCCTCGAAAACGTTCTCCTCGGTTCCATCAAGCGAGAGATGTATTCGTGTCCTCAATGAACTAGTTCAGTCCTTGCCGGAGTCCTTACGGCGATAATCCTCGCCATTGTTCTGATATTTACGCGGAAATCCTGGCCAGCAAGATGTTGGATAACCTGGACGGATTGTGTGAATGATACTATTCTCTCTTGCTAGCAAGGGCTTTGATAAATGTGCGCATAATTATCAAAGTGGTCTAAGTCGTATATAGACAGCGGATTTTATGCATTCATCAGAAAACTGAGTAGACGCAATTTACAACAGTAAAATCGTTACAAAAAAAAAATTGAGAATACATTTGGAAAGAATATAAATTTCTACTTCGTTCCAGTTTGTTGCAATTCAAGTAGAAGAATTATTATTTTGCATAGAGATGTTCAGCGTGAAGTTTGTTTCGATATTGTTGAACAACTCTTCAGTTGTTTGTGTAGCGATGAAACATTAATAGTGAGTCATGCTTTCGTTGCAGTAAGTGTCGTCAGGATCGATTTCAATAGATGCTACCTTTGTACTCTTAAGTTACGCGAGTTTCACTTTACACTGCTGTTTTTATTCTGCACACCTACGGATGTTTCCATAACATTTAGGATCACTATAAATGTCCTCTACTATGAGTAAAATGTCAGTGCACGTGGCTGTGCATTTAAGGGTGAAATTAAACGATTGGCAGACTATTTTTTTTTTTGTTGCATAAAAATCAGCTGTTAGCACGCGGGAAGTATGTGATTAAAATCGTGCACGTTGAAGCACACTTTCCGCCGGTAGGATTTTATCGCCGCGGTTGATCGAGCCTTAATTGTGTCAATGTAACGGAAAGGTATTTCGATAGAGTCGCTTTTTCAGCAGAACACGGTGCAATTTGTCGCAGCTTATTCGGGAAGCACGTTTCAGTAATTGTTCAGGAAGAAGAAGAGGAGACTATCCTTATTAATCAAAGTCACCTTCACGGTCGGTTGTCGCTTATCTTCCGGATTTACTGGGAACCTTGCTCAAACAGCAATGCCAGAGATCTGGAAGATTATTTGAAAATCCCGAATTGCATTTAAATAAGATTGTAGCCCCGATTGCGGAGACTAAATAACCTAAATAAGTACACAACAGGAGTTTACTCAATCCCGCTTAATTGAATAAATAACGAAATACTGGCGAATTGAACAGGTTGATCAATTGATCGGTAACTGAAGATAAATATTGATAAATAAACTTTGTACATTTATTAATCCACTTAAATACAAAATATAAAAAATAACAATTTACTATATTTGTAAGTTACACCACTGCAAGTTCATTTAAGAAGCCTTATTAATTGAACATCAAGAAAATATTTGTGGTGATTGAGTTTAACATTCTTGACGATTCGAGCTGATTTTTCAATATTATTTTCGACAACAATTTCTCATTGGAAATATGAACGGACTCGTGTTTCTCTTACATTAAAGTATCACTGGAATTTGCGGACCATCCTCGGAACGTTTTCTAGCCGCAACCACTTCCAGATTACAAATCGTTCGAATAAAGTGCAGCAAACAGATCCCTCGGAACTTTGCTTTCATTAATCAAGACTGTTTTTACAGCTTCTTTGCTGACCAACAAATAGTCTTTGGCTTGCTCGGCATTTCGGTCGGATTTAAGGGCTGCTGGCGAATCGTGGCAACCGGAAACACGCTCGATGTAAATTACACGCCGTCTACTGGAGCGGCAAATTTACAACGCTGTCGCTCAAACGTGTAATCCTGTATCTCCGCTATAATGCAATTAATTCGGGTCATTGTAAAGAATCATTTTAAACGACTTAATTCGAAAATTAACAAATTCCTAAAGGAATAGAATTTACTATTGAAAAAATTTTACCTAAATTTTCATCTGAGCTTTTCAATGTGGAATCATGCCCCACCCAGTCGCTCTATAAATTAATTAGAAGCCCATTAAATTACGGATACATTAAATATATTTAGGAAGGAAGTTTTCAAGTCCAAGTCGACCCAATCACAGATTCTTGCGCGTTCGCCAAAAGCGTTCGCCGTTCGAGGATTAAACGGTGAATATTTCATTAATTTCTGCCAGTCACTTGCAGAAGCGGCTCGGTGTTTCGAGGGGTGCCTAGAGCTCCGTGGAACTTCTTGGAACTGTTTTTCGTACGACATTTTCTATCTAGAACGGATTTCTTTTTAAGCTCGCCCCTTTTATTTCCGGGAGCGGCGCGGCTGGTCGCAAAAAATAAAAAAAGAAAAAACGAAATCACGAAAATAGGGGCGGAGATGGAAAAAGAACGCCGGGAAAGGAACGGAGGTAGTAGAAGACCGCGCCGAACTAATTGTTACGATCGATGTGCCGATAATTAGGTCGTGGGATCAGCGATGAACTGTCGCTGCGAACGGAACGCGAGAAGTGGGCCGGAACTACGGCGATTATGCGAAAAAGGCAGCTGCCGATGCGGTGTGACATGCGGGATTATTTTATGATTGCAAGAAATGCGTGAAAAAGATATTAATGATTTTAAACATATTAATACAAAGTTCTTTTCATGACGTCGTTTCCAAGTTGTTTAGTCGATTGGTGGAAATTTATTGGGGTTGACGTTTTTCTATTAATCGCTTCGAACAAATCTTGTTTGCCATCGCTTTAACCAAACAGTGTAAAATTCGATTAAATCCTGTGTTTTACTATTTTCTGAAGGTTTTTGCACGCTACGAACGCATGAAGTTCCCCGCCGACTAGTAATTAACGCCGCAACACATTTGCATCTACAGTACCTATTTTCTTGTTGAAGGGACAATTAACGACGTATAGAACAGAATAATTACGTAAAACACTGTGCGAAAGTGTCTGAGACCGTTTTAGAATTCGTGTTCGAATGGTCCTAAATACTAGAGAACAATGTGTCTTTGTCACGTGACTACAATCATTCCAAATGATATGAACAAGAGAATTCATAGGCGTACTGTTTGAAGGAAAACATTTCAGTTAACACACCCTCTATTCTTTAAAATACTATATTGAATTAATACCGAACCCTTGCAATCCTGGAAACGAGAGTCTACGTTTATAACAATAAACCTGCCACATGTTCCCTTATAAAAATGACAAGACTGATTATATTTCGACTTTGTCACCTATTATAAACAATACGTGCTCTACTAAAGATATCAAATGATTGCATAAGTTCGTGTCCAATTTGAAAATTCAATGGTTCAATTTTAACAGCTTTACTAATCGGTCGGTTATAGTCACTATTCTTTTCTAATTGAAGTAGTATATAATTCTTTTTTTTAAACTCCGCTGTGCAGTAGATACAGTTTGCGACATTTATGAAAATCGGCCATGAACATGTGCAATCATCTAATATTTAAACAATCAATTCTTACAAAATTGTTTTTGTTATTTCAATAATTGCAAAATAATGTATCTGGAACCGGTCATTCTGACCGGTGGTGGTAGGTTTAAATGCAATCATCTAATATTTAAACAATCAATTCTTACAAAATTGTTTTTGTTATTTCAATAATTGCAAAATAATGTATCTGGAACCGGTCATTCTGACCGGTGGTGGTAGGTTTAGATGCAATCATCTAATATTTAAACAATCAATTCTTACAAAATTGTTTTTGTTATTTCAATAATTGCAAAATAATGTATCTGGAACCGGTCATTCTGACCGGTGGTGGTAGGTTTAGATGCAATCATCTAACATTTAAACAATCAATTCTTACAAAATTGTTTTTGTTATTTCAATAATTGCAAAATAATGTATCTGGAACCGGTCATTCTGACCAGTGGTGGTAGGTCTAGATGCAATCATCTAATATTTAAACAAATAATTCTTACAAAATCATTTAATTAATAAGTTAAATCTGAATGAATCGTGGAATAAGATAGTTGTAAAATTGTTAACCAAAGGGTTGATTGGTTAAATGGAAATGTGGTTCGAGTAAAAAACCAACCCCTCCGGTCAGCAGCCTCTATGTATAGGTGCGGCCGCGCACGGCAGACTGTGGGTCGTCAGTAGTATGCAGCGGGACGCCGTTCGAGTTCAACGTATACGTACGCCCCCGCACACGCAACAGAGGGTGAGTGTATCAAGTGCGCTCTGGCTGCACAGGGTGAACGGCCGGAGGTGACCGCATCCCGCACCCTCCAACCTGCATCGCTTCTGAGAGTCTCCTTCGGAAACTGGGGCTCGGTTCCACTATGCCAGGCAGCCGCTCTTCGATCCTTCCCTCCACCACCGGGATGACCTCACCTAGACGGTCCCTGACACCCACCACCGGACTGTTAACGGCCACTGTTTATCAACAATGCTCCCCAAACCAATTAAGCGTGGCAATTTTGATCGGAAAGAATTTTCGTGTGCTGTTTCTTGATTTCTTCGAATTAATGAAACATGCCACAATTTTATGAAGTGATAGCGCGAGTATAATATATTATGGTCGCCAGATTTTCCAATTCAGTATTGCCTTTTTGTAATTTTTCGGATGCAGTCGAAACGCCATTGTAGTAGATAGCAGATGAAAGTGTATGTACTCGAATGACAGGATCGATATGTAGCGCGGCCAACACAGGCCTAAAATATTCTCGGTTGCATAAACATTTGAAATTTTCTCATCCGGAACGTAATTTTTTCACAGATTTTTCGTTTTAACAAAATAATGTCTTTTTAACAAAGTACTGGACGCGAATTAACAAAGTTAGACTCAGTCGTTTGACAAATGGAGAATCTCTGCAGTGCTCAAACCGTAAATCGAAATGTAGAATATTGTCAAATATACATATATAGGCTGCAGATATTTTAGTCTCCGTAACAGCAAGACGTTCGTTAAAGTACGTAATTTCATCTGAAAACGTTCGATGATGAACAGTAAGCACCACGCTGTTATTCTTCAATCTTATTTACCGCAATACTCTTCTCGCGATGAGTTTCCTTTCAAAACACCCGCTGCAGCAGCCGATCATTCATTTCGAAGTCTGCATTGTCAGGCTGAATTCAGCTTTCCTGTAATAAGAAAATCAACTGTAATTAATAGACTATGGATGTTTATGCAAAATAAAAAGTTTGTGCATCAATTGCAAGACGCAGGAGTTGAATATAAATTTATATACTTCATAACAACTTTTATGTGGTGAAGATAATATATTAATACTCAAACTAAAGTCTTTTAATATTTTCACTATTTTTTTAAATTGCATTTGCTCATTTTTCTTATAAATATATAAAATCCGGAGAGTCCACTATTAATTTTTTTCTAAGCGTGCGAGACATTACAGCGCTAATGTTTATTTTTAACTTCCTAAAAAATTGAAGATTTGGATTTAGCGTCTACCATTTATATTAACCTCACTTTATTGTAATGTATGCTATATAAACCAAACAAGGTTTACGGCATTAATAAATAAATAATAATAAAAATTCAGAGAGTCTAGTAATTACTAGACTGAATAAACAATAATATCTGTGTTTAGAAGTAGTGACTCATCGACGAAGCTCCAGCAAAACTTGTAATAAATACGCGTAGGTCGTCGAGCAGTTTTCCAATTTCACTGATAACATCTCGAAGCCTCGATAGCGCGTTCAATTCGCGTACGCCGTGGTTCGACACAGATATTTCAATTGTTAAATCTTGCGAGCGTAAGCGTTCGAATATTTCCGCGATGCACACTTCGCGAACGCCTCGAGATATTGTCGATGTGCAGGATGCACTTGCGAAGAAGCGGATCGGATGAAATCCGAAACAGGACATTATTTTTCAATCATCCCCGCAATTAAAGGAAAAGGTTTTCGCGCGGAGGCTGTTTCGCCAGCTAGAATCCCGTGATAAATCATCGACCCTGACATATATCGCGACGACATACGGGAATATGTGTCAGCGCACATGAACGGGCACGGTCATGGATGCATTCGAATAGGTTCGCAATACAGGAGCACGCACACCGCCAAGCCGATCGCCTATACCGGTTGAATATGTCTATTCAGTCTGCCTTTGTCACGGCATCGCTAACCGTCACATGCTTTGTGCACACTTAATTACACGTTATTACGCTTCGGAGGACGCCGCCTAAGTTTTCCCTCTTGCAACTGCCGGGCCAGGACTGGATAGATGCCACCGCATTCGGCCATTTTCGCACGCCGCGTTCGCGTTGTCACACGCGTGCCTGAATTCCCTATCACAGGCACACTGAACAACGAAACTATGTGAACGCACTTTAAAACAGTTTAACAGTTTTATGATCGGACGACCTGACTTTTATTTATTTAATGCTTTAAACCAGATGTGGTTTATATAGCATATTCAATACATGAATTCCATTAGCGTATTACATAATGGCTTAATATGCCTCTTAGCTTAGCTTAGCTTAACAGTAATTTTTTATTCAAAAAATTGATTCAATGAAATTAAATTTTTAGTGGACAACGCTTAATAAAATCGAAAATGATTAGCAGACCTTTAATATCTGGACCACATAGGAAGCATCTTATACAGATTGGAAGGCAGGACCTGACTTTTTTCAGCAATTAGGAGAAAGATTTTGAGAAAACTGCAACTGCTAAGAATTACACGAGATATTGAAAGAGGCACTGTTGGAATATAACAAAATTAATCTATTGTTCGATTGGAATCGATTCGATATGATTCAATATCAATATGTTTAATTTGTTTATAAAACCGTTGGTTGCTTGTTTTATATATAGTTCAACCTTTAAATGCTCGAGTGATATTTAAACTGTAAAGACATGTTACCTTTGTGCTCATAATTTTTGTTTTACTTGTGTTAATAGAAACTTCATTCAGTTAATTCTGTTTTTTTAATTTATAACTTTTTTATTGGAGCCCGTAATGAAAATTTAAGGTATCCGTTTTGTAGACGTGTGTTAGTTATACACATGCTGAAAATTTCGTCGAAATTTTATCACGACTGTGTTTCTCGATCAGTTTCTGCTTAAAATTCACAAAATCGTACATTTTCCGAGGCGTGTTGTTCTTTCTTGCGTCAACCGATTTCGTTTTAATAACGTGTGCAATTGTGTATACAAACTCTGACAATGTCCCACCTGAAGAAACACGTCGCGTCGACGGCGTCCCGCGCAAACATTTCGAATTGGAGAGGCGGCGCGGCGCCCCGTTCGTTCAGCTTGTTTCACCGTGATAGAAAACCGGCCGACGACGACAGCGAAACGAAAAGAAAAAGAAAAGAGTCGCGCGCGGCCGTCTGTCGTCGTCTAATGAGAAAACTTCGCCGCTAGAAAACGTATTTAAACCGATTCGAATCGAAAGTACACTCGGAAGTTTTGGGGAGCATATTCACCGGGAAGCGAGCGTAATGATGTCGTTCTTGACCATACACTCTCTGCCGCGAAGTTTCCGCGTTCTCTTACCCGGGGCCCGGTAAACGAGAAAACTTGCTGCTCGATTAATTCGAGAATGATGACAACGATGAACTTACTTCCACCGTAATAACTTCCATTATTCTCTAAGCGACTCTAAGTTGCTGTTATATTCTCTTATCTGTCGCGTCTTATTCTCTCGAGGCAATTGGACACGGCCGGTACACAGAACTTGTTCGTTGAAAATTACAAAAACAGGCCTCGGTACGAACAATTATCTTCTGTAAATAAATTCAATCTATTCGAAATTGTCCACTTTACTGTATTAATTCTTTAACATTTTTCTATTACTGTTTATTAAAGAGTACTATCACGATTTGACAGTAATTGTACAAGAATATTTAAGTCTCTTTTTTCGAACAGTTGAGTGCACGTACCAGGGGCACAAATTAATTCCTGTGCCTCAGAATGAATTTTATTTGACATGTAAATATTTTACTACTTATAGAATCGTTAACTACTAATTTGTACATCTAATAATGTGTATAAAAGACCATGAAAATGATTTATGAGCGGGAGCGTTTGTTCTAAAATGAATCGCAAGGGGTGAATTTGATGAGATGAACTGATAATGTTTTTTTTCGTCAGTTTACTGCCCACGTTTAGGAGTAAATTGATTATCGTGTGCAAACCACTCGATCACTATCGATGCACTATTGTACTCCCGGCGAAACGCCGGCGCAATATCTTCAGCAGAGCAGCTCGCCGGTAAAAACTGGAAGAGGGGATTCCTGTTGATATAACCTTGACACGAGTCGCGCCAAAAATCAAGCACGCCGCGGATCGTTAAAAGCGGGGCTCGGGGGATGCGAGTAGGACTCGAAATGAAATTCAGCGGCGCGATCAAAGTTTTTTTTCTCGGGCAGGCAGGCAGGCAGGTGCGCGCCGCGGTGCGCAATCGATAGGCCGGCTCGTCGATTAATTAATCGGCTTTATTTAATTCCAGCCGAGCTGGTGCGCAGCGGATATGTGTTGTCTGACGGAATCGATACCACTAATTTTTACGAAAATTTAACAGAAATACAATCACCGACAACTGCATATTTGTGGAACGACATTATCGCTATTGTAAAAATTTTTGCAAATTCGAACGCCTCTGCGGAGATTAAAAAATATTGTCGATGATTAATATTTATGCGCGTTTCAAGATCGAAGCTTTCCCTTCGTAATAAGCCCTTCAAATTTGTTCTATGATTTTTTCTCCTCATTTTATTGCTTCATGAATGAAAAATTCGGTACAAATTGGAACGCCTCTGTGGGGGGCTAAAAAATTTTTTGCACAACTAAAGATACTCTGTGTTTAAAGATTGAAGCCTTCCCTTCGTAGGAAGTCTTTAAGATTAGTTGTACAACCTTCGACGTCCACTTGATTGAAAGTTTCGGTGGATTTAGTGTTAATCGGTTGTCGGCTCGGTGATAGAAAATCGCCGAGGTCTGGGTTAGGTGCGGCTGCACGTATGGATGACCGCCTCGTAGAATTTCAAGAGTTCCGCGCGCATCGGTAACCTGACCCAAACCCGAGATCCATATAACCTGTGTTTGTGTCAAGGCAAAAGGGGCCAACACTCTCGACTGACCTACATCGGCCGATCACACTCCTGCCCCCAGGCTGCGACCCCGTTTGCGACCCGGCTTCCCACCTGCACTCTTTAGCGAGCCTCCGAACCTCTCCACTCCTCTCCTGATCCTCTCCCTTAGTCCCGGCGCAACCGGGATTTCTTCCGTGCATCCAGATGAAGATCAGAAAATCTGCCGCCGCCTGTTGCTTGATCACTGAATGCTTAGGCCGAGGATTTGATCCGAGTAATTGTCGGAAAACGAGCACGTTTGTTAATCCACCCCCGCTATCTGAGCACAAAGGGTTGCCATTCACTGCGCACGCGTTCCCTCGAACCCGTAGGGACTTTTTTATGCAGGCTATCTCGCTTGTTTTGTACTCGAGATTCAAACAATCGTTCTTATCCATGGAACGTTTGCGCCGGTAATTATGAAAGTGGTGTAAATCAACATTTCAAAGAAATACTTTCTTCCTTTGTTATGCATAACGTCAATTGAAGTGAATACTATATATTTTATATTATATATTATTGTGTCCATTGTAAGATATAAATAGTGTTTCTTAAAAGGATCAAGTTAGAAGTCAGGTAAACCATGTCGGAAGTGAATTCCGCGACGTCTGTAAATACCAACAATGTTGAGTCCCACCGGATATCGTAAAAATAACTTCTAAGAGATTACATCGCCCACCCAGTGTACGTTTGTACACCCTGTGGTGAATTATGTTGTAGATGGTCTTTGTTTAGCGACCACGTAGAGCCACAATGTCTGTTTATAGTTGAAGTCCAGTTTAAGAACTCGAAGGGAGCGGTGGTATACTCTAGCCACTTTGTCAGCTTCTTTGCTTCCAGCACTCCCTTATAAAATTTATTGTTAGATGTTCCTGCATAGTGTGTCAGAGAATCTACATAAATGATGGAAATCTTGTAAAATCGAGCGTTGAATTTTTGGCGTTTTAACCTTATTTCATTTATCTTGAGGAAGTAGTATTTAGTTCTGACAATTCAGTCAGCTTTTTAACAAGATTAATACGTTCTGCTGAAAAAACTCGATACATTTTAATCGTCTTATGCGTGCAAATCTTCTTCCGGAAAATACTTAATTATCTAGGTTTATGGTCCTGGTGGTATTAAGGATTTGTATCGAGTATCGAGGATTTTATCCTTTTTCGATATCGCAGTTGTCAACGCTCCGCAAACTCTAATCCTCGAAACTTTACTCTGCCAGCTGTGTTTATTACGGCTATATAATGTTAAGACGTACTTTTGAAAAGAATTTTTGTCAATTCATCAGTTAGCAAAATTTGAAATTCACTTCTCTCGACACGAACACATTGATATTCATCGCATTTATCATTTTGCAGATAGAAATACAAAGTCCATGCCGGAGTTAACGATACACTTGAAACTACTTCTCTCCAAGAACGCCAGCTATCCTTGACCTAGCGAGTAATCGCAAGTTTACCGGTGGTCACAATTATTTCTCGCAGAAATAAATTTCAACTCTCGTGTAGCTCTGCCGCATTACATGATACGAATGCTGATTCAATCATTAAATTGTAGTCACCGAAAAATATTTTTTAAACTCAGCAGAGACGTTCGAATTTTCATTCATATATCAATAAAATGAGAAGAAAAAATTGTAGAACAAATTTTAAAGACTTGTTACGAAGGGAATGCTTAAATCTTTAAACGCATATAAATCATAGCCACTCAAAAAATTTCTTAACCTCCACAGTCTAGCAAGTAATAGCAAGTTTACCTGTGGTCACAATTATTTTTCGCAGAAATAAATTTCAACTCTCACGTAGCATTGCCGCATTACATGATACGAATGATGATTCAATCTTTAAATTGTAGTCACCGAAAAATATTTTTAAACTCGGCAGAGACCTTCGAATTATCATTAATATATCAATAAAATGAGAAGAAAAAATCGTAGAACAAACTTTAAGGGTTTGTTACGAAGCGAAAGTTTCAATCTTTAAACGCACATAGATCATAGCCACTGAAAAAATTTCTTAGCCTCCGCAGTCTACCCCTTTAAGAGACGACAGAACTAAGATCCGCGGTAAATCGAGATTCGCAGCCGTTTGGCCGGAAGGGAGAAACGCGGAACTGATACATCTGTCTTCGATGAGTCCGAAAATTTAGTTTATTGGCACAATCCGGTGTGCCAGCCTGAACGGATTTATACGCGTCCTTGACCAACACAGGCCGGCGCACGAGCATCGGGTTAAATTCCGGAACAATGGAGTTGCCCCCGATGTTCGGGGGTGCAATGTGGATCCGTAGACCAATCGGACACTTGACCCGCTGCGAAAATCGCCGATGGTTTGTCCACTTTAAATCGCCGATGGGAACAAACGAGGGAAAGCGAGCGACACGGTTTCCGTAGAATTTCCCGGGGAAAGCCCAGCGAAACTCCAGCTCCAGCCGAGCAACCAAACTATAACAACACCCCGCGACCTTGAACGCAACCACGAAGACGAACGGCAGGCTTCGACGGGAAATTACATTGCGGTTTCGAGCCCAGCTCGACTCCGAAGGCGGAACTGTCGCAACTGCCGCCCCCAATGATACTTTTCTCACCCCTCCTCTCTCCCCTGCTGTCGTTTTCCTGGCGAAAATTAGGGTCGTTAATCTGCGTCTCAATTTGCCCCGCGAGCTCCCTAATGGGAGATTAACCGCGCGGCAGCGCGCCCGGGTTAATTAATATCATTATTCTTTGAAGAAGATTCGGGGATAATTAAGCGGACTGGTGAGACACTGTTCGACAGATTGCCGTGTGGCTCTCGGAAGTAATTGGAACACTGTATTTTCGAAAAATTCGCGATTTTTCAATTGTTTCACTACTGTCATAATTCATCGTTTATTTTCCATTTTTCAAGATTTTTTAAGAGGTTTAAAAAATTGTTTTTCTCGGAAATGTGGAACGTCTGTGGAAATATTAAAAAATCTTGCATCACGATGAAATGTTTTCTACTGTTTCATGAAATAGGAATTGTGAAGTTGACGGTACACCTTTCATTCAAAGATGAACAAAACGATAAAAAAAATCGTGTATGAATTTTGAGTGTCGTTTTAAAGGGTTTAAGTTTCAATCTTCGAATCTAGGTCAAATTTTTCAACGTTTCTACAGAAGTTTCTATAGACTAGTGTGAAATTTTCGAGAGTGTAAAAATTGTTCCAGCATCCATCGGTAATAACAACCTACTGGAAAATCATCGAGGCGCATAGAAACCTAACAGGTGTCGAGCTTGTAATTTCGAACGGAGCACACGAACCAAACAAATGCGTTTCGTACGGCCGATGGCATATGGAAAGCTAATTTGCATGTCGTTAGTTTCGCGTCGAAATAGCATTATCCTTGACATTTTTTAGACAATTCGGTTGCTGATTATCAACTTTCCTTATCGCGGACGAATTGCAAAGAGCGGACCACATAATTTTTCAAATAAAGGTCATCAGAAACGCGGTTGAATCGCTTTCTTGCCTCTTCAAGGCGAATAGTTCGTACTCGCAACATTTATAGGTTCACCACGTTTATAGACTCTATTTCTTTAACCCTTTGCTTTTGTACCTAATTTAACTCGAAAATTGAATATTTCTTCCTCGCTAGAATATTTCCATTCCCTATGATATTTTTAATTTTACAGATATTAAATTGGTATAATACTTCTTGCAATACCTGAATGTTTAGTAACTGAGTAGATACCGATATATTTAATAATGTACAGTGCCAAGGGTTAAAATATGAATAAACCAAAATTGGTCAGGGTACGGAAGAGAAGTAGATGGGAAGTACTAAGTGATCTATCGTGCACTAATTTTTGAAGGGCGTGCACGAATTAATAACGGAGTTGAAATTATAATAGGACTCCGGTAACCAACGATATCACTCCCAGCTGATTCCGCAGGTCTCATAACTCATGCGGGGGCGCCTTTCCGCGGCGCGGCGCGGCGTTCCATCGACCTAACGACTCGCGTGATTTCGCTAATAAATCGCGGCTTCAATCGCGGCCGAAGTGCACGACCTGGAAGGAAAGCGGCGGAAAATATTCAGTATCAGAATTAATAGGCGAATGGTACATGCACGTAGCCGCCTCTGCCTACTATCTGTATCATGGCCGAACCGTGCAGATATCCGTCTGTCTGACCTAAATACGTAATTATCTTTTCGCGAGGCACGACCTTGGACGGGCCAAGTCCGAACTGGGCCATGTCTCTGTCTGCCAGTTTTACTTCGTACATAAAGTTACCTGCCCACACCTCCTCCCCTCCACACCTTCTTCCACCACCCCCTTTCTCGTTCGCCCTCTCTCGGCTTGCAAGCTTTAAGACTCTTGGAAGAATCTTTCAAGTTTCTCGGGACGCGCAAGGAAAAATCGGTTACACTCGGAAGCGTCATCTGTCCGGGAATAATATGTCGTAATTTTCAAGGATCGTCGGGGGATAATTTAATTAATCCGCTTTAATGGAGATTCGAAATACCCGGCCGTCGCTTTTTTAATTACATGCGGAGTGCTGGCTCCTCTCTCTTTCTCTCGGTTCCAGGATTTTAATGCAGCCGTAGTCTCCGGTCTCGGCAACCCTCGCGAGATAGCTGTCTGTTCCACCCCCGCACCGTAATCGCTGATGAATTAATTCGGACGAAGGAAAACGAAGGAAAAAGTTTCCCCGAGGATAGCGATGGGAGAAAATCGACGATCGAATTTCTCGGATTTTCCGAGTTCTTCGAACGTTTCCTCCTGTCGCCGTTTCTTGCCTAAATAATAACAAAGTTATTACACAGTTATATTAATTCGCTACACCTTCTCACTGTTCCAATTCAAGCTATGTAGCTACACCATATGCTCTTGCACCAAAGTAGAAAGGAAAGATAAATCACTAATTAAAAAATTTTAAAAAACGTACCATAACACGAATCAGCTGATAAACCATTTTACATTTCACCGTCGCGTATTTATATCGTCGGACCAAACGAAATACAGTGTTTCGAGCCGAAGCCTTGGAATTAAATAGTAAGGCGAAGGGTTAAGGCGGTGGCCTCCGAAAAATTTCACCGTCGGGTTTTATAGGTCGTCGGATATATCGACGGCTGATAGAAAATGGATATCTTTCAGGAAGATGTTCGCTCGATCGAAAAACGTTATATGCGCCGTGGCCGGCTTGCCGACCGACACACGCTCGGCTCTCAGGTGAACTCGCCCCGGTGACCACCATCCCTGCGCGACCCCACGCCACCCCCGACAACTGGAACGCTGACCCAGTTAATACACCTGTAGAAACAGTGCCAACACTCCCGTGTCCACGGATGTCGGGCCGCCACCGCGTCGACGAACGACACTGTGCCTATCCACGGAACGACCCGCAATTCCATCGCACACGCAACCTAATCCCTTTGTAAACGACGCCTTTCGAATAATTCCTTATCGGACCCCGCTAACTACACGAATACACGTACACAACCAGCCACCCCCTCCGCCAGCGGTGTAGTTTGGTTACCTTGATTGCTGATCCTCTTGCTCCAGTTCAGCGGATCAATTGTGGTCCGATCGGAAGCTCGCTTCAGCCAAATGTTTACGTACCGGCGAATCGGTCCCGTGCGAGTTTTCCTACAACCCTCTCACCCTCTTATGCGGCCAATTTTTTGTCTGCCTTTTAGCGGTCCTCATCAACCCTCAACCTCGTCATCCCTCATTTTCCCTACTTAACACTTTACCTACCCGAAGCCTATTAATAGAGTTTTCAATAATTGTACTGTACCAAATGAAAGCATAAAAAGTTCCTTTTACATTGCAATCTCAAAGCGGTGGACTCGTTTCCGGGATGTGTTTTCTCATTCCTCAATAATGCATGCGATGGGAGTTTTTTTTATTAGAAAATCTCATATGAGATTTATTTTAACATAATTACAAAAAAAGACGAAATACGCCACATACAAAACAGAATATAATAATTACAAAATAGAATGTGGTATATTAGAGATACTCAGATATTTTAATACAGACATATGATTAGTTGGAACAGTATAGACAAAACTTATACTTTAAGACCACAGCTCTTAAAAATGATAACATGTAGTGACAAGCTTTTATATTTGGTTTAGCTATTAATATTGAGACATCCATTGGAAGCTGGAAATTTATTTTACTCAGTTTATTCATTAATTTGAGCCTTTCCTCGTTGTACAAGTTACATTGCCATAGAACGTGGTTTAGCGATTCGTCACTCTCCCTGCAGCTACACTCAGGATTATCAATAAATCCAATGCGAGCCAGAGAAAAAGCAAGATGATAGTGGTGAGATCTACACCTGTTTATACTGACAATAGTTGAACGTCTTTCCAAAAGTCCTATTTTTACGTTTACGAGACGTAATTTGCATTATTCGAAAGCATACAGCTGCGCATGTAGCTATTTTCATAAAGCTGCGACAGCTACATGCCGCCGTTACGTTAGAAACGAAATTAGAATATTCTGCAATTTTTCACTCAACCAATTTCTTCATGAATACATAAAGATGAGCATTCTTTTACAAAAAATTAATCAATAATGGTCAAGTTTTATCATTTATTGTTTCACCAATTCTCTGTTTAGTCACGTATACGAATATAAGCTACATATTGAACATCCACAAAAACGTTGAGAAAAATCGGTAGTTTAATAACCAAGAAAATGAGTTTCGTCCCTTAATAACTCCCGAGTAGTTCACGAGCGACCTGTCATTACCGTCGAACGAAAACGATGAATTTTCCCGTCCCAGCTCGCCGATAAATAATAACCTGCCTATTTAAGGGATGGGAATTAGCGCAGAGCAGTCAGCTGCCAACTCGAGGCATTCTCAATATCGAAGGAAAAACCCGGAGTCGCCGCGAACCTCTACCTGTTGCGTCGCTGAAGAGTGTTAAGAACACAACCCGCTGCTCACCGGACGCATTATTGAAAATTAATGAACATTCATACCCCCGCTAGACTTGTCCAACTTTCGCGAATTTTTTCGATTTGCGAACTTTTTGTCGTGTACGATTACGACTCTCTCTCTTACTCTCTCTCGCGCGCGCGCGAGCGTGCACACGCCTCGTCGCGCGACCATTTAGCAAGGGAAGTTCAAACGGAATGACACAGCGAAACAAGAATCTCTAAGTAGCTGTAATTTTGTTCGGATAACTACACTGACTTAGTTTGTTAGGAACATGCCGGAAGTGTGCGAACGATAAAAGCTGTCCAACGACTTGTGAACTTCTTTCCGTGTACGCGCAATGTATTGCGGAATCCAATTTTTCACCAATTAATTTGACGTGTTGTTTGTTAGATGTTTGCAATGTTCAATTTTAATACGAGCAAATTTACGTACATTCGTTTCGTTTTGTTTTTTCAACATTTTTTTCGGTGCAAATTTCGTTTCAAATATAGGTAGTGTTAGCTGTTCTTTATTGTTTTTAATAAGTAAACTGCATGTGTTTGTGGGGTGGGAGGGAGCTGTTATTTTAGAATATGGTAGAATATATTTGAATATAATGGAATATATCGGGAATGGACTAGAATATGGTAGAATCAACTAGATTGTACCAGAATATATAGAAATATACTAGAATATACCAGAAAATACCTGAATATACTAAAATATGAAGCAGAATAGTACGTCAGCGGTGCCGATCTCTCGGCTCGGTTCGGACGGGATTGTCTCTTCCATAATCGGTCGCTTCCAAGTAATCTGCTAAAGGCAAAGAGCACACCTTCGACCGGTCTACTTCGAGCCGGTGTTCACCATTACGTAGAGTTATCGTTGCATAACTGCGCTTGATCAGGTTACACCCGGGCGACGACCCGGAGAGCTACCCCCGTTCCCTGGAATCCCCTTTCAAACCGTAGGCCCTGTTATCAGTCGCATGTTTCTGCCCTGTATCGAGCGGGGAGAGCCAAGGAGAGACAAGGAGAGAGAGAGGCTTCCCTCGCTGATATCGGAAGATCGATAGCATTTCCGTTTTGTGCATCCCTTGGGACCACATAGTTCTTTCTCGACCACCGCCAGCCGCCGACGTTGCTCTACCCACCCCCGCCATCGTATTCGATGGCACGGACTGCCTCGAAGAGGGTAGAGGCCAGTGGGACACACACCACACCTGTACAGCACCGGTATTCGGGTCATGCATCTCGGCCACTTAGACTAGGTCACTACCTCCCTCGTTCATCCCCCGACTCATCCCCCCTCTCTCACTCCCTCTCTCTCTCTTTCTCTGGTTTTGCTCTTGCGCGCGCTTTCTGTCCTTCTCTTGTCCTCCCTTCCCTTTCGACCTCCGTTTCCTCTCCTCTTTTCCACCCCCTGGAAAATATTATATTCCTTCCCCCTTTCAACCTACCCTTTCTTCCTTTCTTCTTTGTACCTCTGTCAATACGCGAAGAAAGGAACGATCGTGGAGACACGCGATTGTCATTGATTCTCTGGTTCCGTCCTAAGCTGAGTCTGCACTTCAGAGGCCCGGCTGAGTGATTGCGGAGGAACGAGCGAAGTACAGCCTACCGGCTGATTCAGGTCTGATAGTGGATACCGAGATTGATTGTTAGACATTGTTTTGGAAAGATTCCTTGCCAGACTCTGTGGAAACGGCGTAATTTGGTGGAGTGATTTAATTCATTGCCGTAACCCTTAAACTTTCTAATATATTCCCTAGCCTATCATGAAATTCTAGAAAGCGAACGTGATGAACACACATCGCACACGTATGCGTCTATTTATCACTGATTAACTCTGTAATTCTAATTTCATTAACTAAAAAGCTTCAATTGCCGTCGAATCGTTGGCACTGGTTCAACAGTCGACGTATTAACGCAGAAACTTTCATTCTGCACAAAAATCCGCAATCATAAGAAAAGATCTGACCGCTTCTGTCTACGTTCATTGTGTAAATTGTAACTGAGACATCGTCGTCTTCACATCTCCCCTATAATTATAGTAAGACCCTAGAAGTTCGAGTTGTTCGAACTTCGAATTAAGTTCTCCCATTTGGAATCAAGTAAATTTGATTAATTTGTTTTCCCTTCTCTCTAGTTCGCGTCTCGCTTGTCTGCGCCAGGCATTACATTGATTGCGACCGTTGTCAAACAACAAATCCTTCTTTCTTCAAACTCCGCGTTTTCGGGAAGAACCGGTTATATTTTTGTTGAAATTTCTGTTCACTGTTAGGACCGTCAAATTTATCACGGAGGGTCTAGAATAACTTATTTCTAGATTGCGGATTTTATGCATTTAGGATAAAGATCAAGGATAATTTCAGACAGTACAGACGGATTAAATTTATCAGCTTATCAAAATTGAGAAGTGCAGCATAAATTTATAAATAAGTAAATCCAATGTCATTCTTTGATCATGATTACTCCGCAACAATAACTACAATGAACCTAGAACCATTATCTGCTCGAAGAATAGTATCCGACCAGAGCTTTATTTTTAATTTAATTAATAATCATATTGACTGTTCCTCTCTACTTGCTCAAATCAATTTTTATGTAACGTGAACTGAGAACAAGAACGGGTTTTCAAACACTTAAAGCGAAATCTATTTACGGATTAATTAATCCAATGAATCACATTATTGCAAAGTCATACACTATTTATAATCGTATTGATTTTTTCATTGAATCTTTGCAAAATTATATATGATAATACTTATCGATTGTACCAGTATTATATTATTATATTTTGTTTTTTTTTCTTTTTGTGCATGTCCCTTCTTTCTTATCAGACGAGTAGTCTTGTATCTTTCTCTTTTTTTGTAAACACTTATGTAAAAGGGCTTCAGTCCGTCTAATATAAATAATAATAATAAAATTGTTGAAGGAGGATGTATATTTTGACTCGGTTGCTATTTATTGGAATTCGTGCAAACAATTTGTATTTTGCATAAAGATTCGCGGTCTGCTTATTGTTATTCGGGGCACGGCGATTTTGTAGACGACCGAGAGAGAGAGAGAGAGAGAGACAGAGCAGAGGGTGGAAGTTTTTGCAGGAGCGCCGCTCACGCTTCCGGTGCATCGACGCACCTGGATGCACGCCGGGCTGCATGCACCCCTTTGGGTTGCATGGTGGAGCCGCGAGACCTTGAAGGTACTCGAAACCGGGGCAGTGTCCCGAAGAGAGATCCACGCAGTCGCAGAGCGTCGACCGTCTATACTGCGAGGTAAAGCCAGGTTGCCCTAGATCGGGGCTGCTCCACCACTAAACACGGCGTTCACACCCGACGAATCTAGAACAGAAGCCGACTGGTTCAATTCCCCCAAGAGGTTTCGCCCGTTACACCAACGACGTTTCATAGAAATCTTTATTAAAGATGACTAACACTTATTGTGCCGATACCCGGTACACTAACCCCGCAGAATACATAGACCCGCTGCCCCCGTGAACTTTTTTTACTCCAGGCAAGGTCGAAGGGTGCTATTTTATTTAAGCTCGCTGCTCCGGCTTCCCCTTGAAACATCCGCACATAGCAGCGGACCAACTTAAATTTTATTTCTCTAGGTTAACACTGACGTAACAATTATGTTCTCCTCTGTGCCATTTCATTTTTATATGACAAAACATTTGTATCGATTTATAAAACTACACGTTTAATATTATTCCATCTTTCAACGCTAAATCAATTTATCGCACAACAAACAGAATTCACTTCGCGACCGCAGTAAAACTCGGAAAACGTGTTAATCGAGTCGAAATCAAGTTCAAGTTTAATTTTCATTTCATTAAACAGTTTGCTAACAGAATTTCTGTCGGATTATACTCTCCACCGAGTAACGGGAAACTTTCTACTCGGCAGGGCGTAAAGTAATTTAATGGTAACGCAACCAAAGAATCACGTGCTTCTTCCATGTAGAAACAGAAATTCTTCGAGCAATTTGAATTTTTCTAAAACAAGACTTAATTAGAAGAATTAATTTTCATTGTGGTACGCGTACCTTTGTTAATGCATTTGCTCGTGCAGAAAATCAAGAAATTGAAACAGTTTTTTGGGGAGGAAATCGATCAACACGAGGAGGGCGCAGGTGCACAGGGTTTTTAATAGAATGCATTTTTGACAGCGGCTGATGGATTAGTGTGGAAAGAACAATAGCTTTTGTACATCCGGTGCATAGAAATAAATCGCCAGCGGCGCGGACCGTGGAGAAGAGTCTCTTAATTTCTTTCGAGTCTCGGACGATGCCTGAGATATCTGCGCGAGTGTATGACAGGAGACAAAAGGTATGACAGATGTGTCGGTTAACAGCGAGGAACGACATCGAAACTACATCTCTTCGGCCCCGATAATCCTTCGGATTCAAACGAGCGCCGAGTTGGAGGTATTCATCGAATAACGAGACGCGAAAAGAGAAAATTGGGGCGGTGCAACGATAATTCTTTCTCTCCTAGAAAAATTCAGACTCGTCGAGCTTAAAGAACACGCGAGGATTATTAATAGAGTCCCTTCTTAGCCGAGGGAATCTTTTCTCCGCTCTTTCTTTTTCCTCCGCATGATTAACGATTTCATAGAAACTATGCCGACGAACCGGCGCGGAGAAGTATGAATGCCGGGGACAGGATACCGAGGATGTTTCGATTGTGTCTTACAAAGGATGTCTCGACTCGCAAAAACGGAGATGATTACTTTCGAACAAATGGAACGAAATTCCGGATAAATTCGTTTGAGTTGCGAATTCTCCTTTTCCGAGGAAAGCGAATGAAATAATCAGATATGTACATGTGTGATATCATTTTGCTAATTGTTTGCTTGTCTATGCAGCACTATGATCCATTTGCTTCATTAATGAAATGATCTTTTAACGACGAAATGAAAGACAAAATTGTTTCTATTAATTTCAAGCTATCGAAGCAGTAAACACATTTATCTTTTAACGGAAATAGTATTTTGTCTATGCGTATACTCATTTCTAATAATTAATATAGTTGGATGAAACATATCAAAAGAAAAAATTAAATATTGCATTTCAGTTTGTTGCAATTCAGGTAGAAAATTTTTATTTTCCACAAAGATCCGCCGTCTGCTGATAATTGTTCGAAGATTGACTTATGCCAGTTCAACCTTGCTAAAATCTTTGGAACGAGCTCTCTCGTGACAAAATGGCGCTCTCGGAGCCGTCGAATTTCGCCATTCACGCAGCCTGGTATTGTGGCATTTTCGACGACCTTTTTCACCGCGAACTGTTTAAACTTGTGTATGTATATGTGTATATACGTACAATTGAGCGCACCAAGGCCGATACTTTTCACCGTTAATCTCTTTCACGGTCCATCGATAATAATTCGAAATCCCGTTCCTTTTCTCGCAGCTGCTGGTTAGCAGGTCGGTCGGGGAGCCATTATTACATTTGACTCTTTAGTGGGAGAATCCGATACGGTAATTAATTGGAATAATAGCGACGAAGCCCTCGGCAGTGAAGTCTTCGGTGAAAAGGATTCGCGCGATTCAATCGTCTGTGAATTGGCTCGTATAGCTGCGACACACGGCTGCCAAATAAATTATTGATACCGTTCGCGGGCTGTCCTTCAGCCGTAATCATTGCAAAAATTCCTTTAACAAGTTCTGTGACGAATATCAATCTGTAAGCACACGCAGAATCATTGTATTATAATTAAATTAATAGAATCGAAATCAGCGCGTGTTCCTCTTTCATTCTACAAATTCTAATAAAACATGAATTATTCAAATGAATTATTCTATGTTGGAGCACAGACCCGGGAACGAAATAATTATATAACTGGAACCTTCGCGCTATTAATTTTCGAGTCAGAGATTGAAACTTGAAGAGGCGGCGAGGCAGTGATTCGATCGTGCCCAACAAAAGTCGGATAGACTGAAATTCAAGAAGTACAAACAGTCCTAATGGTTTATCCGGCGAGTTACCCGCAATAAAGTTATTGAAACTTTCTACGCAGCGTTAAGTTAATCGGGAAACAACAAGTTTCGTTGCAAGTGCTACTGTTCGAGAAGTTATGAAACTTGCAGTCGAGTAAAGGCATCGCCCATTAAGCGAGTGCAGACAGTATTATAACCTTTCGCAATCTAATGTTCTCGCGATTACGCTGAAAGACTCGAAAAGGATCCTATCGATATAATTATTGCTATTACAAATCAATTATGGTAGAGCCGATCATTACAGTCTCAATGCGTCTTTATTTCGCGTAAAAATCGTCAGCGACCCGAAATGCGACTGCGGCCACAGTAGTCGGGATATCACTCATACTGTTTGGMAATGTAGCCTCTTCGATTTACAGCGGAATGAATTAATTCAGCAGTTGCATAAAATTAAACTTCAGTTGCCCTTAAGTTTGGAAATGTTGGTTGCCCGGAAATTTGGAAATATTGAGGCCTGTCTTCTAATCAATAAGTTTTTGAAAAAATGTAAACTGAGAATTTGATTTTGTGTTGTACATACTGGATAGGTGTGAATGCGTAAAATATGTACTGTGTTCGGTTATCATATTTTCATTATAATGTTCTTGTACTTTCAATATGCTACTACTGTAATTTTCGATTTGTATTCTTCATCATGTTGAAATAAATCTCGTATGAGATTTTCTATAATAAAAAAAAATCAATTATGGTGAAACGATCTTCAAAACTCTTGAGTCGAGCAATTGTGAATTTTCAAGCATTAGATTTCTACCATTTTATTCCTAGTATGAAAGTAAAGTTCGCATTCTCGAATGGCATTTTCTAAATAATGTAATTTAATGGTTAGACTGCGAATTATTTTGTCCGAATAAAAATTGTCTGGATTAATCGCAAGATGGAGAGTCTGCATAGGCTATGGAAGGCGATAAAACTTTTCAGGTGACATACACAGTTTAGTTTTAGTTCTCGTTGAACCGTATCTGGAAAGTTCACGTTGGAGCTCATGTTCGACGTTCTCTAGGAGGAGAATATACTAGGGCGCATGGTGCTATTGTTGAAACGGTTAACAGATGAATGATACTAGCGACAATGAGTCGAGCACACGCGTGTAGATCGTTCGAGGTGGCCTTCGAACGCTGAAGTACAAGTGACACCTAAACACCGGCCATCAAATGCACCGATAAAGCTGTTTGCAGGGCGTCATAATGGCATTCACCGGGTGCACACGATGGCGATGGCGTCTGGCTTCGACGATTGTGAAGCCGTTCGCATACGCTCGTCTTTTGCTCGCCTCTCTTCCTGCTCTTCATTCCGAAATTTCGGCCAGCCATAACAGATCGCGATAAGAACAATATCGCCGATAGTTTTATCCAATGCTTCCGACATAACGTAAACTCTGTAAATTCTGTTAAATCGATAGCTTTCAACGATACACGCCACCCTTTCGCCCATTAGCCATAAAAATCGGAAATCCGATTCCCACGCGAAGATAAGTTTTACTACCGAGTCGTTATCGCATTATTGTTCCCGCGAAACGTAATGACATCGACGCGCCAGTGGTCCCGATTCGAAAATCGAGCGATATTTTGTCGAAAAATGAACTTTCTCGTATCGACTTGTACAAAGTTTCTACACCTATCTTGAATATAAAGAAATTAATCTTTAATCTATATATATAAAAATGGATGTTTGTATATTGTATATGATTGATAAACTAAGAAACTGTTTGACCGATTAACGTGAAGCTTGGCACATATACATATGTATTATTTCATGGAGAAGGTTTTTACGCTATTCAATTTTTTGTAACTCGCCGCTATAGATGGCGCTGCAATAGATCAACTTCTATACTGTTGAACCTATCGCTATGAAAATTGATATACATAGGTATTTGAACACGAGGAATATTTTCACGCTATCCACTTTGTTGTAACTCGCCATCTTATTGACGGCAAAACAGAATAATTTATGATTTTTAATGTCCTTCAATAATGAATACTGTTATGGACTGTTTCTCCTGCGCTGGCTTGCGTGCGAGGGCAAGTCCAAATTATCTTATTTTTTTCGCCCTCTTTTGGCCACGTTTCTGATTATAAATTTTGAACAAATGGACTTTTTAGAATGCACTTTGCACCAAAACCTTCCCGAAGAAACACCGCGTCTCACGGTTCAAACTGCAGGTTTCTACGTTCTGCCGTTCTCAAATGATGCCGTCACAAACAGACCAAATACGACTTATTCGGCCTCTTTTGGGCCGTTTCTGTTGAGAGAATTCAAGTTGAGAGAGGGAGGGAGAGAGAGAGACGGGGAGATAGAGGGAGGAAGAGAGAGAGAGAGAGAGAGAACTAGAGAGCAATGCGAAAAGCGAAATGGACTTGAACGAAATAGATTATCACAAACATGTTCCGCATGCGTGTACATGGTTTTAAATATACTGTGCCACAGCAACGCGTGGCGGGGGAAAGCTAGTCAAATATAATGGAAATTCTAATCGTAACGAACACTTTAAGTTGGACATTCTGAGCATAGTAAATATGTTTCGTAGAGGAGAGATGCTTAACTTTATATCAAACACGTTAAATGGAGTGAATTCTTATCAGATTACGTCGCTCCTAATCCGGTGTTCGAAGCCCGCGAATTTGCATGAACCAAAAAAAGTCTATTTATCGCGCACCTGACTAACGTCGGCGCAATTACCGTTCACCGAACCGTAACCAATAATCACGGTATAATAACATAATGACAATGCCAGCGTCGTGGAAATTTTTACGCGTTGTCAGCAGTTCGGTCGGTCGCGCGAGAGGTATAAATAATTTAACGGCACGATAAATGAAATGGATTCATTTAATTGGACCAGTCGAATATTCGACGATCGTCGCGTGATTTAGTACGGTGAAGAACTTTAATCTGCACAAGTTTTATCCCGCAATGCTTCATGGGATTTCCGTCGAAACCGATTGGAAGGCGCTCTCGTGGTCTGGCAGATAGCGGAGGATACTCCTCCGATTGCAGTCGCTATCGTGATTACCGGCGTCGTCTGTTTACACTGCTCTCCACTCGGATTTTCAATGTCGAGGGGGTAATTCGCTGAATCCTCGTTGCCTCGGCGAGTACCGCGATAGAGGAATACACGATGGAAGAACTCGCGGGGATACAAACAGAAATTGTCAACTGGTTCTCCGTACACACGTCGGCAGTTAGCGAGAATCATCGAACAATCCGTATTGACAGAAACTGGTTCAAACACATTGTAATGTTTAACAATTGAAAATGAAATTAATCAGTATTGTCGAGAACCTCGAGTGCAGAGTACGATCGATATTATCCAATATTGCGGGAAGGAAAGGTAAATAATCTATCTAAATAATAATAAGGTGGCCTGTGTAGTGGGAAAGATTATTTTTCATTTTTATGACAAAAATCGGTGGATGTAAATTAAGGTAGAAAAAACTATTAAGACGATTTAACTAAGTCCATATATAATTTCCAAGTTATTGAAATCGTTAAAGGTATAAAGAAATTTTTCAATGGTTCCTGCGTCTTGTAATTAACGAAGAAAATCTTTTATTTCGCAGAAAGAAAGATCCGCAGTCTAATCATAATTGTCTCATGATTGTTTTCAGGCCCTGGTTGTAACACAAGTATAGAATTTTTATCTCCTTATCTTAATTAATTATTTATTTAATGCTTTAAACCAGATATGGTTTATATAGCATATTCAATACATGAATCCATTAGCGTATTACATAATGACTTAATGCGCCTGTTAACTTAACATTAATTTGTAATTCAATCAAATTAAATTTTTAGTGCACAACGCTTAATAAAATCGAAAAGAATTAACAGGCCTTTAATATCTGGACCACATAGGAAGCATCTGATACAAATCGAAAATCAGAATGACGGATTTTGTTGGTCAAGGGGAAAGTCACGCGTACGTGTCGCCGGCCGTTAAAGTAAATGGGCATTATTATTTATCGCGAATTCAGTTCTCCAATGGACGCCTACCATTTCGTTGGACAGAGGGTTGCGAAAGTCGCAGGGACATAAAGGGGCAGGAAAATAGAAGCAAATCGGTGCGCAACGTCGCGTGCTGCTTAGGAGTTTCCTCGCGAAGGGGAACAGGGAGGGAGGCAGGTCCCAGTGCATGTTACGCTGTTTCCATGCGCACGATACTATCCTGCTGCAACGAAAGTGCAGCGTGTGTCGAAGCTGTTCGTTTCAATGCACGTGGCCAACACGGACTCTCGCTATCGGCTAGCCAGCCCACTTTATGAGATAATCGACGGCCCCGTTCTGCTGCCCGGCCGAAAAATCACATACGAATTGGTATCGAAATTAAATGCCGATAGGCCGTTGCAATTTGCACGATTCGATCGGAACCGCGCCGAAAACACCGGTCGCGCTCAACGATTGTTAATTCCTGATCGCTACGCTCGCGATAAGAGCCTTCGCGTAACAGACGGTGCACGAGTTGCTCTGTTTGGACGTTTGATAAGTAGACAGCGGATTTGATGCATTTATGACAAAAATGAGTATGTGCATTTAAAACAATAAAAACATTAGAAGAACTGAAAAATGCTGTTATATAATTTTACAACCTATTAAGTTAAGTTATGTAATTATTCGACATATTAAGAAAGTAAATAAATTTCGATTTCACTCCGGTTTGTCGCAAATCAGATAGGAAATTTTTATTTTGCATCCGCTGTCTATTGATAAGCGTTACCGACCGCGCTGTCCTCGCGATTCATGCCAACTAGAGCTGTGACTTATGAGATACCCGGGTACCCGTGAGATACCCGGGTAAACAAAAATTACTCGGGTACCCGGGTACTCGGGTAAACAAAAATAACCCGACTACCTGGGTATCTCATGATTGCACTGCGGATCTCTATGCAAAATAAAAATCGTTTGCATCAATAGGAAAAAGCAGATGATATATTACGATTACTTATTCTCTTGAACGATTTTAATAAATTTAAATTAATATATCAACGTTCTTTTAAATTCATTATTGTTTTAAATTGCACAAAATCATTTATGAATTATGTCTTATGAGATACACGGGTACCCGGATACTCGGCTATCTCATGAGATACCCGGGTAGTTTTGCTCTACCCGGGTATCTCGTGGGTACTCGGGTATCTCATATACCCGGGTATTTCGTGGGTACTCGGGTATCTCGTAGGTACTCGGGTATCTCATATACCCGGGTAAAAGTCCGAGCTCTAATTCCAACACGTGATCACGCAGTTTTTACGCATTTCTCCCATTTATTTGTAGGGATTCTGGCAAGCTCTAGTCAACGATGAGACAAAAATGAAGAATTAACCCTTAAGTAGTATAATTACTGTAATCTGTATTTTTCTGAGATACCTGCGAGTACATATTATATTATAGCTAGCCCTTCCCGAAGAAGAACTTTTTCGACCCTTCAATTAGATAATTGAAGACAGAAGTAGAAGAAAAATTGATCAGTGCCGATTGCAGCTCGAGTCGACTTAATTTCGTCAGCCAGAATATTAGGTGCACCTTAGCAGCTCGATCCATCACGTAACGATCAGGTTTGCAGAGGGCAAGAAAAGTCGGCTGACCTTGCACGGTGAGAGCAAGTGGAAATTATACTGAACTGGTCATTTCACACGTCGGCGATTCGGAAGCGAACAGGATCGCGGGACCGAAAATCTGCACCGTGGATTCTGTTGCGAAAAGCGAATAAATTAAAAACTTGTCGGATCGATTTTTTCTTGTCGACTTGGTCTTATCAGAAGCGGTCCCACGGATCGAGGGCGGCCGTTCAATGACGTAGAAAGACTCGTGGACCGACAAGTTCGTTGCTAATGACATCGAACTCTAGCCAAGTCCACTTACTGATTGAGTCACGCCGGTTAATGAAACTGGATTTCCTCCGAATCTCACCGGGGCGAAGAGAAGGAACCAGTTTGAAGCAGACACGTTATAGGAAAAGGGATTCGAGGGATAGAGGGAAAGAAAGGGGAGTCAGAAGAGATCTCGAGGACAAAACATCGATGGCACGTCGATCCTGAATTGGACGCGATGGAAAATACTTTCGGTTGAACCGGAGCTGCGACTTGATCCCCTGCAATTGAAGTGTCCCTCAAGAGGACAGGAAAATGAACGGGCAGTCGTCGATTCTCGCCGTTAAATTGAAATTCAAACTAGCCGCGCTTGAACCTTTAAGGAGTCTCCTTGAAGTGGTCTTCGATCTCGCCGAGGGAAAAAAGTGGTTTCGTCGGGACTTTTTCTCATTCTCGCTTTAGACCCGACGTTTTACCTTTTCTCTCCCTCTCTCTCTCTTTCTCGCGCACGAGCTTGCACCGGAGGGAATCTTCGGTTCTTACCCGGGTCTCTCGTTATTCGTCACTTTCACACCGAAAAACTTTATCCGCGCAAATTGCTTTTAATCTTTCGCGAGCAGAAAAAATTGACGGGTAACTTGCTGGGTGTCTGTTAGTACTTTGTATCACGATTATTATCATTTATTATCGCTTGAAACCACGGGGTTTATTTAGCAAGTATAATATTATTACGGCAGAAAATCTAATCATTCTGGATTTGTATACAAATGAAAAATTACCTGAACTAATTGCAAGGCACAGGATCCACATAGATGTATGAGATCCACAATATAATTTTCTTCTGCATTCTAACATTAGAAAATTGATTTAATAGGATTATTCTCGTCTTGGTTTGGTATACACGAGGATACAGCAATATTTGTAAGTCATCTTGATTTATTGACTTGGGAATCGGAGAGTCGGCGTAATTACACCGTGCAATTGATCAGTATCTCGTTTAACGGTTCGCGTAGCGTCAAAATCGAAATAGAAAGTGTAAATCAAACATTCATTTGTAACATGTGACACGGTAACGAGATACTCGCCGGTTTTATTGATGTGTAATTACTAAGCTGGATCAATATTGTACAACAAAGGTTCGACGAAGATAACCCAGATTTAGCTGGACATAAACAGTTCAGATATCCTCTAATTACAGAGGAGCCGCAGTGTACAATTGTGTTGCTGGAACAGGCGATAGCGACTGCAACGAGAGGATACTATAATGAATGAAAATTTTCGAATTACATTCACCGAGTGAAAAATTGATTTACCAGAATTTAGATATGTTCCTTCGATTTCCTATCTTTCACAATTTCTTGAACACGTTCGATTTCCAATAACCGCCAGTCGCCATCTTTCATTTTCCAGCGGCAGTTGTGAGGCCCGTTGCACAATCGTGAGACTAACATTATCTTTAATTGCTTCTTACGTACACTGATATCGTATACCTGTAAACATGTTACCGCGTAATATACGCGAGAAAAATATTGCAGCCACCGAAATATTTTAATTAAAAGCTACGGTATTCAATAGATATTACGTACGATATTTCACTTAATTAATTTCTCTTGGTGTATACCTACATGCGGAATATCGTTACGGCAGAAAAAAATCTCGATGAAACGCGAAACTGTTCGCGCGTGCCATAACTTAAACAGCTTGAAATTTTCATCTAATTAAGGATACATTCGTAAAGATGGTTTACTGGCGACAGTTTCGTTGTAGCTGAAACGAGTGTTGTGGAATTTTTGTTGTTGCTGTTTTGAGCTGAAATTAATCGAAAAGAATATCTAAACTTCGTGACTTCTCGGTACACAATTGAAGTTCTAATTAATAAAATTCATTGAGAAATTCTCAGGCATGAATCATGGATTTGAAAACACTGTTGAGCAATCGATAGTAGTACGAACCATAAATTAAGCAGGATAGAAAAACCGAACGTGACTGGACCGATTCGAAACAAATTGGATTACTTGTAACTGTCTACGTGTTCGTAGACGCCGGTAGTATTTTGTTCCTAATTAATCCGCGAAGTTTATTTTAAGTAGATGGCATTAGCTAATGAAATGGCCTTGTTGCATAATGCGTGACGGTTCGAATGAACGTTAAGGCTGAGATCGTACGTAGCGACCATCATTGACACGCAGAGCCCTTAAGCCTCCTCGGACCCCTGTAATCAGGGTCGAGAAGTGGTCCACAACTATCCGGCGACCGTTCATTAAGTTTCTCTTAAAGCGGACGCAGTGGCTTCGTTGGTCATTATGGCCGGCGACTATTCGTCTCAATTACCAGGTAACAGGCTCGCAATTAAACTTACACGGTTATTATAACAGCCAAGAGCTACTTCACGAAATCGAAAATAATCGGTTCTTCCATGGTCATTAATTAGACCGTTGCATTGAGTACTAAAAAACCCTTGTAACGCTGTCTTCAAGTTCATTAAATATTTCTACTGTTCGCACATCGAATTCGGAGTCTACTCATCAAGTCAACAAATAGACATTATTTTTGCATGAACGAAAATATTTCAGCAGAACCGCTGAACCTTTCTTATTGAGATTTTGCATATATATTTGTTAATTTCCAAACAATTACATTAACTGTAATTATACCATAAGGTCAAAATCTAGTCTCTTTAAAATGGAAATGTTTGCTATATTTTATTAATCGAATTTTGAATATTACTCTAAGTTAAATATGGTTAGGATTTGAAATAACCGCCGAATATCGATTGATCTACGCATCGATCGATTATCTGATTTGTGACATTCAGAGAGTATCACCGTTTGTCTCAATATCTTACAAGTGTTCTTCTATAATTCCTAAAGTTATTTGAATAAGTAAGTTGACATATTTCAAAACGTGTTTAACATGTTCTCATCAACAAAATATTTCTTTTATGTTGTTTTGATAATTCACAGACGCAATCATTATTTTCTTGAAAAGGGTCTGAACAAAGACCGAAACGTCGAAATTAATATATTGCAAAATTGTTTTCAATTAAAGGGATCGAACCGGTGCGCCAAAAACACCAACACTTTGTTTAAATATACGATCGACAAATAAAAAGAAAAGTTATTATATTTATTGGTGTTTGAAATGTGAGTTATAGGGTTAAAGTATGGATGATGTATGTATGTATTGTATGTGTGGGTGTTAATAAGCAACCCTATATATAATTGAATTCATAATAACAAAGATTCGAAATTAACAGAAGAGTTATTAGAAATACGATCGCCGACGAAATACGAAAAGAAGATCAGACCTTTACGAGCAACCGCCGCGACAAATACATCTGTCAACGATTGGTTATCCGTGCGTCCTTTTATAATTAAAAACGGCTTTTCCTTATAACGGCTTTGCTTTTTCCTTACAGAGTATACGATTGTTTTTCAAAGTAAAAATAACGAAAGTTACATGACTTACATATCGTTACAGCCGATGGCTCAGGAGCGAGTACGCGTTGAACCGTGCATTCGCGGAATATCGCAAACGTGACGATTCCAGGCGGTGTGGAGCAAGCTGGCCTATCGACTCATCGAAAAAAGAGGCGAAGGAGGAAGGAAGAATAACGGCGCGGTGCGGCGTAACGCTAACGAACATAACGAGCGAAAGGGCAAAGTCACGTTCGCCGCTAAATGTCAAAATTTTCCGATCACTGGTCTCCCGGGCACGTTTCGTATGCGTTCACGTACACAATTCTACGCTTCGCATATTACTTTCACTGTCTACGCTCCGGTGGACAAGCGGTGGCCGCGTAGCGTACGCACTGTTCCTCGAGTCGCATGAATAAAGACCGTGAACACTCAAATAAAGGAAAATTCAGAGAGAACGGGCTGGAATTGACGGCCACCGTCTTAGTCTGCTGCCAATCTAGCTGGACAATAGTTATACCGGCGATCGTTTGCCTATGGATTTTATGCATTACTGCGAGCACGTGTAGGCGACGTTTAAATTCAGCAGAAAGATCGTAAGAACTGTAAAATCTCGACTATCCTCATCGCACTAAAACCTGCTTAAGACTCGCAGCTACACTAATCAACCATTATAGAATTACTTAGTACTTGATTTAATTAGGTGTGATTACAATAAAATCTCAAGATTCCAATGTTTTACAAAGTAATTTTTAAATATATAGTTAGTTTTTGCGATCGAAAAATTGACAATATATGTAAGATGATTTCGGCGCACAGGTTCGATCAATAGTAAACAACCAATTTATAACAATTCTGCAATTAAGATCTCAACGTTTCGATCCTGATGAGGATCATTCTCTTATAAATTGGTTGTTTACTATTGATCGAACCTGTGCGCCGAAATCATCCTACATATGTAATTTTTAGATGTCTGATCTAGATCCTGATTGTTTGATAAATTATTCGCAGCACGTACGAACACGAAAATTACTGGAAACAGCAAAAAAGAACACTTATCATATACACATATATACGTGATTATGAATCACGTAACAAGATCGGTCATTAAAATGAGTCAAACTAATTGTGAGCGAGCAGTGGAACGGACACGTTTCGATAAATTGAGAGAATAGAGGAGAATTTTTGAATAAACTGAATAAATTCATAATTGTATATTACATATGATAGAGATCGCTATAATCCTGAATACAGAAGCTCCCTGTCCAAGCGTTAGCATCAAGTTCAAAGAACCCGCGCAGCCGACTATAAAATGAAGTAACGTTGAAGTTCGTCGAACAGTAGCGAAGTTACAACACTACAGCTACTGCATACTTTACACGTGAAACTATCGGCAGCCAGTGATTAGAATTTTCAAGAATACGTCTCCGAATGGTTTCGCAATACATACGTGGACAGTGTTTCGAACGAGCAAGTACCATTCGGAGCGAGCCGCAGCACGGATTAATACGGGTGTTGTAATAACCTTCTCTGCGATTGTATCTCGTAAACTGACCGTGGCTGGAGTTTACTCCATTACTCGGCTATCCGCGCCTTTAACCATGGCATTTAACATTAACGACCGATAGTATTTCTCTGTTAATCGAGCGGGGAATGCGCAAAAAAGCTACGCCACCTTTTCTTTTCGGCCGTTACACGTAAATAGACTAAATAAATGATCCGCTCGGTAAATTATGCCCTTTGACAACCCGCTCTGTAATTTACGACCTTGTCTAACCCCTCCGCTTTTATCCCGTAGTTAACCGTGCGGCCCGCTGCCATAAGTTGTCGCCCGCGTTTTAACAATTTCATTTCACCGGGAAAACGAGCGCGCTCGCCCGTAATTAATCGCATTCAATGTCCACTGAAGCGGAAGACTTTTGTCGAAACACGAAATACCCCCGGCTATTATGATTGTGTTTCCCCCGGGCTCGACTAATGGAAAAATGTACAGGGATAAAATGAAATCCTTAGGACGACGGAGCGAGGTTCCATCGAGCGAAATTGTCTAGTAAACAAAAACATTGACTCTCTTGAAAATAGGTGGAGGATACAGGCAATAAGTGAAGTGTTCTCCGATGGAGTGCACTGTGCACAATACGTCAACTTCTTCAGCCACCACTGCTTATATCAGGCGCTCTCAGCGAGATAGTTAACTTATACATATATATATATACATATATATATATATATATATATATACAGAAATATATAGAAATATTCTTTGTTCAGGATTTCGTCGTTCCTGCAAAATATTTTTCAGTGACTCGTGAAAATAAATCGTATCAAATATTATTTTTATAATTCAACGCACTGTGGGTTTTATGTATAATCCTTTGCACTCGGAGCTGGTTTGACTGGAAAATGAAATATTTTTTCCGACCTGGAATATTTCCATTCTCTCACGAAATTGATATAATACCTCATACAGTGCTTAAACGTTTAATAAGATTAGATACCAACATCTTTAATAATGTAAACGATATTTTAAATAACGGTACTGCAAATTTTAGCGGCGTAAAATGACAACACTTTCATTCAACTTCAAACGAACCGGAGTCGATTGAAATAAAAAGAAAAACATTAATCGATGTGAAAGGAAATGTAGAAAATCAGCCATGTAGATCATATCTCCGGTCTCCTGGCGTCGCGTCTTCGTGTTATCCGTACCGTAAACATGTCCCGGCACAAGGACCTGCTATACTGGAACTTTTTTATTACACTAACTTTCGAACTCCAGTTTTCTTCGCCCGCTATCGCGACTGGTCGATCCCCTTATAATGGCACCGCCATCATTTTATGGTTCTCTCCTTCTCGGTGATTCGCTCTTATCACTATCCTTACAAGGCGAGCTCGTCGGCCAATCAAACGATCGCTAAATCGAATCCACTGCTCTTTATAACCGCGTTTTTGTCCCTTCAATTTTTACGTATCTTCCCAGGAAATTTCCAATCTATTTTCTCCCCATGTCTCCTTCTCTCCGGCCCTAGACAATTTTCATCTTCACGCTTCTTTCGTGACTTCAATTTTTCCGCGTTCACGGTCCCCTTCAACCCTTCCCTCGATGCTGTTCGATTGGATCGATTGGAATCGATTAGGCCTCTTCACCCTTCGATTAGTTTTAACTGGGCTTTTTCTCATTTTGCCGGTACACGAACTAGTAATTTTCCGCATATTCACATTTTTAAACGTGTTTCGTGTACCGATTAAATTTTAATAGCTTTTATTGCCGCTACACTTAAAATATTGAAACTGGTTGAACCAATCGCTGATAATGCGACACGTGTAATTCATTATGTAGACCGGACCTCTATTTAACTAGTTTCAACTATAAATTCCTGTATACCGAAACTCTTTCTAATGTCATAACTAGTTCGAGGAAGCTTACAGAATCCCCACCAACCTGCAAACTTAATGTCACTTTTATATTATTCATCTCTTGAACCAGATCGTTTGCCGATCTTTTGTTTCCCTTCGCTATTTTAATATCATTCTTAACCTGTGCTTGACCTTCTACATTTCCTGGTAGAATTTTCCGTCAGTAAATAACTGTCTTTAAATAATCATTATTATTCGACTACGAATTTCATGAATTGATGACAAAAGTGAGGAGCTGAAATTTTAAACAGAAGAAAGATTCAAGCAATTAGTGACACACTTTGTCACAACTTAATAATATAGTATCTATACAATATGTATGTAGAAATAATAAAATTCTGTGTTAGCCTCTTTTTTCCACGGAATTGATATTTGAAACATTGAGCTCATGAATATTTCTCATAAAACGATTTAATCGTGGTGAAATTAAGAATCATGAAATCACCGACGGAAAATTACGTTCGCTCGCAAAGGCGGCCAGCTTTCGTCGTTTATAATAGAATTTCAGTTTCATTGATTTTCAGAGCAGCCTCGGTTTAAAGTCTCGGAGGAGGCTTTAAGCTCGAAAACTTTCCAGTCCGAAGTATCCAGGCTTCAAGTATGCGCTCGCGAGACTTATTCAACGGAAAAGTCCCGAAATGTCCCGTTCCGTCGTCGCGGCTGATATAAAGTGACTTAAGAATTCCGACTGCTTTCGCGGCAGTTTCGAACCTCTGCGTTTCGATTTTGATTCCGCACCAGGAGCGTACGTGCCAGCCGAAAATCGCCACCGCTGTACCACCGTCGAACGAAAATGTCGACGCCATCTTGCTTCTCAATATTCACAGAAAATCTGTCGATAGCAGATTCCCGAAGAAACAAGCTACGTGCTTTTTCGTTTCTCTAATGAAATGTTAACTGGAACACTCTCTTGTCGGCATCTTGCAAAGCGTTATTAAAATTAATCAGAATTATTTCGAATTTTCAGTCCGCACGAGACACTCTGTGCACGTCCCTCAACAGTGTAAAATTTTAAAACAGTTTATAATGAGAGTGTGAAGATTCACGAAGAATTATTGTTATTTATTTATTGCTTTCAACCATAAGAAGTTAATATAATACAAATTATACAATATGGCTTATAGAGATTTGTGAGACTACAATTACCTCATTGAAATTAAATTCATGAAGAATTGTTGAATATTTTTTCGGACGCATGATAAAAATCGAAAAATAAATATTATCATATACATTTCTACGTCGCGGAACAATAAAAATGGCACCTCTTGCACCGAATCCCCAATTACCTCCAATTATCATCAAATTCACTCACTTCCATACAGCCGTGTCTCCAAATAAATCCCGATCGTGGATAATTAATACGTATGCCGTACATTGCAACATACTATTTCTGCAATTCCCCGAGTGTTGCGTACAAAATATCGAGGAACGTGTCAGAGGAATATCGCGCACTATGCTTCGAAGAACGACCACACTATGCCCAACTAGAATTTGGCGTTCTCCGCGTGAAAATGGCTGCGTTCGAATGTTCGGACCGTTCCATTCAGATTGGCGCGATTGATTTTACATTAATTGCAAGATTAAAGCAGCGTTTGTCACGGCTATCAGACACATTAGTCATGTTCCTCGAACCGTCGAAATGTTCGATCACTGAACGGACCGAATTATTGAAGAACGGTGAAAATGATCGTTGAAACGATTTCGCGTACCACCGAGAAATGTGCCGTCGCGACGCACGCCTTCGTTGCGAATTATGACACCGCAGACATGAATTTTGACGCACGCAAACGGGACTTATCGATGCCGGCCGGTTACGTATTCGGTCGAATAAATAATTATTCGCGCAACGCTTGATCTACGGCCTACGGGAAGTTCCTTTCTAGCCGGCCTCGCGCACCCTTCACTTCGCACAATACTTTCGGTAATCCTAACAGCCGATACAATCGATACCTATACAGGGTGGTCCGCTAGGAATAGCCTGACCCTAACTGCCTTTTCCCTTTGTACGGTTTTCGCCATCTGATTTGCCGATTTCCGGCCGAGTTAATGGCGGTCTGCGAATGTGGAGAAACGGGCACGATAAAGGCAGAAATGTGACATAAAATCAGGCACAGACATTTAGTAGCTCGAGGGTCACTTAAGTGTGGATCACTTATGGATCACTCCATAAATTATCTTGAGGAATATGTGTGCCTATAATTATGAACGTGGTCTAAGTCATGTATTCCTTCCTTCGAGATGTTTCAAGGAGAAGGATATGAACAATGAATAAATTTCATAGAAAAATTAATGAAAGTTGAATTTGAATTTAAAAAATAACTGATGGATCACTCCATAAATTATCTTAAGAAATGAATATATGTGCCTATAATTGTGAACGTGGTCTAAGTCATGTATTTCTTCCTTCGAGATGTTTCAAGGAGAAGGATATTAACAATGAATAAATTTCATAGAAAAATTATTGAAAGTTGAATTTGAATTTAAAAAATAACTTATGGATCACTCCATAAATTATCTTGAGGAATATATGTGCCTATAATTGTGAACGTGGTCTAAGTCATGTATTTCTGGCTTTGAGATATTTAAAGGAGAAGGATATTAACAATAAAGGAATTGCATAGAAAAATTATTGAAAGTTAATTTGAATTTAAAAAATACCATGTGGTTCACTCCATAAATTATCTTGAAGAATATATGTGCCTATAATTGTGAACGTGGTCTAAGTCATGTATTTCTGGCTTCGAGATATTTAAAGGAGAGGGATATTGACAATGAATGAATTTCATAGAAAAATGATTGAAAGTTGAATTTGAATTTAAAAAATATAATGATTGGAAGTACTTTCTTTAATGATTTTGATAAGTTGATGATTTTTTTGTTTGTCGATGTATTGATATTTCGTACTGGGTAAGCGATGTTGAAACGACAGGTTTCATGAATAAACATGAGGGAAATTAGCCAGCTTATAGTACAAATTACACAGCAATCGTTTCTATTAATTGCGTCAGCTGTTCCGTTAAGTTTAATATTTTATAAGATTTTTTTCGTTATAGCTGTGTTTCACAAACGTGCTTTTATATGTTTTAATCCTCATACCTCAGTGATCATGGTACAATAATAAAGAAGTAATAATAAAAGTTACACTTGCGAGTATATTAAGGCAATAATGTGACAATGTAATCAGCCACTATTATCTCGAAAATTTGCAGTCAATCATTGATGACTCATTAATGAATAAGATTGACTTTCTAAGGCAACACGCTCGAAGGATAGTAAATTGAAAGCGAATCGCTTCGACCAAGATTGCCGCGTGCATGAAACGGGTTGCATGTAACGATACCTCGTTGTGTTCATAGTTCAATGACAATAAAAAGTTATCGTATTATGCAACTCAATCGACACGTGTTTTCAAGTATTGTTTCATTAACCCGTGTTGCCAAGAATATGCCACGTGGATATTCAAAACTAGTAGACAGGGAATATTTGCACATTTACGAAATGAATGTATTTGCAATTTATTGAAACTAAACATTTTTTATTTCAATTTTAATCCAACAAATAAACCAGCACCCTTAATAAAATATGCTATAACCAAATGAACTTTATTGTACGACCACGAATATTTGATTTCCATGGAAACGAATATTGAATTTTTCCGGGAACTATATAGTGGTTGTTGTTCTATATACTCCGCACAAAACAGAACACATATCTGTAGAATTTTAATTAAATATCTTGGATGGTATGGATGCTATGAGGCCGGAATTACTATGTAAAAGTTCCGGGAATAACGGCGATCCCTTGTTTCAGAACACTAATAAAACTAGCAGCGACTAAACAAAATTTATAATTCAGATAATGCATGAACATTATATACACGGTCATTTGTTATTCATAACGTAGAGCAAGTACTTCGACTACTTTATCCATGTATATGTTTAAATCCATCCCCTCCGATAATCGATATACTGCGAAATCAGTTGCATACGAATGAAAATTCAATGTTTCTTTAATAATATTACTATTCGTATAAATTGTTGTCGAAATTAGAATCCATCGGCACAATTAGAAAATAGTTAACACTAAACCTACCGAGCACTAAAAGCGATTAAAATGTTTTACTTTGTAAAAATGGCAAAGTTCTATTTATTCAGATTTCGTGCAACTTTGATTATAATATGAGCTTTGATAAAGAAATTGATCAAATCAATTTCCACGTAAGCAACTTTATAATTTCAATAATTGTGAAATGGAATATATAAAACCGATCATTTAATCGAATACAAAATTTCAATAATCCGACGAGAATATCTGCCGAATATTTGAACTCGATGTAATTGAATTAAAATAAATATGAAACTTGTATGCCGCAAATTGACTGCATCGACCCGCCGCAAACACTAAACCGTCGACTTGTGTTTCAGCATGGTTCCTGGGATGGTTCATGTGCAAAGCCGTCGCTTATATACAGGGCGTTTCCGTGGCGGCCTCTGTTTACAGCCTTGTTGCGGTTTCCCTGGACAGGTACGTGTGTATGCGTGCGTGTGTGTGCATTGAACTTTTCAAAGAACCATTACGTTAGTCTGGGTTAGGTGCCGGCAATCACTCGAGACACGAATTCGTGCTCATTATGGAGAACACCGAGCACGAACCATCACCGTCGCTCGCTTCGACAATTTCACTGTCTGTCCATCCCGAATAAATCAGTTCACTGTTCAAGTTGAAACTCTTCTCACCTCGTGTGCAAAGATTTATCTGAAACATTTCCGAAGAGTCAACTGCAACTCGTAACAATTCATTCGCCGAACCCCTGCATTCTGATTTATTTGACAGCTCCAGCGATTAGAACCTTTTTCAGGACTATCGTTTATTATTAGAAAATGAAAATTCCTCTTGATTGTGTGCGCGGAATTTAATGGAATAATTTCGCGAATAATCTTACATAGTGAATTCGCCTTCTTAAAATAATGATCTTTAAAATAGCCCTTGTAGCACAAAAATATTAGATAAATATTTTTTTCGAATATTGGAAAAATATTTTTTAAGCCACATCTTTTCATATGAGAAAAATATTGGATCTGAATATTGTGTACATGTACAAGAAATATAAATTGAATGTTTAAAAAATATAAGCTAAATATTCAGAGAATATAAACTAGATATTTAAAAAATATAAACTAAATGTGAATCAAATATTTGAAAAATATAAATTCAATATTTAAATAACATTCAATAAAATTTTCAAATTTAAGAAAAAGTTATAACAAAAATTAAAAACTATGTATATCTATTACTTTCTGTGCACTGCTTGAGGGAATATTCCATTTTATCTTCCAAAGGACCTTATTACAGTTAAGAAATTTTTATATTATATTCGATACGAATTCGATACGAAATAGTATCACCGCAGCGCATTTCCGTATCCCATGCGAGGGCACACCTAGTTCAAGTTTTCAGTACGACAATGGCTCAATTACCACAACAACTCAATTATCAAAATAACCGTAGTTGCATAACACGCTTTCATCCGATGAGCCTATGAATCAATAGAACGTGAGAACTCGTTGTCGTGATATGACTAACTGCAACCACGATCTACGGAATGCGTAGAAAATGAAGAAAATAAACAATTGTGCTATTACGTGTGTTGCAAAATCACGGTGTGTATCTGTTGCGACAGACGAGCGACGCATAATCTTCATCGGCACATTTATTTCGCATCTGCATATACCGATATATGATCTCTCTTTTTCTACCGTAACAATTACGAGTCGCGTTACGAACCGATTCTGTGTTCGGTTTCTGTGATATGCTGGCATTCCAAGTGCGTTTAATGGATGCCTGTGTTAACGAATAATAGGAGCAAGGTGAACGCTACATCATCGAATCGGTAACCAGTTTACCATAAACGTTGGATCTTCTAGTCACGAGATGTTGATGTAACGATCAAACATAACGCAAACGATCCTGATTGGAGCATTATGTGTTTCGCTGCGCGTCAATTAAGTGAAACACTAAAATTACGAACTGACCTACTGGCAACAACATTTCATAATTTACAAACCCTTTGATTTCAAACCTTGCTATAGTAAAATTTCGCCCCTTTTATGGCGAAACTTCCCTTTTTGATGACTATCGAACCATTCGAAAACTGACCAAGAAAAACCCCTCCGAGTTCAATTTCAGCCCTCTACCTTTCCCGCGAGGGTAGTTACAAGGTAAATTAGATTTTGCGCTTTTCCGTGCATTCTCCAGTCTCTAATGCACACTAAAATTCTAAAAAAAATGTGACACATTTTGGATCCTAAGATGCATTTTACAGAATTTTTTCAGACTTTTTTGTTACAAACTGTGCTCGTAAGAAATGAACAACCTCAACAACTGGAACTTCCTCCTCACAGCTGAAACGTCGAACAAAAAAGAAGAAAAAAACACGAAAGAATTTCTGGCGTAATTAATTTTTGAGTATTATTATAAAAAAATTAGTTGGAAGTTTTCACTATTAGTTACGTAACGATCAGATAGACCTTAATAACGGCTAAGGTTTTACTTTCGTCTTGACCCAGTGACGAGATTCATCGAAGTAATAAGTTTCTACATATATAATTCCATTTATTTTCATGAATTATTCAAAGGAAATAGGAGCCGGCCTATAACGATAAAATGGTAAACCAGCATTCAGTTTCCCTAATTTCATATTCCGCTTTAGAGTGCAACAATTAAATTGGATTTTATAAACCCGAGCAGCTTTAAAATCGAATGTTCGGAAATATCGATCGAAACGTGCAGGCGTGAAAGCGTTAACGATCGAAGCATAAAATTTCATGTTCGTGATGCAAATTTCTAGTGACTCATCTTATTTGTTCAGTGTCTTCATATCCTAAATAAAGGTAAATTTCTAGGAAACCCGGAATAATGATCAAAGTTGAAACTTTCTAATTTATGAGAACGTCCTTAAAACGCTGCTCGAGTACGATCAAGCACGCGGATAAATTAAATAAATCGTCTGTTCAATTATGTTAATGGTCTATAATTGAACATCGAATATCAATGAAGAAATGCGAGTATCGTAAATAGAATTTATCTCCACACTTAAAGTCTAATCGAGTTATTTGCTTTCGTATGCGATTGTTTCGAAATTATCGAATATGACTGATCGTATCCATTTGTTAACAAAGTACGAAAATAATTTCAAGTGGGAAAGGATACGAGAGTGGAAGCGTATCGCGCGAAATTAACGAGACAATAATTCCTCGGCACGGTCGGCGTTATCTGCCAAAAATTGTTTCCTTAATTATTATAATGATCCGGATAGCCGGTTGCCAAAATGGAGGGGAATGTGGAAAAGCGTTCCCCGGAACGAAATTCTTTTTTCAGCCGACGGTTCGTATCCCGGATAACTTGGCATCGCTCGCAAATCCTGGCGTCGTTCGCAAACTATGACAGTGTGTCCCCCGAACGGCAACAAGGTCGCCCATCATCCCTTTGAAAGCCCTGAAACTCTGGGACCATGTTTCAGCAAGTGTCCTGGACAGAGGTTAGGTTCGGAGCCGGGTGCACGAAAGTATAGTTAGTCGTTTTCCCGTTACAGTTCCAGACCCGATATTGTCTTTGAGTGTCGCAATAAAAATGACGTACGCGTAACCGATGCCAAGAGATACCTAGCTCGAGTTTCACCTTTATTTATTTCCCATCTTTTTCCCCCTTGTGTCTTTCGCAAGAAGTCGACTGTCGCTTTTCCTGAACTAGTTGCGCAACTATTTACGCAAAAATTCATGCAATCAGGACGCGCGATTTCACGAGCTCGTTTCGGGGGCCGATTGTATTTGGTTCGTTCTACTCGATGAATCCCAATAAACTAGTGGGCGTACATTTCGAAACGCGTGGACGCAACCATCGCGTTCAATAAGTGTGAACAGCTAATGAAATGTTCTCGTACATGTTTTATGGTATTTGCCACTGTTTTCGCGCAGCAGTAAATTTGGTTGGTGAGCGAATTCTGGAGGATGATCTTGCCATAAATTATTAAACACCGCAGTCTAATGAACGTCAAGGGCTTAATAAATACAATTTTTCAAGAGGTTGTGATTTTGAACGTGTGCATTTAGTTATAAAATAACAATTTTTTAAATTAAACTATTCCTTTCAACAACTAAAAAAACTCAAGCTTTTGGAGCAAGTTTTGAAGAAGTTATTCGTTTTTAAAATGACACGAATACTTGGTACACCGTAGTTGCAATATCCCGCAGGCAGCAGTGTTAAATAGCCAATAAATCAAGATGTGGCCTGGTTGGGGGTCGACCTAGGGAAGGCCTGGTTGTATCGAGGGGTTGCATTACTTGCGAGATGACCCGCTAGATTATTCGTAGAAGAATACCACGCCAGGTGGTATGGATGGAATGACTGGGTGGCGATAGGACTGAATATCGTCGATAAATGATTTCCTATCAATTTCACGTCAGACCGTCTCTGGGCCACCGACGCGACGCGCCTCGCGTCGGCCGAGCCTGTGAAATAGTTTTATAGGATGCTCGGAAACGATCGATCTCGCTGAAATTGTCCGGGCGAAAAGGGATCGCCGTTCACTCGGAATTGTCTTAGTCTCTGCCCCGGATCCCTCCCTCTCACGAGACGCTGTGTCTCTTTTTAGCAGACACTTTTCCTCGTCCCGGACCGTCTATTGCCACCACCGGAAATACATAGATCTTCCTCGGTATTCTCCTGTCCAAGCGTGGAGACACCTACGACCAAAGTTAACGCTGACCTAGCTCAACCAAAATCCACTAAAACCTTTGCGGACTTACTTCGCCACCCGTATTTGTTCGAGGACACATGTTCCGCGCATTGTTATGGCGATTTGATGCGCGGGGGATGGGCCATGAAATTGAATTCAGCAGACTTTTCCCCAGGACCGGTTCCTTCGGCCAGAATTTTCAACGTCTGCGTTGGGAATAACGATTCTGACCGAGGCTTGCCAACAGGATTTCGACGGCACGTGTCTCGTTCTGAAAAGGGGATTGATGCTTGACTGTGTTTCTTTGCTCCGGTTTCTCGCAAATTGTGTTTGTACTTGGGAACGGGGTGATTGATTCTCTTTAGAAGATGGCTGATTACAGAATAAACTCATTCTCTCCGGAATGATTAGACTGCGGATCTGGAAACTTTCAGATTTTTATTCGCCTCAGATTTACGAAGGCTATTACCACTGAAAACAGGACTTTATTTATTCATCCCACTTTCTTCAAATTTGTCTATAAAAATTACAAATTGCATTAACATCCGCAGTCCAATTATTGTATGGAGAAGTTATCTTCGAGCGGTGAGAATTCTGTCGAATGTCGCGTCGATAGTAACTGTAACGACGCGACGATCTGATATTAGTTACTTATTGATTTATTTTGCGTTCATTATTCTGGTTCGACGTATTGAATAGAAAATACGTGTTTTATCTCAGACGGAGATTTAAATGAGACCATTTAATTAATTGTATTCAAGATAATTGGAATTAAACGTGAAACTATTGTGTTTACGGACGTGTTATTTCTAGTTACGACTTAATTCCTACATTATTATAAAGCAACGGCACCCAGTCATTTCGAAGCATTCGTCAGTCCTCATTAGAAAAAGGTTAGCTACTCATGCAGAAAAGTTTATTTCTGTCGGAACGAACTATGAATGTACAATAAAATCTGGCTGGTTTACAATAGACTGTCTCGTTCAGATTTAACCCGTGGTAGATTTCACCGTTGGAAGGAAAAATTGATCGTCGGAGCTCGTGGTCGATATGTTATCGTGACACATATACGAATTTGATAGGAGCTCGCGGGTGAATAGCATTGTTTATTTTTATTCGCCGAGACCAGCCAGTGATGTAAGAACGTTGGCGGCTGCCACACATCAACCCACATTTTGCGCCCATCGAAAGTCGTTTCCAGAACTTCCGTGTGGTCGATATACGATACCTTTGCCTGCCACTTGCTCTATGCACATACGTTGCCATTGTGATCCATGTTACAGCACCGCCAGCGCTTCCTAATATGGCGTAATCTGGCTGGTAACGTGTCGAAGATTAAGAACGCGGTTTGTATTACATAGGCCGACGGTAGTTGACATAATGTCCAACACCGATACTTTCTTCAGGAATTGTACACATGCTTGTACACAACTAGGCTGTTTCTCTCAGGTCAAACAGAAAAGTCCTTCTCTTCTCCAGGCAACGTTTACAACAGGATTTTTCGAAGTTTTTACTGAATAATAAAATACCATCTACAATTCAAACTGTTTCTCCTGAGTATGAATACCTTTTACTCTTACTAGTCCTTGTATCGGCCAGCCTTTTTGCAAATTGCGGCAAGAACAATCTATGTTTTACTCGTGATTAATCTACTTGACAATTCTAATAATTGCACGTGACCGTGATCGATCGAGTTTTTAAATAGACATTCCGTCGATTAAGCAATATTTCCTCTATGCATAACTGTTACGCGTTTCTTATTCTTGAAACTGTGAATAGAAAGAAAAAAACCTTCTCCCAACATGATTCAATCGTGACTGCTGACCCGTGGCTATCTACAACTGTAAATTATTTGTTCGTTATGATAACGAGTTCACACCTGTCTGTACTCGATGGAAAATCTTTAAACACTTCACCGTAGATAAATCGTTCATTATTATGCGGGTGGAGATTGTTTAATAGAAATCAAGACATCCCCTATTTGAATAAATCTTCTTAATCGTGTGAGATCCGAATTAGACAACAATTTTCTCCTCCAACATCGTTCATAACCCAGCACGTCTAAAGAGACCCAAAGCCCGCAAAAGGGTTTCATCCCCAAAACAAAAGAAGCGTTTCTCGTCAAACAAAGGGTTCAAATTGAAAAATGGGCGAGAGCATATCGTGGGCGGACACAGCTCAACAATCGTCTCTTCATCCGAAAATTCTGACCAACGAAAGTGGTAAGGTGTTTCCGGGGCATCGATCGCCGGCTGAAAGAAAGCCCGGCGTTTTTGCTCTCGAGTTACGTCCGGGATCTCGAGCAGCGTCTCTGGTGGTCGTGAAATCGGATTTAATAATCACGTTTCCACCCCGGCGTCGACTCGCCTGGTGTCTGGTTTCTCGGACACGTCTAGCAGCTCGATTTTCATAGGTTTTCCGAGTGAAATCTGTGAGAGTGGCCTAGCTTCTGCAAACGAACCGAGGAACGAGACCAGGAACCATCCTGGACTGATTCTATCCGTGGATTCGGCTTTTATTTGAACACTGCACGAGACTAGCTGCGAAGAGGGTTAAACCTTTATTGTTTTTTGAATTGAGATTGAAACCTTTATGAATTTTTCTTTAATGATAATTAATAACTGAAGAATTCTTTTCCAGTGAATATTAACGTGACTCTGAACTCTACTCTCCATTTCTTCAGAACGAAATATCAAAAAAGTGGCAGAGTTGTTGGCTGTTTCATAGCGGCCTTCCATTGGTACACCGATGGATGGCCGCCATTACTGAATGAAAAATTTGTTACACCGTAGAATTTTTAAGAAATTCAATCATCTGCAGAAATGTCTGCAGGTTGCAGCTTTGAACAGTGATATCTTGAAAAATATTTCTGATATACAGTTTGTTGAGAAAATATCACTTCGATAAAAAACCAAAAAGAAGTTTCCACTTACTAGTATTCCCGCAACTACGTTTTAAATCGCACAAAGGTTCGAAATTTGTCGAATCGCTCGACACGCATGAAACTACAAGAAAATCGAAGGAAAAGATAGTATCCTGAAACGTGCGATAACTTCGTTACTCTTACGAGTCGAAACAAATCCTTTTGTGGACGTACTTCTCGTGACACAAGCTTTAAGAAAACGCGAAGAAAGAAAAATCGATTTTTTCAAGGTTTCAACCAGAAGACTCCCTTAAGAATCTCTTAGGAAAGATTCCTGGTTGCATCCGGCCTCTGAAAAGGCTCCGTCGAGCCTACTGTGTTGTTCGTCGTTGAACGAAGAGCAAGGCCACAACGGAAGGAAGACCTTGGTTGCGTTTTTACGAAATGAGTTTGCATTTAGAGCGTGTGTGCCCGGTCGCCCGTTTATTTTTCACAGTTCCCCGTTTTTCGCCTCTCTGTGTGCGAGTCTGTCACCCACACATGGACAAGCGCCGGTCTCTATACCGGAGCGATTGAACTATTTCCACATAAACTGTCTTAACCCAATTCCCCGGAACCGATCATGAGGGGTTGAAAGCGGCGATTGGCTGCGCCGATGCTGTTTCGTCCCGTTGAACGGCTACGATTGGCCAACAAGCACCCCACTATGCTCACCGATCGGCTGACTCAACAGGCCGACGCATAACGTCAGACTGTCAAACGGCGGGCCACGTGATCAAATTTATAGCGATTTTTTAAAATCGACTTTTGTATAAAAGGCCGCCGGCTGGTACATCCAGCACAAGCTTTCTTACTTTCAACAAGTACACAAGCAACTCACTCAACCCAATCAACATGTTCAAGTTGGTAAGAAGAACTTGCTTACTTACTTAATTATTCGCTTTGTTTCGACTTACTTTAATACTGTAATCACTTCGCCGACTTGCCTGCGGTTTTGCATTTGTTATTGCGCTAGAACGGCCGGCTGTGGATCGAGCAAGTCCGGCCGAATTGACTTGCTAATATTCTATCGACACTTCCAACTTGAATACGAAACGGACGCCAGTCTAGTTACCATTCAACGTAACCGTATTTCCATTAAGAGAAGCCTGTATACTGGATCCACGGCTATCGATATATTCCATAGAACCGAGCGAATTCTCGTCGATAAGCCCGTGGCTTTTGTGCGATCGCTCATACTTTCCCGGAAAAATCGTTCTCAATTCGTTACTTCAGAATTACTGAAACTTTTCGCCCTTACCGTCAAATCAAAATCAAACCGAGACTCGATACACGGATTTTTCTAGTGTTTGCAACACGTTTGTAATTAGTAAAGTAATTCATTTGTTCTCGTACCGCATCTCTTAAATCGAAGGACCCCCAAGAAAACGGACTCTCGTTCGTTTTACATGTTACAATCAAAAGTGCTTATCAAATCTTAAACAATACAATGTAATCAATTCAATATAGATTGAAAAAACAAGTCACAGTTATTTATTCATAAACACGTTGCAACGAAAAATGGCTAAAGTTAAAGCTTGATCCTCTTCCATCGTTTTCGATTTACCAAAATAATGAAAAGTAGAGACGCATTTTCCCACGACTTCTATCTCTCGGTATCGCCTGAGAAACTTTTGATTTCGCGGAAAAATTCTGCATCTACCTCGTCGGCATCGTTCATCGTAGCCTTGTCCCTCCCATACGAACCAGCTAAGGACAATCTCCCGGCTCGGCAATTGTCGGGAATCGCCTGGGAAAATTCCTTTTCCTGCAGTTCGATTCTGTGGATCGATAAGCCGTCGTTTCTCGGCGTGGCGCGGGAAAGACACACATAACGCGGTTCTCTTCTCGCAACAGTGACCTTTCCTTCGCGTCTAGCGTATGCACACCGGTGTGCTCGGACCCTTACGTTCACTCGAATGGACACCGAGTTTCCATCCGGTCACAAAAATCCTCGAGAGCCGAGCGCGACCACTGAAGCATGCACATTGTTAGCCAACATCGGGCCGGCTAGTCGAGTCAAACGGCGAGAACGCTCGCGCACTCTCGGCTCTAAAAGCGGAATGCAGACCGAACACTTTTCTCTTGGTCTCTCTGTTCGCTCCCCGTCTAGAGACCCGCAGTTTCCCGCGGCCCGATTATTCCCGCCTCAACGCCACTTGCTTTGCATCTTCGACACGCGATTCTCGACGAACGCCACGGCGGGAGAACCGGTGCCGGGGTTTCTTCGGCTGACATTCACGTGTTCGATGTCTATTAACGGGAATGATAGGTTCACTGAAGTGACTCCGTTGCATATGCTACCGACATCGTTCCGAGGCTTTTTCCACTTGCTCTCTGAAGGAGGTCTCTCATTTTCCTGTCGCAAACGACGCTCGGTGCGACGTTAACACGCTTGCTTCACAAGATACAGTTCTCCTTCGATTATTCCACGAGTTCTCTTGAAGATCCATGCTCGGTCACTCGTCTCTTTCCAGTATCGACCCTAGAAACGCTACAATTTCTTCTTTCTCGAGTATCAACGTGAATACCTCGATTCTATATAGTATACTAAGATTTGGAGCTGTCGTGAACGCAAGAATCATCTCGTAGAGAATAGCCAGTCCCGACGGTTAGTGTGCCTTAAGACTTTAATCGCCGGAAGATTAATAGCATCCGTGGGAAAATCTGCAGCTAAAGACGATACGCGACGACTAACAGCGAAGGAGACGAGTACTCGGGAGCGAGTGAGAACGTTTCGCTAAGTTAGCAAATGGTGTTATTCCCACAGGCTGTTCTCGCTGCCCTTTTGGCTGTCGCTGTCGCCGCTCCTGGTGGTCTGACCGGAATCGTCGCCGACCATGGAATTGGCCCGATCACCGCTCCCCTGGTTGTAGGCCATGCTGCTCCCTTGGCTGCCGCCCATGTCATTGCCCAACCTGTCTCCCCCATTGTCCGCACCGCCCCGATCGTCACCAAGTCTGTTCTGACCGCCGCTCCCCTGCCCCTCCTCTCCGTTCATGGCGGTTTGCATTAAATGACAGACGATTTTTCTATATTACAACACCACCAACTCACGACGAGATAAACCCCCCCCTAGAAAAAATACCCCCCTCTATTCCTCGTAAATCGCCCCCCTCGAAAACACACAAAGAAAGAAGAATGGAGAGACCGCCGTCGTCGAACCGGAGGCACAAGCTAAAAGGACCAAGAAGACCACAACGAACCACAATCACTCACACCATGCCGATCTATTCATCAAGATGACGCCCGGAGACACTCGATCCCGTGCGATCCGGAAACGTCCAGGACGCGAGCCGATCGCACGGATCGCAACCAAGCGGCTGGCCTCACCACTTCTCTGTGCATTCGCGACTTTGTCCAGATCATCAATGCAATTCGGACGTTCATTCATTTGCACCATCATCCAGGACCCCTCCCCCTTTGGTCATATGGAATTTTAATAAAATTTTATTTAAAAAAACACGCTGCTGTCATGTTGTTCCTTCGTCGCCTGCAACTATCTATATCCTAGATCATTATAAGTCACATCGACTGATGTAGAATAACGCTGCTATATTATTATTAGCTACATTTTAGGGTCTACCAACAGGATCATATTAAAATTATTGTCACAATCACACGGCAGGCAGTATCATCATGAAATTTCATCCGACAAGTGATAGGATCAACCAACTCCATATTCCAATCGGAAAAATAGCCGCAGCGGCATCGTTGACTTAACAGAAAAACAAATCATTCAACGAACAGTTCGGCTAGACTAATATTTTACGTGAAAACTCTCTACAGCCAAGGAGGCGATCCTTCTTCCTGCGAACTTTGCCGATCAGCTCAGGAAAGAGTTGTAAGCACTTGGACTCCAGTCCAAGTCTCTTTCATCTTCATCTCGGTGCGTTCACCCTGAGAGCATCCAGGATCTCGGAGGCCGCGGGAGACTAAGACACGTGTAACGATATTTCCGTAACCGCGAACCAGCCACGGACAGACAAATGTCTGCTGGCGACGTATGCGGGCGGTCGCATAAACGGCGAGCATCGTCAGAGACGTATCTCCCATGCATGAATACACACCAGCCTTCGAACCCCTTCGGTTTTTACGGGCAACCTATCTCCGAAAGAATTCCACCCTTTCCGTAGTGCGCTTTCGCATGGAAACGCTGTCTCTGTCGCTACAGAAAGAGTAGTATCAACCTCGCACACTGCTGATCCAAGACCCAAGAGCTTTCGAAACGTTGCCAACTGCTTCGCGGATTTTACAACCGGCATAAAAGACGCCGACCACTAACTCCGTCGATCAAATTAGCCGACGAAGGGACGAGTCTGATTCGACTGCATCGCAAGCTCTATTTAGGATACATTTGATATTGGTTGAAAATTATTTAATGATTAGACTGGGGATCTTTATGCAGAATAATAATTGTCTTCGTCGATTGCAAATAATAGAATCGATATTGAATGTTATTTCTTCCCTTAATAGTTTTAATAGACATTTTCAATTTTCTTACAATTTTCAATTTTGTCTACTCCGTTTTGCTATAAATGCATAAAGAGTCGCAGTCTATTCATGATATTTACAAGCTCTACCTGGTGGGGAGATTATTTGATGATTAGACTACGGATCTTTATGCACAATAATAATTGTCTGTGTCGATTGCAAATAATAGAATCGATATTGAATGTTATTTCTTCCCTTAATAGTTTTAATAGACATTTTCAATTTTCTTACAATTTTCAATTTTATCTGCTCCATTTTGCTAGAAATGCATATAGAGTCGCAGTCTATTCATGATATTTGCAAGCTCTCCCTAGTGGCTCTGTATTGTAGGCTCGATGTTAGTAGTGTAGCTTGGATGAAGCAATTTGTATTTCCATGGCGTGCTTTCGCATGGAAACGCCGTCTCTGTCGGCACAGAAAGAGCATCAGCCTCGCGCACTGCTGATCCAAGAGCTTTCTAAACGTTGGCAACTACTTCGCGGATTTTACAACTGGCATAAAAGACGACGACTACTGATCCCGACGATTGAATTAGCCGCAAAAGAAATGACTCCGATTCGACTGCAGTCGCAAGCTTTATTTAGGGTACATATGATATCGGTAGAAAATTATTTGATGATATTCGCAAACTCTCCCTGGTGACAAACGCGCTCTGTCTCCCTGTTGTAGGCTCGATATGCGTGAGATTCGGTGGTGGCGTGCGCGGTGTTAGTAGTAGTAGCTTGGATGAAGCAATTTGTATCCGTATCCGTATCCGTGGCTGTAGGAGAGCGGGTAGGTCGCGGAGTGAAGAGGAAGCACCTTCACATACGGCTGCGAATAGACCAACGGGTGGCTGATCACTGGTGGCACCGGAGCTGGCTCAGCAGAAACCGCCATCATGGCTACGACCAGCAACACAATCTGTCGAAAATTCAGAATTACGTTTCCCACTGATTTGTTAACCGGCTGACGGACGCTTTTCATTATTTCATCGCATTCGTTCATATCTATTCGCACTCTTCTGTCACACCAACGTTCGTTCTCTTATTAGACTCTAGCTGGTGTTTCGGTGTAATAGGTTCAAAGGGGAAAAAATGGAAAAACGTAATAATTCAAACAAACTGCAGAATTATTTTAAGCGAAACGTACGCCAGAGATATCGCAGTGGCCAATTTAACAAAAATAGAAAAAAAGTTCCCGAAACTCTGCTCTCGAAATTTAAGTTCAAGAATCAAGTTATAATTGAATTATCTGTTTACAGCACTTTTCACTATCACTGCAGATTATTGGTTCTTTTTTTTTCAATCACACCCGTTAAAAGGTTTCTACATTATTTCCAGAAAGAAAAACGACGGTCATCATTGCCGCTGAATAAGACCAATTACAAAGCACTTCAGTTTCCCACTGTTGCATGCACATTGACATAATCCGTGACCGATCAAACGAATTGGACATTATTATGTGTCTATTGATTATTCCATTAACTACGAGCTGATGGAAGATTTACGAGACTGGTTCTGCTACGCGAGCCGTTATTTGCGTGTTTGACGATCTTCGCTCGATTGGTATGTAAAATGGTCAAGAGATTGAACGCGGTCGTCTGAGACACGGTAATTATAGAATCTCAACTGTGTTCTATATTCCAGAAATGTTACATAAAGTCTAATATACGCGATGAAGTATGGCTGGTTATTACAATGGCATCCTGCTATGAATATATACCTTTTTAATAGCACATTTCTGTATCTGCTATTTCTATTTCTTTACTGCCAATCACCAACGTCCAATTGGAACGTATTCTTATTCTACACTAAGGCCAAAAGATTGCATAATAAACGACAATTTGAAAATATATATATATTTTATTAAAGGAGGGAAATTGACAGCTCTGGAATACGCACATAAACAAAATCAAAAAAACGAATAGTAGCGACGGAAGCAGCCACTTATAACTGTACAGGTGCACGGTAGACGATGCAAATAAAATGACAGGTTAAAAATTCTAAAGACCGATCGATGTTGTTCATGGAACAGGTTCTTAATGACCGTACATTTAGAAACTGTGGGTAGCACGTTAATTTTTCAATCTGCAAGTCAATTACGTTTGGTGCTCCTAAGTGTTTAATATTTGTGTTATACGTTCTTTCATGCAAATTGAAGCGTTACTGGCAAAAATCGAGCAAAACACTTTACGGAAAGTGCGCAATGTACAAGTTCCCAATTACAATATAATAATATTCAATTTAACGATGCTTTCGGCGCAACCGTATCGATCACTTAATAAATCTAGCAATTCTGCAATAAACTTTTCTTCTTTCCTAACGTTTCGGTTCAATTTTGAACTTTTCTCAAAGGAAAGGTTGCGTTGGCTATAATAACTTCAGTTATGGAAATTGAGCATTGAAAAACTGATTTGTACACTCTGCTGGCTTAGATCGTACTGAAGTACTGAAGTACTATAGCAAACGCAATTTTTCCTTTGGAAAAGGTTAAAAACTGAACGGAAACGTTAGGAAAGAAGAAAAGTTTATTGCGAAATTACTAGATTTATTAAGTGATTAAAGCATCGTTAAATTAAATATCTTATATTTACGATCGATAATCGGGATTATTTTGTACAATATAAAAATATATGCTCAAGAAAGAGAAATCAGTGCAATCTTCATCGAATTTTGCTCGATAAAACTCGAAGTTTCTCTAATCAAGTTAAACTAGAAAACTACAGATTTATGAAATTTTCTTGTTTAAAAATTAAACTTTCACAACGTCGCAGGACGAACCCACGAACACATAGACAGACAGACAGACAGACGCACACACAGATGCACGTAAGTAATCGCATATGATAGCTATACTTGCCAGCTTGAACATGTTAAACGTTTTATCGGCTTTTCCGTTGGCAAACACGAAGGGACGGACGCAAATGGATACTGCAGTTGCCGCTACAGGATTCGAACTCTTTATATATACGGTCCGTGTCATCTTCATTGTTTGCTGTCTATAGGGGAGCCATGGTCAGCCTCGATCGTCCCGATAATCCGTGTCCGCGAATCGAACGATTTTTTCGTCCTTCTAACGATCGTCTCCGACGTAACAGCTAGGACAGGTGGTGTGTGCCTGTCATAAATATGCAACGACGGTGCGGCGTCGTGTGCACTAGGAAATTGTTACCGTCTAACGTTATCGTAGATCAGTATCGTTCTCATTGATTTATAGAAGGACTTCGCCGACAACGGTTCGTTGTCGATCGAAGGACGCGTACTCGTCCATCGTGGATGAACTTAGATTTCACGGAGAAGAAGAAACTCGGCAAAAAGGAAACTCTCTCACGGAAAATACGAAACCTTCACACGGTTCCGGCTACGAAGAGAGGGAGAGAAAAAAGGATAAATCTGCTTGCTAATGAGACACCAATGGAGACACGTTTCACTCGTTGGAGGACGCGCCAGTGGCGAACCGTTTAATTAACGAGCGATCCGGAGAAAAATGTCTTTTCGCTTTTCGTTTCTTTGATATTCATCCATCGCCGCGCCGTACCTTCTTTTGCATCGTAAAGAGATATCTGCATGCTGTGTAACACGCCCGAGTTCCCGACGCCTTTATCGACCCCGAAGATAACCGTGGCCGAAGGTCTTTGGCTCGGCTCTAACAGGGGGCGAGTATTTATTCGTCGAGACGTTGTCAAACTCGTACGTTTAGGGGTGAGATAAGGTTTCCTCGGGCTGGGTTCATATTTTATGATGTTTTATTGCGTTCTGTACGCAGCGTTCAATTTATCGGAGACCACGCGACGTTATCTGGATGACATTAAGGATACTTGGGTAGCACTCTGATAGTTGCTCGTTTTAATCAATCGGCAGCGTGCGTACGATTAATGAAGGAATTATTTAGTTTCTTTTTTTTATTATACAAAATCTCATACGAGATTTATTTCAACATGATGAAGAATACAAATCGAAAATTACAATAGTAGGATATTGAAAGTACAAGAACATTATAATGAAAATATGATAACCGAACACAGTACATATTTTACGCATTCACACCTATCCAGTCTGTAGTCTGTACAACACAAAATCAAATTCTCAGTTTACATTTTTCAGAAACTTATAGATTAGAAGACAGGCCCCAATATTTGGTCGGGCAGCCAACATTTCCAAACTTAAGGGCAGCTGAAGTTTAATTTTATGCAACTGCTGAATTAATTCGTTCCGCTGTAAATCGAAGAGGCTACATTGCCAAACAATATGATTGATATCCTGACTACTGTGGCCGCAGTCGCATTTCGGGTCGCTGACGATTTTTACGCGAAATTATTTAGTTACGTAAGGGTTTTTGTGAAAATGGTTTATCATATGTGCGCGTTGCTCGGTTTACAGTCAACGAGATATTGTCTTCTATTTGCTAACATACCTTGTCTTGAATGTCTTGGCCACAGCCATAGATTATAAACTAATTACATTTGAAAACATTAGGTTGAAGGGAAAGTTCTGTCGCGAAGAAAACGTTCGAATGAATTTCTAAAAGTATGCTGTATGTTTAATAGAATTTTCATTATTTGAAACAGCTTATTGCCATCTTTCAAACCTGCCAATTCCTGTTACTCAATCACTCGCCAGCAATGTGTGTCTTTTACAAGCAAAATTACTTCCAATCAGATAAATAGCAGGATTGCATGCGTGGAAAAGAAATGGTTGAATTTCCTTTGAACCGCAGGAAGTGACCCCGTAGAGCGCTCGATAAATTGTTCTCCGTTATCGCGTGGCCGTCTAATTGGTTTTACAGGGCAATTCCTAAAATAGTTGTGGAGTTAACGAACGTTGCTCAAGAAATTCACAGCCGATCAATGCCTTATCGGGGCGAGTACACACACGGCAAACTCGCCTTCGAGATACGGGAATGTCGATCCGCCATTGCGTCGCTGCTAAAGAGACCTCGGTGTGTTTGCTCGTACGCGGCTCCTGTGTCCGTCGATGCGGAACCGAGTCTCTTTCGAAATCGCGGAGATAGAATACACGTTTACATAATGAACGCGCGGACTGAAACGGTCACGTTTTGTGCTGTACGATTCCGTCGGCGCGTAGGTGTTTACCCGTAACCCGTATCTTTATTCCTGCTTCGTAAAATCGCTCGCGATGTTCATTGTCGATAAACAATATCGCTCGGCTCCTCTGTTATGCGCCACGCTATAATCCGTCGTCTGGCGTCGATTTTCTTTCGAGTCGTTTCACACTTTCGCCCGCCGCGCCGTGCCGGTGCTGTCTAATTTAAACGCGTTTTTTTTTCACTATCTAATCTATATTCGCAACATTTTGACGCGTCGATTGCCGCACTACGTGTCGCTCATTTGCTCGAAGATTTTCTTCGACTGGCGCTCAGTGGGCCGGATCGAAAAATTTAGGGACATTGGTGCATAACTTTTGAACCGTTTGAGATATTGAAATGAGGTTTGAACTAAAAAATATTATAAAATAATCTTTCGAATAATACGTGTTAGAATATATTTTTTGTTTAATTTGTTAGTTAGTTATTTTTATAAATTTATATGTAGTTGTTGAATCAGTTGCTTTCCTTAAGAAGAGAAACAATTTTTTACAATCTTAAGAGTTCTTAGGTTGCCTCGCCGCGACATTGTCCGCTTTAAACAACTATATTGTTGTTAGTCGTACGATGTCGGAAATGATTCTTGTACGATTATTTAAAGGAAGTTTTACCGAAAATATTCCTCTTTGTTAGAGCCTGAGAAGTTTTAGGAAAAAAAAGATATCCTTTGACAAATATGCAACATTTTTTTAATCTGTCATGTATCGTTCAGCATTATTTTTTAAATATATTATTATTAGTTATTACTAAAAAAATATATGATTTCTTATTGGGAAGAGATGCTCTATATCATACAAAAAAACTGAGAGAAAATATGGTACGAAACGATGAGGACATCGCAAAGAACTTGATCAATTCTGCCTGGTGAAATATGCTACTTTCAAAACGCTCCACTTTAATTGATCATTGTAAATAAAATATTTATTCAATTTCATTAATTTCTTCATTTTCGAGGTCCATAGATCCTTACAAAGCAATACAAATTCATTAGTTTGCAATTTCGAAAAGTCGACTTTTTGGTCGAATGTCCCTTTTTTCGATCCGGCCCACAGTGTGGCGTGAACTTAACAATAATAATTTCAAGGGAATTAAACTTAGGGGTCTGATTTTTTAGGCGAATTTTTATGCAAAATAGAAAATTTATCGCATCAATTGGTAGGTACTGGATCGAATCTAAATATTAACGTTCTTTCTCTAATAATCGAAATACGTCCTCATCTTACGTGGATTCTTAGAAGCGAATCAGAAAACCAGAACTATGAAATTCGTTTTTTTTTCATTGTACAAAACGTGAGCTTCGTCATTGCATATGTGATCGAAAATGCGTGACAGTCGAGGAGTTACAGTATTCAATTCTGTGTCAAACACAACAGATGTGAAATTTTTGTTTATGTCGCTGAGTTAGGTCAAACACAAATTGAAATGAAATTTGTCGTAATTCTATGCACTGTAACGCTCCATGAATTTTTAATGCTCGAGGAAATAATGAAACGAACCCGACGAAAAATGTGAACCATTGATCAATCTAGTCGGGTTAATTAACAACCGCGAGGGAGTTCGTTCGAGTTTTATCGCTGCCTGTCGGTCGCTGTCAGTAATCGATTCGACAAAACATTGTTACTTGCCGATGTATGCATTTCCATTATCGACGTTTGTCATTATATGTCAGTTATCCGGCTTTCTGATAGATATTCATCAGCACGTTAATATCGATAATGTACGAAATGATTTATTGGCTGTTCATTGACTGCTAATTAATTTTTTCACTGGTTGCCCATTCGTGTATCCTGAGAGGATGTGCACACTTGTCTCTGTCACTGATAATTCGATTGCTTATGAATGGTAAATTGTAAATTGATTCTTTCGTAGAGGAATTTCCAAATGAGTTGTACAACTACTGAGTCGATTCGAATTCAAACTATATTCTTCAAATGAAAATTTACTCTTCTACATTCCTTGTAAGATCTCCATATTTTACATTTATTATATTCTGGTGAATCGTAGATGTTACGATCTTTTCCTGCAAATCTACAAGTTTTTGCTAGCGTAGAATCGACGTCTCTAGGACAACCAGTAATTGTCGGATGACAAGAAGAGAGGTACTTAATTTTTTCAACTGGTACAAAGTATTAATTTTTTTATACGATTAGCTATCATAGCTCACCCTATATAAAATTACTTCCATAGGTTTTCTGGTCCCCCTATGATCCCCACCATAACTCCTAGTGTCTCCCACCAGGAGTTTGAGGGACCCCTACCGTGCCCGTCCCTGTTTTATAGCATAATAAAGAGCGACGTCGTAAAATAAATCACGGTATATCCATATAGATAAACTATATAAAGTGAAATTGCTCTAAGCATAGGAACGACAACCAGTCGTTTCCTCGTAATCTAATAGTTAAGATTAAAAATCTTAAATCTTAAAAAAAAAAGTTGTTCGTTTTTCACCTTGTTTTTCACATTTAGTCAATTTTGCGGAGGTTATTGTGTCCGCGACATATAATTTTGTGACAGCTTGTACAATCAACAAGATAACTGAATATACGCATACAGGCTTAAAATTAGCTAAGAAACTAAGATCATGTGTAAATTTAAAATGATGCAGTTTAATTAACACCGTTCTTCGGTTTCCAGGTTCCTAGCGATCTGGTGGCCGCTGAAGTGTCAGATCACGAAGAGGCGAGCTAGGATGATGATAGTGGTGATCTGGTTCATCGCGTTAACGACGACGTCGCCGTGGCTGTTGTTCTTCGACCTGGTGGCGATCTACGACGACGATCCAGATCTGAGATTGTGCCTGGAGGTGTGGCCTCGCCCAGAAGACGGTACCCTGTTCTTCCTCATCGGCAACTTGACCTTATGCTACGTCCTACCAACGATCCTTATATCCGTCTGCTACATTTTGATCTGGATCAAGGTGTGGCGGCGGAACATCCCGACGGACACGAAGGACGCGCAGATGGAGAGGATACAGCAGAAGTCGAAGGTGAAGGTGGTGAAAATGCTGGTAGTGGTGGTGATCCTCTTTGTCCTATCCTGGCTGCCTCTGTACGTGATCTTCGCGGTGATCAAGCTCGGCGGTGATTCCGTGGAGCGGGAGGATGAAATCTTACCGATCGCCACGCCGATCGCACAGTGGCTAGGCGCCAGCAACTCTTGCATCAATCCGATCCTCTACGCGTTCTTCAACAAGAAATACCGTCGCGGTTTCGTGGCGATTATGAAGAGCGGCCGTTGTTGCGGAAAGATCAGGTACTACGAGACGGTAGCGATCATGTCCTCATCGACCAGCATGAGAAAGTCTTCTTACTACGTGAACAACAACAACTCATCGACGAGACGGGCTTGCCATGGACCGCCCGTTCACCAGGACAGCAACGTCTCCTACATCTTCAACCACACTGGCGTCTAAATCCCTGGTCCCCGTTCGAGAGATTTTGATGTTCGGCTTACTATCCGAGGCTGGCTGCCCAGAGTGGGTTTCAAAGCGAGCCGGTCCGAGGTTCGAGGTCACTGCTGAAATATCGCAACCGATTGTCACTCGGACCGGACTGACCGTCGATTCAACGGAGCACCAACGTGTTAGCTAAACAGAGCCAACGCGTTCGAAACACCAGCAATTTGTTCGCTTGGGTCCATCGGTGACCCTTGTTGTCGACATGATGAATAACACCAAAGACACAGAGAAAAACACGTACACACCTGACACACACACACAAACAGACAGGGCAGATACACACGTTTCACGTTTTGATCCGTCATTTTGTATTTTCACCGCGTGATAATGTATTTTGTTAAGCAGAACTGGAAAAACCGAGTAAAAAAAAAGAGAGAATTTCTGGTTCTCGGCTCGCCGTTGTCATGGAACGCCTTGCTCCGACATATCCGGACGTCTCTGAAAACGATAACCACTGACCGGAATTTTTCATTTGTTTTTTCCACGATGATCGTCTTTTTAGATTTGTAAGGAATCCGCGAACACAGGGACCGAGTTTGCCAGCTTGTAATTAGCGAGATGTACGACAGCGGCGAGTTCGACTGGGTCGAGAAAGGGGCGAGGGGGGAGAGAGGGACGATAATCAGAGCAGACAAAGCAAGAACGATCAGAAACGAAGATATTTTGCGAGGGGTGGTGTCGCGATTAAGGGAGGTTCGAGCATCTTGTTGTCTCTCGACGGTACACACACGCACACTGCCACGAGACACAATTAGTGCGCGATACGCGGCTAATTAATCCTGAGCAGCTGGCCGCGCGACACCCGAGTTCCACGGTGATTCTGTGTCACAAAGAGTGAGAGAGTGAGTGAGAGATAGCGAGAGAGAGAGAGAGAGGTATCTCTGCTAGATCCACTATCGCGGTTAGGAACACCGTGAACAGTGAAACGATTTCGAACCGATTTTGGGTCCTTAGGTTACGTAACACGGCGACTAATCCGTGCGCTGCATGCTGCGATTTCAGTGACAGTAATTGCATAACACCTAACCGTTACCTTCACACACTATCGGCGTAGCATGTAACCGGCGTATCGGAGCGAGAAATAGAGATAGAGATAGAGATGGAGAGAGAGAGAGAAACAGAAGCGCAGTGCGCAGAACAGACCGGCGAGATCGAACTTCGATTAAACATTACCTCCGCACACGAAACAAACAGATTAAATAGGTATTCTACTTGTACTTATCTTAGCACGGTCGGCTCTAACAGGTATATACACATATATATTTTCTTATCGGAACGTTAGACGATCTAGTCTTTTTTGGGATTTCTTAAGGTGCCATACATATTACATACGCCTATAATAACGATTCTTATCGAGATTATTATATACTAAGATACCAGGAGAACAATGGACGGTCCTATCGAAACCGATCCGCACGACAGATTAACGATTCTCGCGCTTTCGTCTGCCGCCGCGTTATCAACGTTGCCGCCACCCCTACCCCCTCCCCCTATTTCCTGTTAACCCTCTTGTTCCTGTTTCTTGTTTCCTAGTCCATTATCCCGTCGCTATCCTCTGCCCAAATGTTTCCCCCGGAGAAAGGCGGAAGTGACCGACTTACCGTTTTGTCTCGAATTATACTCGATCGATTGCATGTGCGACGAATTAACGCGGTCACTGGCGACAATAACGACCTTTTACGCTCCGGGAGGGTGGACTCCTGTCACGAGCTAGTTCAGAGACCATGATTACGTACCGGTGGTCGGCTGGTCGACGAGACGGGAACGCCGCTTTTGCACGGTTTTGCTATAGCGAACACGGCTCGATCCTCGTCCACCGTAATTTCGCCACGACGCGTGCCTCAGCGCGCGGACTTTTTTAGAGCCGGACACTTCTCCGATCGCATCGCACGGGAAATTATAGTTGCTCGCTATAGTTCCCTTTACGGTCGACCCCTCGGCATGGAACAACCTCGCCTTGCATGACAATTCGCGCGTTCTCGTTCGCTTCGATCGGTCCTCGGTCCTTGTCCTGTCGCGACAGGACGGACTCGTTTGCTTCGAAAGAGCAATCCGGTTTGGTCCACCAAGACTAGGACTACGAGAATAGAATCTGTATGATAACCAAAGTAAGAACAGACAAGGAGCGTTTCGTCCTGGGCCTGCTGGTGGACTTTGCATAAGAGACTACCGAGCAGACTCTGCCTTAGACGCAGGGGAATGCGATGATTCAGTATAGTGTACATAGAAATTGGCAACGGAACCAGGCAAAGGGAACGTGCTTGCGCGAGACCGTCACGGGACCTCTCAACTATCCCGAACGCCACGTGGCGCTCCGTTATTGGTCGATTCGGCCGATTGGGGCGTTCTTTCTTGCTGTACTCCCTCTATAATCCAATTATCGAGGTGTCAAGTACAGGGTAGTTACGATATCTGACTCCACAGTCATTCCAGCTAGTATCTTGTGCATTTATACGTGATCGAACACGTCTAGCGTACTGTAGACCAAGACTTGGTCGGACAAACTATCGTTTGAATCGACGATCAATTCCGAAGCGAACGGGGACTCGTGCCTGTTCCGTTCCATGCTGACGGGATCGGCGAGTGTTCCGGTGACCTTCTACGAAACTTTTATCGGGAATTTTACGTAGCACTTTTCCTCGATATTGCCAGAGGAATAACTCCGTCGAGATCGGCAATGGATCGTTGTCTGCGAGAATCGTCCGTTGTTGGATTTCCGAATCGAAATCATCGAAGAGAGACGGTGGTGTGGCGGCGTCGAAAAAATAAGCAAAAAAAAGAAACACTAAAAACGGGAATTCGCGAGACGAGAACATAGTATAAACTGTGACTCTCTTTGTAAAGAAACGAAAAAAAGAAAAAGTGGTAAAACGATAAAACCGCGGAAACCGACACGAAAAAATAACCGTAACCAGATGGTGTGATACGTGTTTGTAAAGGAGCTGCGGGATTTTATGATAGAGCAACTATTTTCGTAAGGTTTTTATACGTGGCGAGACAAGGATCTAGATGTAAAACGAAACATGCGAAGTATAATGTATAGAAGAAAAAACAAATACGGTCGTGAGATACCTTTATTCATATCTTATTGTGGCTCAACGATGCCGGCGAGAGTGTTGCGTGGACGTTTCTTTTCTTTTTGTAGGGATATAAGGATTACCGTTTAGGGTTTACAAAATGAACAAAAAAATACGTACACGAAAGAGAGAGAGAGAGAGAGAGCGAGAGAGAAAAAATAAAACGGTGGCACACACGACGAACACAAATTGTAAAACGGAGGGCCCACGTTGAGGAATATTATAAAATCTCGAGAAGCGACTGTATACGCACTAAACGTGACTAAGCATTTAAGTTTAAACGATAAACGATCGCATAAGATTGCAATGTTTATATAGCATATATATATATATATATACATATACAAGAAAATATATATATATTATATTACACTGAACGTCTATCCGCTGTCTCTATGTAATGAAAAAACAAACAAACGTATAACTTATTGTATGTAAGTATGTATATCGTTGCGATGTTGTAATTATATACACCGCCGTTACCTCCATTCTTATTCGTTGTCTCAGCGAGAACCACACGTCTCATTCATTTTCATCGGGGCGAACGAAAATAATTGTTTTTCGCTCTCGTTCACCGATACTTTTCCTACGCACAGAGAAAAGAAGAGAAAGAGAGGAGTTATAGAAACGAAAGGTAATCGGTTGGAAAGGCCCTCGCATTGTCCGGCAATATACCATACGGTTTAGTCGGTTTGTACAGAGTGGCACTGAATCGAGGAGGATTGGGGATCTATGATACTCGGAAAGATCGGCAAAAATCATTCGGTTAATTCGCACGATCACTGTGTCACGAAGTGAACGAAGTCTTTTGTAACGGTATATCAAGCGGGTGAAACGCTATAACAAGTAGTTTTACGCATTTACGGAAAATTCGAGTGAAAGGAAAGAGCTCGATCGAGATTAGTACAGGTTTGTCTTGTTCTTTTCTTTCTTCTTTTGAAATTTTTCTTCGTCACCGGTGTAGCTTCTAGAACAGCATTCGAGACAGAGACGCGTGCAATTATTTACTGCAATTTTCCGGCCATTTTCCTCGGTATTCTTCGCAACATACCAATCTGTTTATACATTATTTTTTTCTGAAATTTTGTAATTCTCAGTTTGCTAAACGATGTCGCGAAGATGATTAAAATTAGAATTTGTTTCGTTGATTTTTAGCAATCTCGAGATCCTGTATCAAATATCGAGCATAGTCTAAGGTGAAACTATAACAGTAGAATTACGGAGTCGTTGAATACATCTGTTCGATGATCAAAGTTTCTAGAGTTTAATAAATTTTGTTACTATTATACTGATTCTTATTAACTGACTGTTGTTAATTAACTAATACTGTAAAACTTGTAAAATCTTCGCTGTTACCACGTAGCGGGGGGAGGGGGGAGGGGGCTGTAAATCCTGGATGTCCTTGAACGGATGGCAAAGCTCTGTTGCAATTTATTAGTTACAATTTGTAATTGTTTTTACATAAAGTCTCTTTACCGGATAAAGATTATATTAAATATTATATTGTAAATACTATCTATATATACACATACATATATATACATACATATATATATAATCTTAAGCATAATTTGTATGTTTATAAAACGGGAACTTACGTATTGAGATACATTTATATTATAAGTATAATCTTTATTCTTGTATATTCAGAATGGGGAGAATCATAAACGACAATTGTCTATCGCGGTGCACGGTCGGTTTATTGACTTGCATTAACTGAAAAGACTTTTTGTACGTATTTCTAATTATCATATAGCTCGAAATTCTTTGGCTTGGTGTTCAGGTCGCTCTGTATAAACGTTTGACGCTCGAATCGCCTCCCCAGTGTTTTAAAACGTAATCGTTAAGATTGTGAATACATAGGTAAGATTGTCGATCATCTTGATACTTCGAACTTTGGCAAAACAATATTATCAGTAGTAGATCTCGAGCTATTTTGATATTTCAAATATTGTGAATATCACTGGCAACGATACTATCCACGTTCCCGCGACGCACTGTGTGAATAATATCGTTGGCGCTCTGAAATATTTTTGTATTTCGCGTGTTACCATTACTACTCTTTACAATGATACTGAACACTGTTAGGACCTTTCTGACATTCTCGTGTAGAAAAACGAACATGTTACCGGAGTCGCCAGATCAGGGGAATTTGCTCCCTGCCGGTACCGGATTGGTCGACATTGCGAACGTGACCGTCGCGGAAGTGTGGGAGAAGGTAGAGCGGGGACACGAGTCTTGATCTGAGTGTAACTCATAGGTTGACTATTGTCTGCGTGATGCTTAGTTCGCCAAGCCACTTTTTTTTACAGCAATACGCATACTATAATTGTACAATGGATACTTTTTAAAACTTATTTTCATACAGGTGTATAGAGTGATTCTAAAGTAAACTATGGAACTTTCGGGACTGTATTGCGACGATAATCTTTGGTAGGAGAGAACGTTTAGGAAATACTTGGAATATTTTCAAAGCTGTTCCGATAATTTATATTACTATAGAAAGTAATTTATTTGTACGGTTCTTTACCAGCTCGGTCACACAGTTACGCAAATAGTCTCCTCGAATCCGTAATGGCTTATTAGGCTCTCCGAAACGCTACTATTAGCTAGCATGTGCAACAAACCTTTGGCGTTAGGTTAAATCTCATTACTCGTATGCACTCTGCTTTAACGTCCGATCGTTTTAGTATTATTGGATCATTTGTACTTATCGGAACATACATTACTGCACTACTAAACCATCCTGATCAGGACAAACGATCGATAAAGTTCATTCGAAGCCGGCGAACGTTAAGTCGAAAGCTTATGGAACACCGAGCTCGATTCAATGATTATTCTTTGCCACAGGAACATTTTAATTCATAACAGAAGTGATTTCTTGACTGCCGAGGCAAACGGAGCACACTCCCGAAAGTTCAATCTAATGGTGTCCACGTGTCGAGCTAGATTTAGACAAGAGTTGTGTGAACCATCAAGTGTAAAACAGCGTTTGAATCGTACTATTTATTACCAGCTCCGTGACAATGATTTTATCTCGATTCGTTCACATAATCTCTTGGTTTCCTCTCAAGTCGAGCTGGGCTGATGCTTTACCTAAGTTCTACCTAATGTAAATTTTATGTCAATGTCGGTCAACTCTGATTCTTTTCAAAGTTAAAATAAAATGCATTGTCCATTCACCACGTCAGTGAAAATAAACACTGTTTACTTCATTGAGATGCTGTTCAGTAATCTGAAATATAAAGTTAGCAGGTCGTTAAGACAGTCTGATTTTGTTAAAAACATCTGCAGTGCAATGACAAGCGTAATATTAAAATAAGAAGTTATATATATTTCTGTTACATGTGTAATCTGTTGTTTTTTCGGTGAAATTTATGTGGTTTCCGTGATGATCAGAGATTAATCTAATTCTTGAAACAATTTATGACTGTTGAGTTGAGAATTTGTATCTGCGAGTTGAGAATTTGATACAGAGGATTATCGATGTGTTTTATTGGGTTGAAATGCAAATTGTTTCAAACTACAACTCAACGACTCGGCACACTGTTACTCCGTTATGCGCACACTTGAGATTGTTACTCCGTTATGCACAAATGTATACGCAGCATCTGTTAAACAATCCATTGTGAATACAGCGCTAAGTTACTGCGTGAGAATCGAATGTTAATTTGAAAGATTCATTTTCGCGTTTGTGATAATAACCGAGACCAACAACCAGATGGTCATTGTACAGTAAAAGAAAATTATTCACGTGCTTTCGTTTTAATTCACATTGTAAATACCATATTCATTTGCATTATTTATCTACACAATTGTCGAGAGTAAATAAAATGCCAGAACAGCAAACCAACGAGCTGATGGAGAAATTGCAGTTAAGCGATTACTATTATTGTTCGATATATAATACATCTGTTACAAAGCATTGTGAACGTTCATTTCGAGTGAGAACAATTGTTAGTACTTTAACCTTTTGGACTATAACATCGTGTCTGTATTAATTTCCAATCTGAAATACAATTTCTTATTTATCGATATTTAACCATTAGAGAAAGCGTAGTAATACGAACGATAAGTATATTTTCGACGATCATTAGTGTCGAAGAGAATGTTCTAATCGGTGTAGCTACGAGATAAGCCATAGTGCAAAGGGTTAAAGAATGCAAAAATTTGCCTGCTACGAAAATTATTTGCACGTTCCAGCGAAAACTGAAGGTTCGGGAACATTGAAAGCGTCAAAGAGTGCAGGATAACTAATTGAAAGATTGACACGGAATGGTCAGAAAAAAAACGATTGCAATGACTGTCACAGCTTAAGTGGGTAGACTCGCATTTCCAAGATTGTAAGGGTGCACCTTCTCATTTCTCGATAATGCATGCGATGGGATTTTTCAGTAGCCAAAGTAGTTTTCATTATCGAGAAATGAGAAGACGCATCCCGCACCCTTGGAATCTTGGAAATGCGAGTCTACCGAAACTTTAAGGTAGAATCTCTTAAACTTGTCCAAACGCGCTTAGAAGATCCTACCTTTAGGTGGGACTACGTGCGCGACAGAAAATTACCTGTCCAACTATGCGAACGCGACTACCTTTTCATTCCTGGTTCGTAATGTTCGCGCACAGTGTACAGCAATATAATATCTCGAGTTCCACTCGTCGACGACTTTGTTACACCTTCAGTCTTCAAGGTAATCGGCCTTCCACCGCAGAACACGGCACATCGACGCACTCGTTCGTCTGAAAGACACGAAAGCGTTGCACGAAAATCGATTACGATCGTTGCAGTTGATATTTTCTAATTCGCAAAAAAATAAAGAACGAGACGTACCGCGTACGTGTCGTATTCAGTAGTCCGTTAAGGATCTAAGGAGGCCGTATCATCGATCTTTGAATCTCTTCGCACATTGTGTACGCGGTATTTGAAACGGCACAAAATTTTCCGACGTTCGAACTGGGGAAGGCGTAGCCTTTCCGGATTATTCTACACAGCAATATACGTATACTCGATTACGATTTAAGGCGAACACTTCAAGCGTAATTTATTATCGTTGGGAAAACAAATTGCGAATTTTCTTCAAAAACGTAACGTTTAAGTAGAGGATTTACGAATTGATTGATCATTAATCGAGAGCACATACACACACATACGCACACGACACGTATATATGGTGTAACACGTGACACTACACGATTGTATTCCTGGTCTCTATGAGGACGATTACGACATGTCGTTCAAATGCATTGTGTTACTCATAATAGTAGCTTTTTCAAATTTTTATACTAAATAATGTATTACTTTTAAACGATTTCTCAACTTTCCATTGTGCACATCTGCGAAGCACTTCTCGCCTGTACAATCTCGACTTTGCTAGAATTTTCTTCTACCATTGTTGTATAATGTTTTCTATTCGAGGGCAAATCGATCGGTTATGTTCGCGTCCTTGATGAATTATAATTTAGAGTACGGTTAACATTCGATAGAAAATTGTACCTGTCGAGGGAAAAGAAAATGGAGATTTCTATATTTTCTTAAAACAATACTACTTCGGTATGTTGTCACTTTTGTACAACGTATTATTTACTATTTTTCTAATAACGGTTCTGCTGGTTTTCCAAAAGAGAATCTTCTTAAAGTTTCCATAGATATCGTTTTTTCTCCGTACATCCAGGGTAAACCACGAATTCTGATTGAATTGATGAGAAAATGTTTCCATCAGACCTGGCATGGTTTCCAGAGAGCTTTCGCGTGATAATAGAAAATTTTTTGTCGACTTTTTCCCATAGTTTTTCAAGATGATTATCAATTTTTTGTAAATACACCTGTAATCTTGTTACGCCTATTTGTTAGAGAATTTTAAAACGAATTTATTTTCCAATTTTTGTCGACAAATTTGAAGAAAGTGGAAACAAAATGAAATGACATTTCTAATGGAAACAGCCTCTGTAGATTCAAATCAAATGGAAATTGTGCAAAATTCTAATTTTATATTCTAGCCTTTTCTTTCTAACATTTCCGTAAGCCATAAATGCACGAAGATCCACAGTATAATCAAAACACTTAAAAAGTTTGCTTTCTTAACTTTTATTACAAAAAATTTGTCAAACCATGCTATATCTGATCACGATTCGTGGTTCACCTGGTATATAGACAAACATGATGGCACGAAACACGTCTGAAAACAGAGAACGACAGCGAAGGTTACAAAAAGCTTCGACATCATAAAACAAACAACAAACTGAACGCACCAGTACACGAAAACTCTAAAGCTCTCCTCTTGTTCCTTTTTCCGAGTGCAATATTTTCGCGCGTGCGAGAAACAAGGTAGAACTATAAATTTTAGGGGATAGTCGCAGCGAGTCGCTTTCCTATAACTTAGAATAAATAATTGCCGATCCGTCGCGCAACGACGACGAACAAAGAAAATTGTATTTAATTGCACTAGCGTTGGCTTTCGGCGAAATCAGTTGTCGGGAAAACTGGAAAACGTAAATTGCAACGTAAATTCAACTTAAATTGGTGAAATACGCTTTGCGAACTATCGAATCGATCGATTCAAGGATCGAAAGAACGAGTCTGCCGGAGGAAACGCTTCAGCTTCGTAATTAGGCGAATGGAGATTGTATCCATCGATCGATACCTGTGTAATGATAAACGATAAGTCTCTCGGTAAACGAAACCTTAACTAGAAATCGAGATTAAATGGCGCCGTGTGAGCTAAAGACGAATACACACGGTCACGTTTCAGTTACGTTTTCTGTTGCTTTGATGGGTACACGTGTTATATGGATAAACGGCATTTTATCCGAATAACAATGAAATAATAGAAACATACTAGGTAAGGACATGTATGCAAATGAAATTGATAAGTGTTTTACTATTGTATCAATGGTGTACGTACCAAAATGGAGGGAAAGAAGCCAGAGCATGTGAATGCGTTACCAATGTCGATGCCTCTTGTCCCATGAATACCACCCCTCCTCCTTCGCCCTGGACCCCGCCACCCCACTTATTCACTATAAGAACGATAATGGTACACTTTTTTGCGGTTAAGGCTCCAATACGTAAGCACTGCGAGAGGTAGTCTTCGTTTGTTGTACGTTTCGCGCATAGCGTCAGAACAATTGTTGTGTGTCGGCAATTCAGTGTCGGTCGGCCTCTAACGTTTTCGTCCAACCGAAAAATAAAAAGGTAAAAACCAAAAAAAAAAAACACGATGAAGTGAAAAAAGAAAATGGAAAGAAAAATGGAAAATGAACATGATACGTTCGCCTGTCTGTGGAAGTAGCAATAAAATTTTCATTTCCGATCATTCTCTGCCCACCCTCCGCCACTCCCCAGTACTCTACCACTGTTTGTTCGAGACTTTTATGATCAAGGCGACCGAAGCCCTGAATCGTGTCTCACGAGAATTAATGAGTTGCGAATAAGTATATGTATTTTCTCAAAGAAAATGATTCAATTGATATGCATATATATAGGAATATAAATCAGATATATATTTATATATATATGTATATGAGTATACAATATATATTAAAATACTTCCACTGTAAACGGTCTTTTCTTCTATTCCTTCACCTGCCGTTTCCTAAATACAGCTTCAATTGTATTGCGTTCAGCGTCACTTTAGTCAGGAAAATGCCACAAGTAAGTTGGTGAAAGTCCTATGAAAAAGTAATGAAAAATTTCACACACACACAAACACTCGGAATCAATTTTCACATTATTGAAAGCAAGACAATGTGGAACATCTTGAACAGGACGCTTCTGTTTCAACAGTGTCCACTGCTACAGTAAAAAGCCTCGCTGACGTGCCTGTCGATAACAAGCTATCCATTACTGTCTAATATTAACGTTAGCTAACGACTCGCTAAGTACACCGAACCCTCCCTACGGTCAAAGGAAGTGGCAAGCTTTCCTACGTACTCTCTCAAACGCTGGGTGATTATCCTAAATGATGCAGAGTACATCGATCGCACATTATAGCAATTTTACACCCAAAGAGCATCGACTACCAAGCATTTTCCACAGCAGCATTTCCGCTGGGGAAAATGCGTGCACGTTAACAACTAGCCTGGAGGTGATCGGAGGGCACGCGAGCCCTGAATACAGGGTACAACCAGATCAAAGTCCCGGGGTGCGCGCAGTCTCTTGACCTTCGCATCCTTGATGATCCTCCAGGAGGTTCTCGCGAGAAGTTCAAAGTCGTTCATTCGAAAGTCATCATGCGCACGAAGGAAAGCCACGATTTCTCCCGGCTAGTGACTGCCTTTTACATGAAAGTAACTGGAATATGGCCTGCCTTCAACACCGCAGAGGAACGACAACGGAGGAACGCGTTCATGTTTACGATGACGTGCATGTCCTTTGGCACCTGCGTCGTAATCAGACAGCTTTACTTTTCGTATGGCGTCTCGTTCGAAGTAAGTGCAATATTCTGTAAGTGTAATAATAATGCTTAACTTATCAGCTGTATCTACTAGCACTGCCCAACAACAAAAATGTTTCCATATAACTGTTGGGTGGATCTTATAGGGCTTTTTCGCGCTGATTCCGAATCTGATCTTGATTTTTCTCCCACACGCACAGTTTTTGAGAAATTTGAATTTGAAAAAAGACATATTTTTCGACTTTGAACAAATATTGTTTGAAAAAATATTCCCGTGTTGGGCACGGATATTTTGCTCCCTGGATCGATAAAAACGTCGACGTTGGAAAGTTGGAAGGATGATTTCTCAAGATAAAAGTCTGCTCTATCACATGGTGTAATTCGATTTTCCACTGGACCCTTATTTTTTTATTTCAATTTAAAAATGTCGTCAAAAATATGTGCAAAAGTATTACTATTGTGCATCACTAGATAATCTTTTGCTTTAAAGAACAATACAATATCTTATATAATAACATCGCAATATTTGTTCAAAGTCGAAAAATACCTCTTTTTTTTCAAATTAAAATTTTTCAAAAACTGTGCATGTAGAAGAAAAATTAAGACCAGGAATCATCGCGAAAAACTCTATAAGATCCACCCAACAATTATATGGAAATAAGAAAACAGTTGATATTTGTTGGACAGTGTAGTTTGTTTTTATTCTGGTCCTGTTTCTTGGAATTTCGTGATTTTAGGAGTTCGTTTTCTCGCTATGCAACATCGTGACAATAGCACTGATCTTAGGCAAGCTAGTTACAGTGTTCTTGCGTAAATCACAATTTTCCAAGTTGATTGCATATATGGAGAATAGATTCTGGCACACGAATTATGATTCTTATGAACAAGCGTTATTGGATAATTGCAAACAATTATCCGTAGTGTTCATTTGTACGTTCAATTTCTTCGCTCTAGGAACAGCTTTCAGCTACTCGCTAGAGTCGTCTGTTGGTAAAACTATTGGCACATAATTGATTTATACACGAGCATTGCCACACTAAATTCAGCAAATAATAATCACACGTTTCTTGCATCATTTAGACTATTTTTCTGCTGTCAATATCACAGACCGAAGCCTCGTGTTCAACTTGCATACCGATGTGGTTATGAAGCCATACATTTTTGAGATAACATTAGTGGCGCAGGTAATTCAACTCGATTGTTTGAACAATTTTTAGACGTACAGTAAATACTTTTTTTATCTTGTACGTACTATATCGTATTATATCGTCGATGTGAAATGAGACTCTTGCTTGATACTGAAATTATTTATCACATAAGAGAAGTTGAGATTTCTATATTTTCTCGTGTTGACAGTTTTTCGTTTTGATCGCCTGTGGCGTTGGCTACATTTGTGTGGACAATTTCATGTGCATTTCGAATTTTCACGTAGCTACCCAGTTCCGTATATTACAGTATAGAATGTTGAACGTACATAAACGGACTGAAAAAGAAAAAGACAACGGAACGCCGAATGACTTATCAGCCGATTATGCTGACAAATGTTATACTGTATTTAAAGGCTGCATTAGACAACACCAGGCACTTATCCGATACTGCGAGGAGGTGGAAGAAGTGTTCACGATTGTTGTACTCGAACAAGTACTACTTTTTAGCGTATTGATATGTCTCGATGGCTACTTAATGCTTCTGGTGAGTATACGTAAAGAAATTCATTTCACAACGAAATCAAATTTAAGTCTCTGCATTTTTCTCTTCAATTCTTTATAGATTTCTAATTCTCTGTGCCTCGCAGGGTGAAGCTTCGCCTTACCGACGACTGTCTTTTACGTTTCACCTAATCGGTACCATGTGTCAACTGTTGATGTTCACCTACAGCTGCGACTGCGTGCTGCAAGAGAGCATAGGAATCGCTGACTCTGTCTATGAATCTATATGGAAGAATTTACCGATGAATACCAGTGGAAAAATGTTTCGAACCGATTTGCAATTCGTCATGATTAGATCGAGGGTACCTTGCTGTCTAACAGCTAGTGGATTCTTTGTCGTATCACTGGAAACGTATACTAAGGTGCTGAACATTTATTAATTCATTTGAGAAGTAAATAGAATATTTGTATAATAACAATTGTTAAATGATCTCGGTGCTACGGTTCGATCGTAAAAAACAAAGTTAACTAAGCACTTTTGCTAATTATTTTAAATAATTGTTTTTTATGATCGAACCGTAGCGCCGAGATCATTTAACAATTGTTATTAGCAATGATACGATCGATATAAGAAGTTCATTTAGAATATTTGTATATTCGTCTGAAAAACTTCGTGCTTGCAAGATTTCGAGAGAAACTGTCACTGTAGTGGCAATCAAACAAAATTTCTATTAAGTATGTCCGTTGCAGGTTCTAAGTACAGCCGCATCTTACTTCACGCTTCTAAGACAATATTAAAACTCCAACGAAGAGACAATTTATTTTTTGATGGTCGTTTGAGTATGTGTACAGTGTTTATATAGAGTGAGATATATAGTTTTGAATAAAAACATTTTCAATGTTGATGGTACTGTCGATTACACCTTATGGAATTCGTATTTACCTAAAAAACAACAATAACAAAGTATTACCTGAAAAAGATGTGACGTTCGTGATGTCGTCAGGGGTGAAGTTCTTTAAACCATAACGATTGATCTCTACTGTTACTTCTTGGTGTGTTTTTCTCAATTTCAAACGTTACGTTGGCCATTTACCTGTGAACAAAATTCTTTATTAATATATATTAATATCTGATTTATTTCGATACTCACGATATGCATACTTGATCGGTTATCTACCAGTCATAGGTACCGTACGATTGCAGCGTATAAGTTGCATTATAGTATAATAAGAAAATAAGATTTTATTGGATATTCGAGACTCTTAAAATTCGTCTAGAAAATTGGCAAATTGCATAAACTTCCGCAGTCGACTGATTTATAGTCTTATATCGACGGTTTATAGTCTGAATTAGACGTAAAAAAGAAACCCTTGCATTTATTTTCCTACTCAAGGATTTTGTCTTTAACGACTAGACTGCGGATGTATATGGAAAATAAAAATATTCTGCATCGATCGTGGAAAGCAGGAATGAAATAAAAATTGATTTTCTACCACAACGACTTTGTTACGTTAAAAACAACATTGCGATGTTCTCAAAATTTTTTAATCCTTTACTGTTTTATATTTCATGTAACTAGTTTCTTCATAAATGCATTTATAAATCCGCAGTCTAGTAATGAATATTTACTTCACAATAATTAATATGCACCAGAGAAGACGTAACTTCGGTATTGCAAAAACTAAACTTGGTTTAACTTTGATGGATTGTTCGCGATGGTGCTTCCTTGCGACGCATCAGCAACGGATTTCGCACGTACTCTTTGAAACAGTGAACGAGGGCGATTCAATTGCAGCTCTCGAATCATGAATAATGTACTTTCTACTCGTACTTCGTAACGCCCTTGTTTCACGCGTGACAGAAGGTGTAAAAGAGTAAAATTCGTGTTTGCCGTTAAAGAGAATCGATAAGTGGATAGGGTGACAGGTAGAAACGACGACGAGAGGTAGCAAGAGGCAGGCGACAAGTGGCAAATCAATCGAAGAGTTCCTGCAAGAGGCGGGGACGTATATTTTACAGGTATTCAAAGTTTGCCATGCGGCCAGCACAGAGTAGAGACATTTCGATCGAGTGGACATGCTTGTTGATGAAATCTGTAGGATTATGGCTCGCGGACGATGAAGCCGAACAACGACGAAGAAATGCTGCGTTGATCTATACGCTCAACGCGATCTCGATTTCCACATGCATCGCGATCCGTGATATACATTTTTCCTGGGGAAACATTAGCGTGAGTGTGCAATTTTGAAAATTCAACTTACACCGTGTGTGCTATTTTTGAAAATTCACTTGAACCGAGGATGTTTGTACATTTATAACAAGTGCAGATTTATAGAATGCATACATTCAATTCAATTTTTACAAGATAGACGTTCTACATCTTTGCTGTACATCGTGAAAAATAAAGTTAACGCAAATCATTCGATGATCGCGTGCACGTGATTAATTGTTGCTCTTTTACGTTTCTAGGATTGTGTTTTTATTATGTGTAATATATCGTACCTCATGATCATTTTCTTCAAAATTGCTGTTTTATATATGCACAGAGCAAAATTCTACGAGTTAGTTCGATACACGCAAAAGAATTTTTGGCATTCGGATTACACCTACGAGGAGAAACTAATTTTGAATGATTGTAAGAGGATGTCTGGAATTTTCATCATTGTACTCAGTTTTTGTACTCAAGGTACTTGCGCTGGATACATGGTGACACCTATAATTGGTAAATTAAAGATGAACGTTTGACATTAAAAAATTTGACACAGCTTTGAATTAATTTCTAAACACGTTCAGTCTGATAAAGTTTCAAATAGTATTTCCGTGTACGAATAACGCAAACGTGTTTACGTTTCAGCAAACATTGGCAGGAACGAAACAGACAGATTATTGCCATTCAACATGTGGGTCAGTTTTCCCACAGGGAAGTCGCCATACTTCGAGATACTGTTCACAATTCAGGTATTGCTATTTTTCTTCATTCCAAGTGACGATAATCGAAGTAGTTATTATTTTTGTACAGATGCTGTGTGTGTATCATATCGGTATCTGTTATATTTGTTTTGATAATTTCTTGTGCCTGGTAAATCTACAAGTAGCTAGTCAATTTCGCATATTGCAACGTAGGCTGAATAATTTGAACAGTATCGTCGAGGCACAGATACAAAACAAGGAAAGTCTGTCAGTGTATGCGAAAGTGTATCAGACGAAGTTGGCAAATTGCGTTCAATATCATCAAACGCTTGGCGAATACTGTAAATCTGTTGAGAATATATTCAAGACGATCATTCTCGGACAGGTGCTCTTTCTCAGCTTGATAATATGCCTCGTAGGCTACCAGATGTTGTTGGTAAGCATATGTCTGGAAACATTTTTTTGAAGAAGCCTGAAAACATAGAAGAATTTTAAAACACTGTGAAAATAATCAAATAACACACAATGATAATGATGTAATAACTTACACTTGTCGTTTATTTACTCGCATAATATTTACTCAGGCGGATACACCTTCTCGTAACGTCAGTCTGATCATGAATTTGATAGGCACGCTGTGCCAACTGTTCATGTTCACGTACAGTTGTGACGGCATTATACAACAAAGCTCTGATGTCAGCAAAGCAATACTGTTTGGCCCGTGGCCCATTATGCCAATGGACAAAGCTGGTAGAAATTTGCGGAAGATTATATTGTTGATGATTTTACGATCCAGCCGATCTTGTTGTCTCACGGCTAGCGGATTTTTTCCAGTATCGTTAGAAACTTACACTGGGGTAAGCTGTTCAAGGGTCCCATGGAAATCACCGACACAAATTTCCTCAACACGGTTTTCACCGACAACATTTTACCGACTCCAGATTTGACCGACAACGAATCCAAGGCTTCGTACAGACTTAAACAGCGCGCCGAACCGCGCATTTCAACGAACGGAATGGATTTTTGCTACTTCCAGAATTTCTTGCGAATAACTATAGAAGCTGCAGTGGTGTATATTACACAACGAAATTCAGAACATGTATTTATAATTTTATTTGTAACATGCCTATTTAATAATTGCATATATTATGAATATTTAGGATACGCTTTATCTGACCTGTAAACAGATTTGCAAATGCTACCCATTCGTGTTCCTGCGCGCCCAAACGTTCGTCGAAACGTTCGTTCAAACGTTTGTCGAAATGTTAGGCAATAAAGCATATCCTAAACATTCATAATATATAGAATTATTAAATAGGCATGTTACAAATAAAATTATAAATACATGTTCTGAATTTCTTTGTGTAATATACAACATTGCAGCTTCCATAGTTATTCGCAAGAAATTCTGTAAATAGCAAAAATCCATTCCGTTCGCCGTTCGACGCGGCGTAATGTTTGTTGAAATGCGCGGTGACGGTCAAAATCGTTGTCAAAGGTTAAATTGTATATCGTTGTTAAAGGCACTGTCGGTCAAATCTGGAGTCGGTGGAAACCGTGTCGGGGAAATGTGTGTCAGTGATTTCCATGGGACCCGCTATTCGATTATCTGACTATAAGAACATGTCATTTATTTATTTGACTGTAAGAAATGAATTGATATTAAAGATATTTACGGACATGCATTTTTCTTTCAAAATACAACGGTATTTCTAAATTCTTTTTACTATGCTTCTCATTTCTATAACATAATTAAGTAATATGTCTTCCTTGTTTCTCGTTTCAGGTTCTCAGCACCTCAATGTCATACTTCACCTTGCTAAGACAACAGACTATCGATAGAGTATGAAATTAAAATTCGATCTTCATATGAATATTGCACTGAATGTATCATACGTAAACTACGTAAGCCAAGTGCAGGCTGAAGACCTCGAGAGGCCCTGAGCACTTAAAAGATTTTCAGATCTCCATATACAGGATCACTTCAACGCAACATATATGGTGTACCTGTACGATTTCCTAGGCATTTTTGATAATTTTACTAAGACATAAGATCAACGTGAACCATAACGTTTAATATTTTCAGAACAGCTTTGATCTCACGAAACTCCTTTCAATTCCGAAACAACAGACATATTTCCCTTTACATAAAATTCACACACGTAGTACTCATTTTCACACGATTAAAAACAAACCGGTTAAAAAAGGATCGAAATTGAACATTCTGATTTCACGCAGTGTTGCAAGTTTATTCAATAAAATCAAATTTAACCACTCTGCTAGCTTGATACTTCTAGCGTTGAAGATAATCGAATTAATTTTATACACCGTGTTGTCCACAGTCATAGTAGTTACTTGAATATTTCATACAGAAGATGCATCGTATTTAACAAACGTTTCAACAATGAGGTTGACCAACGGAAAAATACCGAGTTTTCGTGAAAACTGCGGCTGCAAGACTGTCACTGTCACATTGGCAAACATTCTGCGGTACACTGACCCTTCTTACAGCGCAAGCCTCGAGTTGTTCGCCGAGCTGTCAGGTACGTCCCGGGTGTAAAACAAGCCATCCCCTTTGAATCATGCACATTGCACCGATCGAACAATCAATTTCACTCTTCAGAGGCGTCAATTACCTGACACTCGACAGCTATATTCCTGTACGGGAAAATGAAACGATATGACACGTAAACTCGAGGTCGTGGGACGACAGGCTCGGCCTGAATACAGGGCAGAAGTAGATCAAAGTCGCAGTGCTCGCGAAAGCCCCCTCGTTTTTCGCATCCTTGATCATTCGAGCAAAGTTCTCGCTCAAGTTCAAAACCGATCGATCCGGCCATTCGAAATTCAATATGCGCGCCGAGGAGACCAAAGACTTTTCTCTCTTCGTAACTTCCTTTTATATGAAGTTGACCGGACTCTGGTCCGCGACGAACCCAGCCGAGGAACGAGAAAGAAGGAACAGGTTCGTTTATGCGATAGCATTGCTGATACTAGCGGTGTTCATCGAATTGATGGATCTCTACCATATCTATACGACTTCGTTCCAAGTGAGTGCGTGTAAGTGAGTCGCCAGACGCACTTCGATGTCAGTGTGCTGTCATGAAATGAAAGAACTTGTTAGGCTGTACACGAACAAAGAGACGACACCGACTAGGAGAGCTAGGATAGTTTTCATAATTGGATAGGTAATTCTATTTTTGTGAAAGTGAAAACTTCTTTAGGGGTATCGCGTTCATAATTGCTGGCCACTGAATAGGTCCGATCCGTCACGATCCGAAGTGAAACGCGGGTGCGTGACACAGACAGATGTTTGGGGTAATTCTTTGGTGGGGAGAAAGGGGCTCCTAACATTTTTCAAAATGAGAAGTAGTATTCATTTTTTGTTATTGTGATATCTCTTATTAAACTTAATAGAATTAGGTACTTGAATCTTTTTTTATGCGTACTTATAGAGCTTATTTAGTGGTCGCAAGGGTCCCACCACGGTTTGATAATATACGCAAAAGTGAAAGTGAAAATACGCAAAATAAGTTAAAAATAGTTAAATAAGAATTAATTTCACCCCGAAATAATCTGGAAGAATTGAGAATAGCATAACAATATCGTCAGATCTTACTAATCTTCACTTTTATGTATCATGAATATATCTTATTAATATCCTATATATGTAGATACTGCACCAATTTTTATCAGTATATTTTTTTCTTGTACTTCGTGTGCTTTTGTGATTGCAGGAAATCATTTATATAACATGCAACCTCGCGACAGTGGTGCTAGTCTTAGTCAAGATATCCATACTGTATCTAAATAAAAAGCAATTCCTCGAGATTATATCGTACGCGGAGACCAATTTCTGGCACACGAATTACGATTCCTGTGAAAAAGCGTTTTTGGATAAGTGCAAACATATGTGCATAGTGTTCATATGTTCGTTCAATTTCTTCGCTCAAGGAACAGCATTCAGTTACGTTATAGAACCGTTTGTTGGTAAGACTATCGACACAACTGATTCAGATACAAGCAAGATTGTAACACTAAATTCAACAAATAATCATCAGACGATTCTCGCATTATTTAGAATATTTTTCTCCCAATGTTACAATTCGAAGACTCCCGTTCAACTTCTATAACGATTTTTTTCTGAAGCCATACATTTATGAGTGTACGTTTATATTTCAGGTACTGCAACTGATTCAATTCTTGGACAATTTTTAATAGTTGCGAAGTTACTTTCTCTGTTTATAGTTTTCTATGTTTACAGACATCAAGTTTGATCATGTACGGCATTGGCTACCTCTGCGTAGACAATTTCTTGTGCATCACAAATCTGCAGGCAGCTACTCAATTTCGCATACTACAGTACAGAATCGAGAACATCCGCGATGATAATGATATGAAAAAACATAGCGGAATATCAACACCATTGTCAACCTATTACGCAGACAAGTGTTATGCAGTGTTTAAGGACTGCGTTAAACAACACCAGGCGCTGATTTCGTATTGTCGGAAAGTGGAGCAGCTGTTCACGATAATTGTACTGGGACAAGTGTTAATTTTTAGCATATTGATATGTCTCGATGGCTACTTGATGCTTCTGGTTAGTATACGCAAATAAATAAATGGATGTTTAGTAGAAGAGCGTACGTCCATGAAATTTTTCCGATAGATGTGAAACAAATTTGTGACGTATACCTTTCTACTGGAACAGACCTGTCCAAGTTCCTGTTCGTCGCGAGCCACACGGTCCCCAGCAAAATCAATCGGTCCGTTCCCCCACTACTTAAGTCTTCAGCAAATACCACGCACTTCTGAACAGGCTTTTGCGAGAACCCGAAATCTCGGGTAACCCGACGCTTGGATCGGGTCGGGAATTTTCGGTCGAGAATAGTCGGGTTCCCGAAAGTATCCGGCTGCCTATGTCTCTTCGGGACCCCGAAGCTTCCTGACTACACACAAGTCGACAAGAAGTTCGTATTAGGTTCAGGGTCCCGAAGAGACATAGGCAGTCGGATACTTCCGAGAACCCGAAGCGGGTCTCACTTTCGGGAACCCGGCTATTCTCAATCGAAAATTCTCGGCCCGACCCGAACCCCGGATTTCGGGTTCTCGCACAAGCCTGTTTCTGAGGCGATGCGACCGTCGATCGTGTGAAATAGTGCGGAAACGTCAACTCCCATCTTAGCGGAATGAAGAAGTGGAAGAACGGGCCAACTGTGGCTAAGACAAAACGATAAAATCCAAATAGAATATAATTAAATTAAAATAAATAATACATTCAAGTATTAGCTGTGTAGGTTTTTAATTACCTACGTCTCATAGGAGGGAGCGTCGCCCTACCGACGCCTGGTTTTTACGTTTCACCTAATCGGTACCATAACTCAATTGCTGATGTTCACCTACAGCTGCGATTGTTTGATGCACGAGAGCTTGAAAATCGCGGAGTCTGTTTACACCTCTGAATGGCCACTTTTACCGATGAATTGCAGTGGGAAGATGTTGAGGAGCGATATGCAACTGGTCATAATGAGGTCAAGAGAACCTTGTTCCATGTCAGCTGGTGGATTTTTTACGGTGTCGCTGCAAACGTATACTAAGGTAATAGATATATATATATATTAATCCCTCATGTAAATCTATATTCGACTAACGTTCCTTGCGATGGAAGATGTTCAGGACTCGACTCAAAATTGTTTATCCGTGTCTATTGCAGGTTTTAAGTACGGCTGCGTCGTACTTCACGCTGTTGCAAAACTACTGATACTCCCCTGAAGAAATCTCAGAAAGAATTTGAAAAATGTTCGAATTATTCTCTTTTCATTAAATATCTGTTTTCGATGGAATCTTAATTCAATGTTCTCAGAACTGCTTTCAATTCCTAATACATCAAAAACACCTTCATTCATATACAGTTCACACGCGCAAACACTCGGAATCAATTGTCACAATAATTGAAAGCAAGACTTTGATAAACATCTTGAACAGGACAGTTTGGATTCAACGGTGTTCATCGCTGCAGTAAAAAGCCTCGCCGAGATGACTGTTGGTATGAAACCATCTATTACTGACTAACATTAATGTTAGCTAACGACTCACTAAGTACACCGAACCCTCACCGCAGTCGAAGAAGCGGCAATTTATTTTCTGATGGTCATTTGAGTATGTGTACAGTGTTTATATAGAGTGAGATATATTTTTTTGAATAAAAATATTTTCTTTGTTGATGATACTGTCGATTACACCTTATGGAATTCATCTTTACCTAAAGAACAACAATAACAACGTATTACCTGAAAAAGAAATAGCGGTGACCTTGATGTGACCTTCATGATGTTGTCAGGGGTGAAGTTCTTTAAACCATAACGATTGATCTCTATTGTAACTTCCTCGTGTGGTTTTCTCAATTTCAAACATTAGGTTGGCTAGTTACCTATGAACAAAATTCTTTGTTAATATATATTAATATCTGATTTTGTCGATACTCGCGGTACATACTTGATCTCATGGTCGGTCATCTGTCACTCATAGGTACCATACGATTACAGCGTCATCTGTGCAAATTGCTGAGCTAGCAAACATTTCGTTTTGTCGGGGGTAAGTGCAGACCGATGTGGACGTCCGAAATTACGTCGGTTATTCAAGCTGTCCAGGCAACAGGTGGTCTGTTATTAGATCGAGAAAATAACAGTGCTCTGCCGTTTACATAGAAAATATTAATCGTACGTATGACATAAATTATTTCCCTCGACCCGACAACGGCGATTACTCAATGCACTCTAATATGACGATATTTATTACTCAACGCAGTCCTCCATTCGCGAGCATTTCTTTCACTAATTGTTAAATTGTTGAATTGTGAATATTTTCTGATAAAAAACCACTAAAATTCTGAATAAATTTACGCTTGTTATTTCTATAAAGCATTGCAAAATAGTCACTGTTAATGCTCGACAGTTCTTTTTTTAATAATAATTTGCTTTATTTCAACCTTACAGCTAAGAAATGTGACTTGGTTTCCATTAACCTATCTGTACAAAATTATTTTATTTCACACATTCGGTGCATACCTTCTCTCATTCATTTCTATGTCTCATTACCCTGTTCTACTCTTTTAGTATCATAATTATCACTAACCCACTTCAACAGTTCTTCTTCTATTAAGGATTATCAAATCTTTCGCACTTACGCAACATTTTCTTCACTATCTCGATTATTATCCAGTAACAGTAATATCACAATTATTTCTTCAATGCTAAACACTGTCGTATTTCAGTTCATACAGTTCTGATGCTGCTGTCGTGTCAACTGTTCCCTCTGTCCGTGGACTACAAATGGCAGGCTGCATATATCAACGCTGGCCTGTTCCCAGTGCTGTTGCGTGCACGACGAGGTTTCTTCGTACACGTACATTTATTGTATTTATTGGTATTTGTCTTTGTCCAATACGACTGTTAGTTACGATCAAGATTCATAGAGGGCTTGACAGTATCATACACAATTCACGAATCCCATCGACATCATGCCAATGTTTCCCACTAAGAAAATCTGAAACGATAATTCAGTCCCGTCGAAGAAGAAAACATTGTACACTGATCAAATTAAATTAAATTAAATCACTAACTAAAATTAAATGAAAAATCTAATTCAATACGTTCCGTGCTGAGCAATTCTTAATCTATACTGCATTTTTTTATTATAACACCTTATTTTGGTGGAAATAAATTCTACAGTGTTAAACTTGCTATAAAATATATTTTTATCTCGTGTATGTCAAACAAATAAAATTAGAGTTCACGTTGCAACAATTCCAACCATTTCGCAAGATCTGCACACTCTGTTTCATTTTCTATTTTGCGTTTGTCTTTCTCCGAGTTGCGGCGGCATCTAGTCACGATTTAGATCCACAGAGGGCTTGATAGTCCTTGCACTGGGTATCATACATAACTTATGAATCATGTCGATGGTTCGACTATTGCGAAACGGCAATTAGGATACATCTGTGGAGGTAATACGCTTTCTTTGCTGTTCCCCGCCGACTGACTACGTGTACGTAGCTATAAGCATGAATAATGGGCACATATTCAAGGAGTACAGAAGATTGGCAAGTCAAAGCGGCAAGGAAAATGACAATCGAAGGAAACGTATCGGAATATTGAAGGCCTAGGGGTGGCGGCCAAGATCAATGTCAGAAACTGTTATCCGGTTATTCGAAACTCAAAATGATCGAGACGCGGACCGACGATTTTTCGATTGTTATCACATCATTCTTCATGAAGGTCGTCGGTTTTTGGTTGTCCGCTGACCCCGTCGAACAACGTCGAAGAGATATCACTCTGACATACACCGTTTTGCTGATATTTTTCGCTGTCTACATACAAGTTGCTGATTTCTATTATACCGAGGGCGACTTTACCGTGAGTGTTTCGAGAATTTATACAAATGTTAAATAGATTTACAAGAATTGTGTGGTGTATTTTTTATGCACGATGTACTTACAAGAGGCAATTTTATGATGAAGCTAATCTTTTCCAAATGGAACGTTGTGTTTTTGATCATGATTATTATCATTGCGACGATATTACGATTCAGCACGAAAGTCGAACGTGTATAATATATATTTTGTTGAATACCGGCAGGCTTATCTGTTTATATTTGTGAACATTTTAACGGTAATGGGAGGCCTCTTCAAAATATTCGTACTGCTTCCGCATAGGAAGGATTTCTTTAGTCTAGTGCACCATCTGCAGCATAATTTTTTGAATTCGGATTACGATCATCACGAGAAGAATATAGTGAACCGGTGTACGAGTGTTTGTACAATCTTCATTGGACTTCTTACTTTGTTTGCACATTTGACAGCGTTTTGTTACGCTGCGAGCCCGTTAATAGGTGAGTCGATTCGCTATATTGATCCACAATCAGCCAGCCATGACAAGTCACGCGAATTAATATTACAGTTTTGAAAAAAAGAACAAGTGTTTAAAAGAAAATTGAAATCTTCGTTCGGATCAAGAAAAATATTGAAAATATGCGGAATCGCATGGGCCCCTCTGGACCATTTACATTAAATTGCATTAACAATTTCAAGAATAACATTTTTTGTATTGTAGCGAATATTGGAAAAAACGAATCGGATAGAGTGCTTCCGTTCAATTTGTGGCTAGATCTGCCGGTGACTATGACGCCGTATTACGAGATAATATTTATTATCGAGGTACCACCAGTTTAGTCTTGTCTCTACTAATTTACTTAAAAGTTCATTTTAAAAGAAACAAATGAACATCTTAAATTGAATAATTGTCGAAACAGGTTTTATCTCTCTATCAAATCTGCGTGGCCTACTTCTGTTTCGACAATTTTCTATGTATCATGAACCTCCACGTGGCCTCACAGTTTCGCATACTACAGTACAGGCTAACAAACCTGAGGTATAAACAGGACGTACTAAGTCGTCTCGAAGACATGAAAGTATGCATGTTGCCTTCCACGGAGGACGTTTACATTACCTTCAAAAGTTACGTTCACCAGCACCAAGTACTTATCGCCTATTGCAAAAAGCTGGAAGCGATATTCAATCTAATAGTGTTAGGAGACATACTCACGTTCAGTGTGGTGATTTGCCTTAATGGATGCCAAGCACTTATGGTTGGTACAATTATGTGGAAAATTCAGACAATTCAACGAACATACTTACATTTGCGATTTGTTGTTCAGACAGATTCTGCAAGGCGATTCATTTTCCTATTTTTCCTGCTCACGTCGTTCGTTCATCTCTTGATGTTCACCTACAGTTGCGACGGTGTGATGCGCGAAAGTCTGAAAGTAGCTACGGGAGTTTACAATTCGCCTTGGTGTTGCTTGACGTTCAATAAATATGGAAGAATGTTACGGAAAGGCGTCATACTCATCATCATGAGGTCCAAAGTCCCTTGCTACATTACAGCTCGAGGATTCTTCCCTATAACCTTAGAAACGTACACGAAGGTAAGTAAAAAAGGGGTTCCATGGAAATCACCGACAAAAATTTCCTCGACACGGTTTTCACAGACTTCAGATTTGACCGACAACTACTTTGGCCTTTATATGAAATCCTTGGAGAATCACCCGTAGTTGAAGAAAAAATAAGCCTACCATACGTCAGGAATTTAAGAAAATTCAGAATGCTTGTAGAGCAACAAAAAGAAACCAGCCTAGACAACAACAAAATAATATATAATATAATATATAATATATGTCTGTATTAAAACATCTGTGTATCTCTAATAACCACATTCTATTTTGTAATTATTATATTCTGTTTTGTATGTGGTGTATTTTGTTTTTTTTTTGTAATTATGTTGAAATAAATCTCATATTAGATTTTCTAATAAAAAAAACTACTTTGGCCGACAACGCCGTTAACCAACGATGATTTTAACCCACACGAATTTGACCGACAACGATTTTAGATTCGTTGTAGGTCAAAATTGTTGTGAGTTAAATAGACGTTGTCGACCAAAGTAGTGTCGGTCGAATCTGGAGTCGGTGAAAGCCGTATCGGGGAAATTTGTGTTGGTGATTTCCATGGGACTGGAAAAAAGATATAAAATAAAAACTGTTTTGCGTCCGTACTCTACCTTCCCCTTCTACACGTGACTAAAGGCGCCCATTCGCTGTCAAAAATTCTTATTGCACAAAATTATTGACCATGAATGGTAGTGATTGACTTATTAATACAATATAAATTTGGATAGACATCATGCTGCACAATAATTGTTGCGCAATATGCTTAATCGTGAATAGGTCTCTTAATACTGGCAGAGGAGTAACTTTTTCCCCCTGAATTCGCGCACCTTTCCCTCATCTCGCGACTCTGCGTAAACTATAGTCAAAGATTTGCTGGAAAATATCTCGAGTAAATATTCAAAATAGACTGCGATCATATTGCTACACGCGAGAATTCGTGCGCCGTAACGTATTCACTGTGCAACAGATGCTTCATAACTTGGGGTATGTTTCCTCTGGTCCCATATGTTTCGAACACTCTGTATGCACATGCAAATTATTGCATTTTACCTCTTACAGGTATGGAGTACAGCAGCTTCGTACTTCACGTTGTTGAGACAAACATTGGATAACATGGGAGACACTTAACGTTATTATGTCTATAGAAAACATACATATACTATATCGTATAACGCAAAAAATGTGAATCAACCCAATCTTGTATTATTCAAATATAGAAATAATTAATATATTGCAATGTGGTATAGGTAATAAACAATATATTGGTTCTGTCTACATATCGGTAGCATTAAATTTATCACGAAAAGATTCCATAAAAGAGAAACACTTGCAAAACTTTTTGTAAATTACACATTACAACATCTCGTGTGTGCAGGTATTAATTGTGAATCATAATAGAAATATAATCGCTGTTTTACAATACCGTGACACTTCGCAAGTCCTATGTAGGTATAATATTCTATTTAATGTGTGGCACGTGCACCGTGTGCAACAAATTTATATTAACATTATTAACTCTTCGCTGCATCATATCTGATACAGTTAACAAATTTGGTATATAGTAAACAGTGCCGGATTAAGCCAGCGCGGGGCCCGTAGAAAATGTTACCAGGGGGTCCTAGCTTATGCACGATAATATAATAAAACACGATGAATGACCTTTTTTTAGCAAAAATATCTAGGAACGGTATCGATCAAATTTTATCCGACACTGATAGTAAACTAAGAATGTATTTTCTTATTATTCTTAATTATATTTATTTTTCTGAAAATGTTTTAATTTTTTTAAATATATTTTTCCCGTAAATAAAATACAAAAACTGACTTTCTTTTAATTTTTTCATCCCAATTGAAAAAAATCATGGAGTGAAGGGTTAACCACAGCGAATGCCGTGAAAAACTGCAACTACGTACCACTTTCCGGACCTGTAAGTACACAACTAATCCAGCTGACGAAGTTGAACGATGCCATCAAGAACCCCTTTCTTGTCGCAAAAATAGTAGTTGCATGTTGCATGTTCCATCACAAGGTGGCTTCTTCAAGCAGATGTTCAATTTTGTATTTTACAGTTGTCTTCCTCCCAGCTGCGTGTCTTGTAGCCGCGATCACGATTCACAGAGGGCTATAATACTAGACCCATTACAGTGCATGACTTATGATCTTACGTACCACGTCGAAGGGACAATTATAAATGCATGCGTAGGTGCATGGTAATGGGTTTTCATTTTCCCTTCCAATCGAACGACTACGTGCAACTAGTAATAAGATTAAATACAAAGTATATCTTACAATCAAATCGACTAGAAAATTACTCCATTGAAATGAGTATACCGACGTAATGAAAGCCGATTGCAGCACGTGCCGGATCAATGTAAGAACCCGTCGTCCAGTTGTTTAAAACTGAAAATGTTAGGGGTGCATACTGACGATTTGTCGATAGCTGTGGCGTCGTTTTTCATGAAGGCCACCGGCCTTTGGCCATCGAAAAACCGTGTCGAGAAATTGTCGAGAAACATCGCAGCATTTTATACGATTTTCACTATGTCCCTCTTCATTTTGGTGCAGTCAGTCGATTTCATGCGTGGCGGGCTCGATATCAGTGTAAGTGATTTAAGCTACTTACTTACTTTAATCGTGAAACATAACTCAATTCGGAATTTAGTGATTTTCTATGAGAAATTATTGATGAGTGTAGAATAAAATTGAGTTTCTTGTAAAAAACAAAACCTTTATAATATTTTAGGTAACCTAGCTTGTTGACAGTGGAATTACAGACCTTTTCTGACATAGATCTATTTTGATCATTTGTCGAAGTACACGCTTATTTGTGAATGTGTTAATTCAATTTTATGTGTACACGTTTAATATTTTACAATATTCGCAGGCTTTGCTGTATTCACTTGTCAGCATTATGAGCGTGGGCAATGGCCTATTCAAAATGTGCGTGCTGTTCGCGTATAAGAAGGACTTCCTGATTTTAGTGGTCCATCTACGACGATTTTTAAAAGCGGATTACGACGACTACGAGAGACCAATGGTGGACACAACGAAGAAACTCTGTGCGGTTTTTATTGTCCTTTTTACTTTTTTTACTAACATCACAGCACTTTGCTTCATGGTTGGCCCTCTGATAGGTGAGTCGTGTGACAATTTCTATTAGAACAATGTTATATTGACATATGTACAATGTCAATCTTAATTGTAGTCAGTATTGGGCGAAACGAAACAGACAGACTGCTTCCATTCAACTTGTGGCAAGATCCGTTCAGTTATACACCATACTACGAAGTAACATTTTTTGTACAGGTATTATCGCGTATTCTATGTTTAGAAAATCATGTTATCAATTTATTAATAAGGGTGTAGACTCGTTTTTCCAGGATTGCAAGGGTCCGGGTCGCGTGTTATCATTTCTCGATAATAAGAAATACATCAAAATTATAACAAAAGAATCAGACCACTTTTCATAGAACGTCAATTGAAATTATTAGAAATTGAGAATAATTGAATTATTTTTTCAAATTTCCATCGAAACAGGCTTTACTCATTTACCAGTCCGGTGTATGTCACTTTTGCTTCGACAATGTTCTCTGCATCATGAATCTTCACGTGGCTACACAATTTCGCATACTGCAGTATAGACTATCGAACCTGAAGAGGAGTAATGTTCTCGAAGAGTCGGATACGCGAGTGCGAAGCGCCACTGAGGATACTTACATTCTGTTCAGGAGATATGTCCAACAGCATCAGACGCTTATTGCATTTTGCAACAAGCTTGAGGAAGTATTCAATATGATTGTGTTTGGCCAAATGCTCATCTTTAGTGTGGTGATATGTCTCAACGGATTGCAAGTGCTTATGGTTAGTATAAGCAAATTGATCTATATAACATTTTCAAAGCTGTCTGAAATGTCTTTTCAATTGTAAAGAAAGTGATTCAATGGCTCTCAAACTATATAGTACACTTTACTGAAAGAGAGAGCCAGGGGCCCAAGTCCCCACCCCCCTCCAAGAAAAAGGAAACAAAACACTGAAAAATTAGCTAAACCGTCGAGAAGCAGTTTCCTCTCCGATTTAGATGATTTTTGGATATCTTTGTTTCTATTATATAAAATAGTTTCGTGGTTTCTGTCGCCCTAAACGCCGAGCGGGTTACCTTCCGAAGGGGAACCGAAAATTGAGAAGCTGGTTGCCTACTGAAAGGGACCGAAAATTGAGCGCGAGAGAAAGGGAGAGAAAGAGAGCGGGAGAAAGAGAGAGCGGGAGAGAGAGAGAGCGGGAACTCCCTAGTGTTATATATAAAACTTTTAAGCAACATTTTGAACAACTTGTCCCAATATACATAAGTAAATGTGTGGCCACTGTTGACAGATATTTTTGCTACAAGAAAGGTCATTTTGTTCAACTCGTCCCTCCTTCAAGATTAAATCCCGGATGCGCGACTGGATCCATATCACGATCATTTAATATAATGGGGTTTAATTATTCACAGATACGTTTTGTGAATAGATATTTTGATCTTTAATTAAGTGAATATGGCGAAGAGTTTCTGAGCTGACAGAGAACGAAATATAATTATGCTATATTTTGTTTAGGCAACTACAGTTGCTGGCAGACGTTATACTTTTCTATTTTTCCTTATGACCTCCTTCGTGCAGCTGTTGATGTTCACCTATAGCTGTGATGGATTAATTCAGGAAAGTCTGAACGTAGCAACAGCAGTTTACAGTTCACCGTGGACTAAATTGCCTACGAATAAATATGGGAAAATGTTGCGAGACGACGTCGTAATGGTTATCATGAGATCCAGAGTTCCTTGTTGCTTAACAGCCAAAGGATTCTTCCCGATATCTTTGGAAACGTACACGAAGGTACGAAAAATTACGAACATCGCCATCTACGTTTCTGTAGTAAATAATAAGACGTAAACCGTGTAGTTGAACGCAAACATATAGTCTGCATCGGAAACGTTGTGTACATGTGAAATGACGTGCTTTGCTCTTTGCAGGTATGGAGTACAGCTGCTTCATACTTTACATTGTTGAGACAGACGATGGATGAATTGTAAAGGTTTTAGTTCTGCTACATCGATGGACGATGTCTAGTTCTAGTATACTAAGAAGCTTGTTAACATTTTGCTATAAATTGTATGTGAAACAGCTGACTGTATGCGTATTAAAATGTTTTACTTCGACTGTGTGTGAATCAGTTTTACAACACCGTGACATTTCACAATTCCCATGTTTTAACCCTCGTATAATAGACAATTTTTGTAGCTACATAATTGACAGTGCTTCGCACCGTTCGAAGCACTGATTAATAATTTTTAAAAATTTACTTTTCATGGTATCTCGTGTAGACACACTAGTCTATCCGATATCCTCAATGAAACAGCTATTCAGTCAGTTTAATTGCCACAAATTGAGTACTTAAGTGACAATTTAGATGTTCCCGATCAAAGTAGACTCAAGAGTAGCCGTCGGAGGATTTATAGTTCAATACATGAGGAACAGCAAGTTGTGCAACAAATTTATAAGAACTAGACTGAGGATCTTTAAACAAAATGAAAATACTCTGCATTGATTGTGGGAAGCAAGAATAAAATAAAAATTGGTTTGATTCCTTAATGAATTTTTCTATTACTGTTTTGTATTTCAACCAACTAATTTCTTCGTAAATGCATAAAAATCCACAGTGTAATAATGCGTATTAATAACCAAGTACTTACGTGCGAATGCCGTGAAAAATTGTAAGTCCACAAGCAACCCAGCTCACAATGAAGTTGAACGATGTTACCGTGGAAGCCCTTTTTTGTTGCAAAAGAAAAAGTAGTTGCATCATAACGTGGTTTCTCCGAACAGATATTCAATTTTGTATTTTACAGTTGTCTTACTCCCAGCTGCGTGTCTTGTAGCCGCGATCAAGATTCACAGAGGGCTGTAATACTAGAACAATTACGGTGCATGACTTATGATCGTGCGTACTGCGGCGAAGGAACGACAATTATAAATGCATGTGCAGATGCATGGTAATGGGTTTCCATTTTCCCTTCCAATCGAACGATTGCGTAGAAGTAGTAATAAGACTAAATGCAAGGTATACAGCAGGTGAATATGGAATGCGAGACAATCAAAGCGACTAGAAAACGACTGAATTGATGTGAGTGTACCGACATAATGAAGGTTGACTGTAGCCTGTGGAAGATCAATGTCAGAAAACTTGTCAGTGAATTGTTCAAAACTGAAAATGTTCGGGATAGATACCGACGATTTTGCACTCTCTCTAGCATCAATTTTCATGAAGATCACCGGCATTTGGACATCCAAGAACCGAGTCGAGCAATGTTCCAGAACATTCGCTGCGTATTATACTTTCTTCATGGTGGCTCTCTGTATTTTCGTGCAATCTCTAGAGCTAATTCGTGGCGGACTGGATGTTGCAGTTAGTGTTTATGCAACTTATCTACTTCGTTTGTAAAAGGTGTCTAAGTGCGTGGTTATAGTGAAGCGGCGAGCATCAATGATAGCGGCGCGGTGAGCAACACAATGAAAAAAAAACAATGTATTGGACCGCTCCACTATATATACATATGTATATATACACCCTAGTAGCATTCAATCTCTTCTTAATATTTGAATATACATACAATATTTATTTTATATTAAGTAACAAATAATTCTATTTAAATATGCAGGAAATATCTATTTCATATTACGAGAAAAATATTTTTTTCTAAATACAAAATGAATCTTTATTTAATATTAGAAATAGAATATTTTTTGCTAATGTACAGATAATATTTATTTCACATTATAAAAAAATATTTTTTTCTTATTATAAAATAAATCTTTTTTTATGTAATATCAGAAATTATATAATATAATATAAAAATTTCTTAATTGTGATAAGGTCCTTTGGGTGATAAAATGGAATATTCCCTCAAGCAGTGCACAGAAAGTAATAAATATTCATAGTTTCTAATTTTTGTTATAACTTTTTCTTAAATTTGAAAATTTTATTGACTGTTATTTAAATATTGAATTTATATTTTTCAAATATTGGATTCACATTTACTTTATATTTTTTAAATGTCTAGTTTATATTCTCTGAATATTTAGCTTATATTTTTTAAACATTCA